>QGSO01000275.1:887963-1309598 GCA_011037825.1 Carya cathayensis
AAAAAAAAAAAACCAAAACGACATCATTTTTATAGGAAAAAGGGCTTTGTTTTGAGTACAATGACTACAATTCTACCCAACCCCACTCTCTTGCACGACCTCACTTTCGTTTTCATCTCACTCATATTCTCTTAACCCTAGGTCCTAACTTAGCTTGTTGTCTCTCTCTGTTTCCTCTCGTCGTGCGGCTGTCAATATGCTCCCCCTTGTCGTCTGACTCACTCACTCACTCACACTCAAAGATTTGCGGTTTTGTTTAGGATACCAAGACATCAAGAACTATTGAAGCAACCAACACCATTGAGCACAATCTATCGAACGACGGAGCAAGCAGATTTGGAGCTGGAGCCACCAACACCCTCTGCCTCTTGATCTATGTCTCTCGAGTCTCGATTTGTGTCAATTTTTTTGGGTTTAAATTTTTGGTTTTAATTTGAATTTACATATGCATTTTGGTTTTTGATTTTTTGAGTGATTTCAGAGATTGTGTGGTTGTTGGTTGTGATCTGTGATTGGGTGATTGTGGATCCGATTCTGCTTCGATTTTGATTCCAACTTTTCGAAGCGAGTTAGAGTGGAGTCTACAATTGTCGGAGTCAGAATTAAGATATACTGACTCCGATTGAACCAGTGCTTAACCATATATAGAGGTATCTAATTATGAGAGTTAAGTTCAAATACTAATGTTGCAAAAATAAAAGTGTGGCCTAAAAATTTATTTTATAAAAAAGTGAAAACTCAATAATTTTCCAACTAGCAAGCGGCTTCGTACGCTTCTTTTCTCATGCCACTTTTTTCACTGGACTTTTCAAAATGCAAATGTGGCATATCTAGACAAGGGCGCGGAGGGAGATGAACATATGCCGCAGAGAGCTAGTCCCAATCAGTGACATGAAATATCAGGAACCCCCCCTCGCGCGTTTTCTGCATAAAAAGAACTGTTATTGCTACTGCTGAATACAGACAAGATACTATTTTGTTTGCCTTATATACGCAGCTGCCATCCATGGGGTCTCTTCTTGACTTCTTCTAAAAAGAGGGCCTTTATTCTTTATTTTTCTTCGGTTTGTCTAGTCTACCTTTTTTCCATCAAGTTTCTATTATTGGTTGTTTCTTTCTTGGACGTATATGTTAAAGTTAAAATAATAATTAAATTTAATTATTTATATTAATTTAAAATTTTAAAACAAGTAATTATTTTACATGGTATTAAAGTAAAAGTCTCGAGCTGTTTGAAACTAACTCTAAACTTGTTTAAATTTTTGAAATAAGTGATAATTTCTTATTATCATTTATCCAAACTAGCAAATTATTAACAATATTATACTACCATTAAACTTATATTATACACCTCTGAACCTAAAAGGTCAACAATTTATACATACATTGCATTATTGGAGGTGATTGTTGGACGTAAAAATATATACCATGCCTAAGATATACCAGGCTCAGTCTATCAAAAAGCCATCATTAGGAGGCAAATAGGAAAATGGAGAATGGAGACAAGATAAAAGGGAAAAATAAGGTGTCAGAGAGAAAGAGAAAACTGACGAGAAGAAGAAGAAATGAGAGGAAGCAGGCCAAACACATAGAAAAGGAAGTGACATAAAGTTAAACTTCTGACCAACCACTCAGAAGACCTCAATAAGAGGGGATTTGATCGGATCAAACAAGGGATCATCTTCAACTTGACGACAAGAGCTTTAGAGATATTATATTCTCTAGAAATAGAGATCTCCGACCTCCATTGTAAATAGAAAAATGAGAGACCATGCGAGACTGTAAAATACTCATATTATAGTGGATTTACCCTTGAAACGATCCGCAAACATATACTCTGTGCCGAACCAAGTAAATTTGTATCTCCACCTTTTATTTATATTTCCAATATTCTTTGTCTATTTATTATTATGGATGTACGTAGGACACAATATTTGGAAATGACTATTTCTCCAATTCCAACTTATTGTGCGATTTTTGGCATTCGAAGTTGGCGCCATCTATGGGATTGCCTTATTCTGTATACTAGAAGTGGGAGAATGAGGATTTCCTACTTCCGAAGTCATCCCCAAAGGAGTGGATAAGTTGGCCCCTCGCATTTTCATCTGTCATTAATTTTGTCTTATTACCTTAATAACACCGTTACAAAAAACAATGGGTGAGAGAACTCTCCTCGCCTATACAATATACACGTAGCACATGCACCTGACATTCAACACACGAAGAGAAGCTTCCTCGCTACGTGCATTGAGCATGTAGCACATGCACAGTGGCATAATGGGTGCACATAATCGTGCACTTAGGAGGCTCATGGTGGCCAACCATGAACCCGGTGTGATTGCCGATGACCATCACATTGACTGTCGGCATCATCAATCGCCATGACGATGCACTCCGTGTTCCCGACCACAGAGGTTGTGTATGTAATGTGCACCTAGGAGACTCACAGCAGCCAACCATGAGCCTAACGAGGGTGCCCCCATGTTGACTGCAAGCAATCTTTGTCGTCATGGAGGTGGCCCCTGTGCATGAGGAGTATAGTGGATGCACATCGCTGTGCACCCATTGGGCCCTCTTCAAGTGGCGCCCATGAGCTGGTGGGGCCAACACCAGCAGCCACCGATTGCCGGCAATTTATGTAGGCGCGTTGCCTGTAGGCAACCATCCTGCCATGCACACTTCCTAGGGCCCATGGTTCCATATCTTGCCCGCCCACCGTAGGCCAAATGAAGATGCTGACGGCCACCTTTTGAACTACCGATGTTCTCTGTTGACTGGAAAGTGGTCCTCAAACATGGAAGCATGCAAAGGAGGTGCATGTTGCTAGAAGACCACACATCGGCCGCACATGAGATGGTGTCATTCACCACTAGCCACCATCTGATCCGCCATCCGTTCCTTGCTCAGGCACGGTTCCTCTTCCGCAATGTTGCTTGGCCACAGAGAAATGCCTGACTCAGCACGAGCAACCTCCATGGGACATGCAATGTGTACCACCAGTCCCTCCTAGTACCCAGGCATGGAACACGTCCAAGGAAACTGGACCACACTCCTTGACCCAGAAGTGGCGGGCGAGTTCAATAGAGTCATGCATGTGCAATCAGAGCCAGCCATATAAGATCATGTGTACCAATTACATCAATAGGCCACATATATATTGCTTGGCCACATATTGCTCATCCACAGTTGCTAGGCCATTTACCTTTGCTTGGCCGTACTTAGTTATTTGCCCACGGTATAAGCGTCCAGAGAGCAAGTGAACAAAAAATTGCCTGGAGACAAATAAGTCTACATCATTGCAAAGGTATTCAAAAAGGGACAACTTCCCCGGCCCCATGCAAAAATCATTCTACAGCGAACAATCTTAGTCGAGGAAGAATTGAAAGCATAAGCTAAATTGTGGTCCGTCTCTCCCAGATTTACCATTTAAATTTTAGTTTTACTAATAAATTTAAAATTTTGAAACTTTTTCCAGAAAAACTCGTTGAGAATTTGGAGATTTTCCTCATAAATACTTCTCGATATTCGACGGGAATCCCAGTATGGCACCTCAAGAATATACTTTACTAAAAATTACCAACATGACGCGAGAAACCTACTACACAATCACTCCCGAGCACCGTCGGGGCGCCTTAAAATTTCTTAGATACATTAGGAAAAAGAGATCGAATCCATCATTTCCATTTTGAAAATGGGAATCTTATGCTATCAGGCCACGTACCCTTAAAATTAATGCATGATACGAGTTGAGGATATTTTCGAACATATGAATTGACAAGCAAGATGTTGAAGAACTCCGGGGAGAGCCAAAAAGATAAGGCTGAAACAAAACCAGAACCTGAATTGCCAGTACCACTATCAGTGCCAGTACAGGAGTCAGTGTGGCTCAATGTTAAAATAAAATTGTAAAACATCTCTACCATCTACCATGCATGGACACATGACTTGATGGATTGTCTACATATAAATATATATATATATATATATATACACACATGCTTCACGATCAAACATGTCTGAATTTTTGAGACGTAACCCCCGTCTGCCTTAAAAACTGTCAATTCCTTATCTGTTATTTTCAACCCCAGGCAAGAAACGACAAATAATTCTAGAGAAGAGATATTTTAGAGTGTACATATCGCGTAAATTTTTTTGAAAAATTAATATTAATATAAAATTTATATAAAAAATTAATTTTTACTAATAATAAATTTTATATTTTAAAAAAAAAATAAACTGCACTTACTGACATGTCATACAAAGCTTGCTTGGAATTGGGTAAAAACTGTCTCCATCCAAGACGAATTAGCTTGCACCCTTTAAACGTGACATATGTCATTCACCTTATCGTATATTAAATGAACAATAAAATTTATACTTTTGAGAATTCTAATTTTTTTAAATAAATAATAATTTCCCATCCTATTAAAATAGGAGTTATAAATTTGAATGCTAAATTTACATTTTATTTAATTAATTAAATATTTTACTTAATGAACGTACTCTTTAATCATTATTAAGCTAGGCTTGATTTGGATAATGAAATTATCTTAATTTATCTCATTTTATTTAATCATTACAATTGTCTTAAAGTTTCAAATAAAATACAATAAATAATTCAACATTTTCAAATCCTAAATAAAAAATATTATCAAAAAATAATATTATAAAATATTTTATTCAATTTTCAATTTTTCTCTTATGTAATTTAATCTCAACTTACTATCCAAACTAGATACTTATATATGGAACATTAAGCAGTGATTTCACACTACTTGTGTACGTAAATAAGTATTAATATATAAGTATTCGAATCACAACACGTTGTTAATTTCAATTTTTTTTTGGTGAAGAGATTTCCATCATATGCAAACAACAACATTAACCCCAAGACGTTACATGTATACTAGATACGTATAGCAGGTTCTATCCAAGATCAGATAGAAGATTAATATACCCACACCAAATAAAGTAATTAATAATACAAAACAGGAAAATCATGAAACGTCTAGTAATGATAGCATATTATAAATAAACAGTTTAATTTAGAACAAATCGACATACAAGTGCATGCATGCACCATGCATGCGAGTTCAGAACACAACCATGGGCTTACAAGGTGTGGGACGTGCGTGGCACCCGCAGTGTTAACAATATCAGCCTTGCAGCGTTTCCAGACTCAAAGAATACATCAATTCCACTAAAAGCAGAGAAATAAGCCTACTACAATGCATAGTAGTCTAAAACATTTTATTGTTATCATACATGTCACTCTCTCCTTACATCTTGTAATTTTTGTTATGCAAGAATTAATATTATTTTTCTAGTGTATAAATACCACCATAGTGTACTGAATGAAACATATGAAAAATCATCATAATCATGTTTTCCATTCCTACGCACTACTCTTAATTCCATAATGGTATTAGAGCCAAGTAAAACTCACGTCTAATGTGCTCCCATGGCCGAAAGCTCACAACCACCTCCATCCCTACTTTCCGCTCTTCCCCTTCCCATTTAGTTAATGTCAAACTCAACCATGACAATTATCTCTTGTGGAAGGCTCAGATTATGCCTTACCTTAGAGGAATTTTTTTTTTTTTTGATTTGTTGATGGCACCACAGATGCTCCCCAACAGTTTGTTGGAAGTTCTACAAAACCCAATCATGATTATTTAACTTGGCAATAGCAAGATCAAGCGATTATGAGCGTTCTAATACCGTCTCTATCTGAAAATTTAATTGCTCATGTTCTGGATGTAGCTACCTCTAGTGCGATTTGGGCTATTCTCAAATACCTATTCTCTGCAAAATCACAAGCATTTATCATGCATGTTCAATTTCAACTGGCTACTCTAAAAAAGAGGTTGGATTCCATAGCTGATTACTACCAAAAGGCCAAGCTCCTTCAAGATACCCTTGTAGCTGCTGGTAAAACTTTATCATTTTATGAATTTATCACGTTCCTCTTGGCTGGTTTGGGCTCTGATTTTGATTTTGTGGTCACATCTATCACTACCCAAGTGGATCCTTTTAGTCCTTCTTAGGTTTACAATCATCTGCTTACTCATGAAGCATGCCTATCTCATCAACATGCTGGTCTAAATGTTGTCACAAAGTTCTATGCAAATACCACATTCAAAACTCACCCTGATAATACCAACTAAGGTCGTGGGTTTTCTTGAGGCAGAGGTAGCTATTGAGGGCGAGGTCATGGTCGTAATGAAGGTCGTTCTTCCCTTACTTTCTTTTCTCCCAACTGCCCCACTTGCCAAGTATGTCAAACACGGTCACACTGCTCTCAATTGTTATCAACGATTCAACCAAAGTCATCAATCTCCTCCCCTTCTCTCTCTTTCGGCACATTTCACTACCATCTCACCACCCTTTCTTGCTTCGATCTCTTTGGTTGACAATCACTGGTACCTCGACTTGGCTACAACACATCACTTTACAAATGATTTTTCTAACTTATCTATCAGTCCAACAGAATATAAATGCGATAACCAAGTGTGTATCGGTGATGGCACATCTCTTCTTATCCATCACGTTGACAGCTCCACTGTGCCTTCCAATTCTGGCAAACTTCTTCTCTCTAAACTTTATCACTTCCTTCCATTTCTAAGTACTTAATTTCGGTTAGAAAATTTTCTGAAGTAATACTCTTTTCTTTGAATCTCATTCCAACTTTTTTCATGTGAAGGACTCTTTTACTCACCAAAATCTACTCCAAGGCAACACCAAGAATGGCATGTATGTGTTTCCATTCGTCCCCTCCACTCCTCAAGCATACAATTGGTGCAAGAGTTTCTCCCTATCAGTGGCACATACGGCTTGGACATCCTTCCATGCAGCTTGTTCATAGAATAATTTCCAAAGTTTCTCTTCCCATGAAGTCCTCTTCCACGCCAGGCTTATGCTCATTTTGCTGTCAAGCTAAACTTCATCAGCTCATATAGTCGATCCACCTCTCGATCTACAACTCCACTTCAACTTTTATTTTTCAATGTCTGGGGTCTTGCACCAGTTATTTCTTGTGGTGATTTTATTATTATCTATCATTTGTAGATGATTATAGCAGATTTACGTTGTTATTTCCCTTCAAATGTAAATTTGATGTAACCTCTATTTTATTTTATCTTTCAGGCATCATGTAGAGACCATTCTTAATACTAAAATTCATGCATTACAATCCGATTAGGGTGGTGAATATAGATCTCTAAAGATTGTGTTACATTCTTTTGGTATTTCCCATCGTCTCTCTTCCATGGATCCATTGAATGCAAATACCAACACATTGTTGAGACTAGGTTGGCTCTACTTGCACACTCCTTCCCCATTTGTATTGGTCTGATGCACTCACTACTATAGTCTTTCTAATCAATTAGCTTCCCACCTCTGTTTTACATTCTAAATCTCATTTTGAGATTTTATTTCATAAGGCTCTCGATTATATCTTCTTAAAGTCTTTTGGTTGCGTTTGTTGGTCTAATCTTAGGCCTTACAATCACATTACGATGGAATTTCGATCTCTTCCATGCATTTTTCTCAGCTATAGCTCGGATCATCATGGGTATCTATGTTTTCATCTCCCTGCTACACGTATGTATATCTCTAGAGATGTGTTGTTCGACGAGTTAAACTTTTACTTCTCCAAAGATACTTCTAGCTCATCCATTAATTCCCACTCGAGCCTAGCCATCATTCTGCTTCCAAGACCTTCACAACCTTTCATACAACCTGGAAGGCCAAACGAGCCAACCCAGCTCCCCTTGCAGCCCACTTCTTCTTCGAACCAACCTATTGATCCTGGCACACCAACAACTCCACTCACACGCTCTTCCACATCTGGCCCCACTTATATATCAGCTCCTTCTATACCCTATCCATTCGAACCCACAACGAACACTGGCCCACTTTCCTCATCATCTATGCCATCGTCTTCGTCTCCTTCCCCATCCCCTTCCATCCCATCACCCCCAATCTTTATTCATCCTATGCAAACTCGAGCCAAGTTGAATCTCCACTTTCCCAAAGTTTGCACCGACGACACCATTGTGTGGCCTCCTCCTCAAGCTCATACTATCTTTGTTGAGACACCCAAAGAGCCCACCTCAATGACTGAAGCTTCAAAGTTTCAAGAATGGTGTACTGTTATGCAACTTGAGTTTGATGTTCTCTTGTCTAATAACACTTGGACTTTAGTTCCACTTGCTTCTAACCAAAATCTTGTAGGTTTTCGGTGGATTTTCAAGACCAAGCATGTAACACCCGTCCTTGTGGTGGGTTATTTAGAAAATGATGTTATGAAAATAGATGAGAATTACGGTTCCTTTTTTAAATTTCTTTTCCTTTCGTGCCAGGATACAAAAGACTCCATGTTTATAAATAAAACTTGTTTCTTAATTTAAAAGGTTACAATGGAAAATATTAAATTTCATAATTAAAGTTTCTCGTACAAAATAGCATGCCTAGGTTTTCGTCCTCTTCCCATTGGGCTGTGTTCGTCCTGATGCGTCATGCTCATCTTGTCCCAGGGAGGGCATACCCAAAAACTAAAATGAGTTGATTTCCCGTAAGCATTACTTCATACAGTTAAAATATAATAATATAGGTTTTCAGTCACGCATTAATCACTCCATACATATCATACATAGACATTCAATTCATTTTAAAATGTTGCGAGGTGAGATTTTTCTTTAAAAAGGGTTTTCTTTTGTAAAACAGTTCCACACACCCCGTTGCCTTCATTTCTTAAAGGGTCTTATCATGCATACATCTTTTCTTACATACATACATTATTTCTTATCACTTTCATTAGCCGTAGCACACTGTTATGCCCTGTGTGCTGGGGTTAGAGGTCTTTTGGACCTGATTCCGCCCGTGACTACGAGTTAGAAATCCATTTCCATTAGGGTGTAGCACTAGGTGCACTACCAGTACTACTTACCCGGTATTGCAATCTGCCCAGTCCAGTCTTTTGGTACCCTTTTCCATTCGTATGGTCGTTACGTATTTTCATACACGAAACATTCAGTCCTTTCCATTTATTTTAGTCCTTTTAGTCCTTTTCAATCCTTTACAGTCCATTAAGTCCTTTACAATTCTTTCAGTCCTTTCTTTCAGTTCATTTGTAAAAGTCATTTAAAAAGCATGGGCTTAAACGTCATCTTTTATGGAATTATTTAAAACATCAGTTCGTGCATCGTTTAAAGCGTCGTCTTTCATAGGGACATTTTAAAACACTTTCTTCGTATCGTTTAAAGCATAGTGCGAGGTCTCTCATTTCATTTTGTAAAAATACATACAATACATACCACGTATAACATCCATCCATATGCATACATTTACATACTTTGGGTGGGTGAAAAGGGGCTGCCATGGAGGACAGTTACATACTTATACTTACCGTTCTTTTATAAAATGTGTTTCGTAAAGAAAAGCATTTCGTTTTCATTTTCTTATCTTTTAGAAAACTCTAGAAGAGTTCGAATGCAATACTTACTTGGACGTCATGCCATACTCATTCCATGAAGTCCATTCATGTGCGTGTCAGATGGCAACCTCATGCATACACATACCTCACGTCATTCTCTATCTAATGCATAAGCAACTATTCTAGAAATAGAACTACGCTTCATTTCGAACACTCTCCGTCCATCCCTGAGTTCTTACGTGCCATTTACTATGCTGAAACTTTCGGAGTCTTATCCCTTAAAGTGAACCTCCGTAATT
Organism: Carya cathayensis; assembly: GCA_011037825.1. Classification (NCBI taxonomy): domain Eukaryota; kingdom Viridiplantae; phylum Streptophyta; class Magnoliopsida; order Fagales; family Juglandaceae; genus Carya; species Carya cathayensis. The sequence goes on from QGSO01000275.1 coordinate 897,699, forward strand.
CACATTACGGTTAAGACACTAAGACCTTCATCTTATCCTCCTATTACCACATTCTGACGCATGATTTTGACTGACGTAGTCACTCGTTCCAACCTTAATGATATACCCATCACTACCTTCATGCCCATCTATACACGCCACACGGCTTAAAGCCAATTTTGGGGCTAAAACACCGTGTAACTATGCTTAGGACAAATTACCCATTACATATGGTAAACATGTCCGGCACATGTGTCTCGATAGAGGCACATGTACCTTATCCCTTTATTACTTAAGACTAACACACAGTCCATTGGTAGTTTGTTTATATGAACAAGCACCATACTCCGATACCAACTTGCTCAGACTTAGTCGGTAGGACGTTTCCTACTTCTCGGCCCTGTACAAGTTCATCTCGACACTTAATAAGATAGGATTGCATCCACAATTACACATTTGTCACGTTACGTAGCTTGAGACTGATCCCAAGTTACGTTACGATGCCCGTCATGCTTCTGCTGTGCTACTCTTACACTTTTCCATCACTTCACACATACTCTTAGACATAAGTCAACCACAAGGTGACACCCGTCATCTCGGACTACAATCCATGTCACAGCTATTTCGGGACACTGTTACACAGTTCCCGACACTACACAATACACTCTATGTTTCTCAACTACGCTGTCCAAACCTTCGTGACAAGCCGTCCAGTATATCACGACACTGGACAGAGTACATCTCGCGTGAATTTTCTTCCATCCACACTATGCCACGTGTCATTATGACGCGTGCCACACAGTGCATTGTTGCACAACATGGAGTATGCACCATGTGTACTCTCCCTACTACATCAAGTATTACCACGACGCACACCACACGGTGCGTCGTTACACGACATGAAGCACATGCCATGTGTTCTCCCTTCACACTATGTCACATCACCATTACGACATATATGCCATATGGTGCACCACTCCATCACATGGAGTACACTCAACGTGTACTCATTTCACAACACAACGCCACATTATAACTATGGCACATGCTTCACACCCATACTCTACAACAGAGTCCACAATACTACACAATTATGCCTAACACTTCATTACATAGCCATACTTCACTTCACAACTATGCAGTAAACTCGACAATACTAACAACACATTCCACTACCTATCGACTACTATTTATCATAAATAATGAGAGATAGACGGTTATACCATTGACGGGATAACCCGTGTGTTGCTCGCTGCCCATTAAGGTCAAAGACATTGAAAGAGTTGTACGTGGTGGTTAAACCGCATACGATGGCAGTTAGCCACGTACAGTGGCGGTCCACCATATAAAGTGGCAATTTGAGCTTGGGGATAGCTAGGAGTGGTCTTGGAAAGGCTCAAGCTGGTCTTGGAATGGTGGTGAGGGGCAGAGCACGGCGGCATCTCGCCATAAACAGTGCACCCAAGAGAGAGTGAGGGTGCGTGTGAGTTAAGGGAAGGGTTGAAAGTTATGGCCAGGCATGGAGGAGCTTGAGGGAGGTATGGTGGAGCTATGGTGGCGAAGTGGTGGCTAGACGATGGCCAATGGTGGTAGATTTGGCCATGGGTGGTGCAACCCGTGCATGAGAGAGTGTGGGAGAGTAAGAGATGTGGGGATCTAGTTTGGGCATGGAATTTGCTAGGGGAGGTTGTGGGTGGTTGAGGATCATGGTGGTAGTGGTAAGGTGGTGTGGGTTGTCGAGTATGGTGGTGCACGATGGAGAAGCCGTGCATGCTTCGTGAGTGTGTGTGTGTGTGGTGGTGCAACAGAGAGGAGAGAGTTGGGGGAAAGAACACCATGGAGAGGAAGCCCATGAGGTGGTGGTGTCGTTGGTGGTGGTCGGTGGCCAAGCTAGCCGTGTACGGTTGGAGGAGAAATGGGTTTGTATACCCATTTGGTTGGAGGAAAGAGGAGAGAGAGTGGGTTTCCAGTGGGACTCACCACCGGTGGGGTTGAACTTGCCGGTGAGAGGGGGGAGCTGTCGGTGGTGGAGGTGAGGCTGGGTGGTCGGTGGTGGCGCCAACTGGAGGAGACATGAAGCATGACAAAGGAGAGGGAGAAAGCACACGGACGGGTTGGAAGAGAGAGAGAGAGAGAGGAAAGGATAAAATGAGGAGAAAAATAGAGGAGCTTGGATATTTAATCTAGACCCTTCATTTCGAGATCTTCAAAATGATCTAACGGTGAGTTTAAATACTGATTTAAAAATGCGTAAACATTTTTTTTTAAATTAAAACACTGAGAGGAATTAAGATAGAATATTATTTTATAAACTAAAATTTACAAAATAATATTCCTTCATCATTAATTAAAATGATGAAGTCTCGTTAATCACTTGAAGAGAATAAAACCATTTAAATTAATTTAGAGTTTTCAATATAAATTTAAATCTTGTAATATTTTTAAATGACTAAAATCTTTTAGATTAAATAATTTTTCACGATTATAATATTTTTGGAGCTCTTCAAAATATTATAATTATGTTATTTAAAAACAAGCTTAGTCCAAGAACATTGGAAATATCATATATAAATATTTCCAGGACATTTAAAATATTCGTAACCTTTAAAATACTGAGCTTGCTTTAAAATCTGTTTGGTATCTTTAAAACATGCTATTGAGACTCGGCATGTAAAATGAGGCTTGTAATTATAGAAGAAAGGAGCGAGTTATTACAAAGCATCTCTTGGATGGCTCGATTGAATGATGAAAAGCTTGACTTGTAGCTAGTTTGAGGAGCTTGGTTATTCAGAGACCTTTAGTCCCATCATAAAGCCCACATCCATCAGGTTAGTCCTCTCCATTACTGTTTCTTCTAGATGGCCGATTCATCAATTGGATCTACAAAATGTTTTTTTGCACGACACCTTGGATGAACAAGTATACATGTCACAGCCACCAGGATTTGTTCACCAACATTTTTCACACTATGTTTGCAAGCTTAACCGAGCATTATACAACCCCAAATAGGCTCCTTGCACCTAGTATGCACATCTCAGCTCACGTATTTTGGAATTGGATTTTATTGTCTCTAAATTAGACACATCATTGTTCATTTATCATCACCATTCTGTGACAATTTATTTCTTAGTATATTTGGATGAAGTTGTCCTAACGAGTTCTCACCCGAATGCTCTAGTTCAACTTCTTGATCTTTTACGTGCTGACTTTCCTCTCAAAGATTTGGTGGCTTTGGACTATTTCTTGGGCATTGAATGTCATCATGCTTCTACTAGTATTATTTTTCACAGCATAAATACATTCTTGACTTACTCAAGAAAACTCATATGAGCAATTGCAAGCATGTGAATAGTCTTATGTCACCTTCTACTAAATTGTCAGCTTTTGACTCTACTTCTATGGAAGATCCGTCTCTCTATAGAAGTGTAGTTGGCAGTTTACAAAATTTACTATTTACTATACCTGATTTGGCCTTTTCTATGAATCGGGTATGCTAATTTATGCATGAACCTTGTTTATCTCATCGACAAGCTGTTAAGCATATTTTACGTTATCTCAAGCACACTATGGATCATGGTTTGTCTATTACTTCATTCCCTTCTCTTGTTTTGGATGCATTTTTTGATGCCGATTGGGTTGGATGCCCAGATGACAGAAAATAACCGGATGATACTGTGTTTTTTATTGAAAAAAATATGGTTTGTTGGATTTCCAACAAGCAATCTACCATTGCAAGATTGAGTATCGAGGTTGAATAGAAAACCTTAGTCCATGCTACATGTAAGTTATTATGGCTGCAAGCTCTTTTATCTGGGGTCGCACTACAGTGCCCCCTCTCGGTGACCGCTATAGCTGACCGCTTGACGTGGCACGCCACGTGGCAATTAAAAAAAGAAAGAAAGAAAGAGAGGAAACGGAATCAATATTGATATTGAACGCCTTAGTTGAAATGAGTGACCCAACATTCCCAAACCCTTTCACCCTCCCATCTCACCCTTTCACCCTGCAGTCGCCGTGTCCTCGCTCGCCATCCTCGTGGCCATCCCATCTCAAAACACCTTCTTGAGTGGTTCCGTTGCCGACCACTAGTTCCCTCCTTCACGAGGTCGGGCCTACAGCACAGATCTTCTACCTTCCTCCCCAAGAGCCTTTCGTCATGGTAGCAGAGCTTCCCTCCTCCATGAGTGCGTTCCGTCGCTGAACATCGGCTCCCTCTTCATTTTTGGTTTGTTTATGGTAACATCCACCAATTTCTCCCCATCGATGCTACAAATCTTCTCTTCACAGATAGACGCTGCTCTTCACAGATAGACGCTTCTCTTAACAGATAGACGATGCTAAATTTATGTTTTTTCGCTTCTTAGGGCTTTCGGTTTGTTCAAAATATTTAAGTCTAGAATTAGCTTGTGAGTGTTAGTTGTAGTATTTTTTGTGAGATTTCTATGTTCTTTTCATTTTTAGGTCTTGATAGGGTTTCTGATAGGAAATATGCATCGTCCATTTACATTGTAACCATGGGCACAATTTCTGAGTTCCTTAAGTATATTGATTGGTCCCTATCATAATTTACATTCGGAAAAAATATTGACAGTTACCCATGATTATTGTAACCATGGGCATGCTTATTGTTATTCTTGTGGGAATTTGTTAACTTAAACAATCTGGGTTATAATTTTTTTTCTTCGTATGATTAAGCTTATTTGCTGAAGTTCATCAATTGGAGTCGTCTGGGTCATTGGTTCTTTTGCATTATCATTGTGAGTTTAGCTAGTTATTGTTACCAAATGGGCCATTGTATTTCTGTAAGTAATTTTTGCTATCAAAAGAAAAATAAAAGAAATAGCTTAGGCAAACTCGGCTGTTTATGAAGCTATGTTGATTTAATTCAATAGGATTTGACACACCTAAAGCATCATTTGATTCTATGTATGTGACTTAAAGTGCCTGAGTAGGTTGAAAATTCTACGTGTGGTTATCAAAAGGTTGAGTTTTCATATGCACTTCCTGAAGACTTTTTTTTTCAATACTCTACTCCTTTGGACTACTTGTATAGACTTTAGGGTGCTGAAGTTACACACTTATATTTTATCTTATCCTCATTCTAGTTGTGGTATCTCTCTTGTATACGACCTGTCTACTTGGAATATGCAGTTTGAGGTTTTTAATGAAGTGTTGATTGCTTATCAATCAGGAAAAAATCCAGGTCGACTTCATTTACCTTAATTCTTTATTTTTTTTCTGTTTCTGAGAACTGTTGTTATGCCTATTTACTTAATAAGGTCTTATGTTTCATTTATGTTGTTTGGGGGAAAATAAAAGACTAAGAAAAACATAGAATCCTGGATTTCTAGATGTGGTTATTATATCACGCTCAATTGGATGCAGTCAGTTATCTCATCTCTCTGTATATGAATAGTAATGGCTGAGTCACATGGTGGAAATAGTGATTTGTCCAAAGGAAAGTCAATAATTGAGTATCCAATTTGTTACTGTGGAATTAAAGCTTGTCAAAGAACTGCGCATATGAAGGAAAATGATGGGCGGTGGTTTTTTAGATGTCAAAACTATATGGTGAAATTTTCTCTTATCGCCCTCGTATCTCATTCTCATTGATAGTCTTGTTTGCCATAATTTAACTGGAATTGGTTTTTGCAGTTTGGAAAGTCTTGTGGATACTTCTGCTGGTATGACCCTGAAATTCCAGCATATTGCCAAAAGACTATCAAACGATTACAACACTCAATTGATAAATTAAAAGTTGAAGTTGAAAAGATCCAAGCATCAAGGGATATCCAAACCTTGAATCATCGACTAGAAATAGAGGCCGAGAGGCACAAGAGGCAACTGGAGAAGGTTACCTACGTTCTAATAATTTCATTGTCGTGGTTATTCTTTTTTTGGGTTACTTATATCCAATTGTGGTTGGTTGAAAGGAAAATGTTAATATAGTTTTAAAAGTTAGTAACTAGGAAAGTCTTTGTACCTTTGTGAAAACTGTTTGTGGCAGCTCTTTGTACCTTTGTGAAAACTGTTTGTATTTGTAGAGACCTTGAATATTCTCAATGTATGTGAAAGCTTTGTCTATTTTGGTGTAACTCTTTGTAAACATATTTACCCAACATCATGTATCTTTTAGAAGGACTCAGGATCAACCTCTCTGTATACATAAAAATGCATAACAGTTTCTTACAAAAATGCATCAAGATCAACCTCTTACAAAATATGTGACGCCCCCAAATTCCGCTTGGGATTGAACGGACATTTGAAGCGTCGGGACATGCAACACAAGGTTACCTGACCCCGTTCATGACATATAAGATGCAATGTTCCTAACATGCATCTAGCATTATGCAATATTCGTAGCGGATAATTTTTTTCTTTAGCAATACTATGCACCAAACTAAAAATATCCCAAATACTTGAAACATATTTCATACATAAAAACATACTAAAAAGCCGTGATCACTACACTAGTCCAAAATGGTTGTGATCAAAAGAATACTTGAGATACAACTCCAAAAGTACAAGTAGTAACCTAAGTTATATATTATGCCATCATCAACATTGCACCGTGGCCTAGTTGACCGTGTTCAGTTGGTCAGATTCCAATTCTTCTTCGGGTTCTGTAACAAGATCTACCATTCGGGGGGAATGGTAGTTGGGACTACCACAGTGAGATTTGATTACAAATCTCAGTAAGTTAACATAAAACTCACACACAGGTTAAAGATGCATGCATGGCAGTAAAAGCATAAATGCATAAGTAAAGTCGTACATAAGCATAGCATAACTTGACATATAACATGACATAACCAGAACTTAAACGTGAACTGAACTTGACTTAACATGACATGAACTTGAGTTTAAAACATAACATGGACTTGAAATGTAGCATGAACGTAAACATGCATAACATAAATATGAACTTGAAAATAACATAAACTTGAACATATCATGACATAAACGTGAACTTGAGACATACTGTAAACGTGAACTTAACATGATGTGAACATGAACTTGGAACATAACTTGATCATGAACATAACATGTACGTGTACATAACAAAACATGAACTTGATCTGAAACTTGACTTATCATGCACTTGATCTGAAACTTGACTTAATACGTACTCCACAGTTGTTGTGGCCCCACGTATTCTACGTGTCACAATTGCTGTGTCTCACGTAGTGTATGCTCCACAGTTGTTGTGGCCCCATACTTCATGCTCCACAGTTGTTGTGGCCCCATGTATACACGTAACATAAAATATAATACGTACTCCACAGTTGTTGTGGCCCCACGTATACACGTAACATAAAATATAATACGTACTCCACAGTTGTTGTGGCCCCACGTATACACGTAACATAAAATATAATACGTACTCCACAGTTGTTGTGGCCCCACGTATACACGTAACATAAAATATAATACGTACTCCACAGTTGTTGTGGCCCCACGTATACACGTAACATAAAATATAATACGTACTCCACAGTTGTTGTGGCCCCACGTATACACGTAACATAAAATATAATACGTACTCCACAGTTGTTGTGGCCCCACGTATACACGTAACATAAAATATAATACGTACTCCACAGTTGTTGTGGCCCCACGTATACACGTAACATAAAAAATAATACGTACTCCACAGTTGTTGTGGCCCCACGTATACACGTAACATAAAAATATAATACGTACTCCACAGTTGTTGTGGCCCCACGTATATACGTAACATTAAATATAATACGTACTCCACAGTTGTTGTGGCCCCACGTATTCACGTAACATAAAATATAATACGTACTCCACAGTTGTTGTGGCCCCACGTATTATACGTAACATAACATGTCTTATCTTTCTTAATGCATGAGATATTAATTAATATCATATACTTTTCTAACATGGCGTATACTTGTAAATGACACAATATGATTTAATCATAACATTTCATGGCATACTTAACATGGCATACTTATAACATACATCATTGTATGATAGAAAAGATTATGTAACAGATAATTATTCATGAGAGATTAAATCATACGTAGCAGATAAACATGTAATGACATAGCATGACATGGCATATACGATAACATACATACATAAATTGTAGTTCTCTTACCCATCACACATACACAATAAACTGATAGTAAGTTAGAGGCTAACTTACCTCGATTGTCACGTTCTACGAGAATAAAGTGCGATATACGAGAAACTGTAAAAGGTCATTCTAAAAGTTAGAAATTTAATTACTAACAATTAGAAACATGGAAACAAGTTATCTTAGAGTAAAATTATCATTTTACCCTCTACATGTGGGAAAACGACCATTTTACCCATAACTTAAGGATTTCATATCCTAACTCCAAAAATTTCCAAAATTTACATTCCTCATGTAAATTTTGTTCTAAACTCAAATATCAACTCAGAAAAAAATTTAAAACAAAACAACACTATGGAAAACACACTATGGCCGAAACATCCATAGGCCATTTCTCTTGATTTTTGTTACAATTCCTTCCAACTTCAAAACTCATGCTTAAACCAAAATTTTACAACAAACATCTTCCAATCCTAAGTTTAAAACCATACTTGAAACATCCATTTAGAAAAAGCTAATAATCAACACCAAACTTTTTTGTAAAAAGATCAAAACACTTGAATCACAAGCTTTGTCCTTAAATCAAAACATCTCCAAGAATTCCAAAAAATCTAATCTTACTTCTAACATATTCATAACATCATCCTCAGATAAACCATGCTTTAAATCATCAAACTAAAGTCACCAAAATCACAAAAATAACACTTGGAGTTTTTGATTTTACACTTAGTCCAAAAACAGAAACTTTTTCTTAACTAGCTTTGATAAATCTCTTGATCAATGGCTTAAGAAGGTGAGATCTTTGAAATAAAGTATCACATGGTTTAAAAACGTGTCCTAAAGAATATCCAACCATCAAAATTAAAATCACATGGCTAAAACCCAATAAAACATGGATCTAACCTAAAAACATCAAATCTTAGGCCTAACCGAAATTCTCTTGCATAGAAAAATCATATCTTTGAAACTAATACTAAATATCTCCAAAATAACATCCTAACATGAAAATAAGAGACTTAGGATCATCATATAAAAATATCAAAGCCTTTAGAGTAAGATCAAACCTCAAAATATTCAAACTTTATCCAAATAAAAACTGTTTTGTCACTTCCAGTTTTCATGTTTCTAGATCTAATAAAATCTATCATCAAAATCTTTATTCATGCAACAAAACCTCAATGAAAACTCTTAAACACATTCTAAGAACACTCCATAAAATTTTCGGACCAAGATATATCCATTAGCTTGGTCAAAAACTCCAAAACATAACACACTCTCCAGATTCACGCCCAGAATGACCTTTCCATGGTTAAAAATACTTTTGACCGACCAAATGACCATGGAATGATACGAAAAATACATCTACGGAAACTAGACTCAAAGAGGAACAACTTTTATGAAGGAGTCATCGTGTGAAAATACTTACAAAGGGTCGAAAAACTCCACGCAAAAAGACCCAGAAATCTGCCCGAGAGAGCTCTTTTGGGTTTCTCTCTAAGAACGGGGTGAAGAAATGATTAAAGTGAAGTAAGTGTGTCTTGCACGACTCAAGACTTCTGTAGGGAGAATATTTGGACCTTAATGATCATTGAGTGGAGGTGTAGACATGTGACATAATGTAGAGGATAGTGGGGGGCAAAAGACAACTTACAAAGGCTATGAGACATGGGACTTGATGGGGTGGGTTCCTCCATATTAATGAGTGCAACTTGATGCAATGAATGGTCTGCCAAGTGGGGGAGGAAATTTCTCCAAGAAGCTATGCCAAGGTGGCCAAAATTCGTGGGCTTTAGTGGGCCTTAGTGGGCCTCAACCAAGTGGGCTTCAATTTGGGGTTTAAAGGGGGTTTGGTTAGGGTTTGAGATGCTATCAAGCCCAAATCCAATTTTTCTTGGCCCAATCAAATTTCTAAGGTTTAAAATGTTGGATAAAGATGTCATAATAGGAATTTGAGAAATTAATAGCATGTGAAAGTGATTTAATCAAGTGATTAAACACAATACTAGAAATTGGATCAAAAAGGGTTTGAATGCCAACTTTAGGGTTTGGGGAAACCGTTTAGGGTTTCGGTTTCAACCAAGTTTTTGGGGTTTCAAAAGGATTCCAACCATTTAGGGTTTTACTAGGGTTGAAACCCTCTTCATCTAACTCAATTTGGTTGATCAGATGAAAAAAACTGTTTTGCTTAGGTGGCATGATCTCACACATTGATTTCCTTCACAAATACATCTAATGGTTTCTCTTTGTGCCAAGTATCTAATACTATTCATTATGTGTGGTTAAGATCTTGCTAAGTGTCCAAATAAAACTTCTCTAACCTAATTTGGACATTTCACACTGTGATTTTGAAACCACTGCACTTAGTACGCTTATCGAGGTTACTATTCACTCCGAAAAAGTGCATAATAAACTTAGTACTGAAAAATCCTAAATATTCAACTGAGTCTAGTGGTGTAAACTATAACGTAATCTGACACTTCTAACTACCTCAAACAAATAAAATCTCATTTCTGGCACTATAGTGAGTGATAATACTAACTATGTTGACAGACTAGAATTTATGCGATTAGCCGATTCGTAAAAACTTATGGGGTTTTCTCGAGATTTCTAATGTCTATAGAAATTCCACCATTGAATTTCTAGCGGGCTGTTACAAAATACAAGTTGAAAAATTTCAGTTTCTTAGAATAATACAAGCTGATCAAGATCAATCCCCCCAACTGAAAACTTTTAGTTATTTACAAAAATACAAGCTAAAAATTTTCAATTTCTTAGAATAATACAAGCTGATCAAGATAAATCCCCCTAACTGAAAACTTTCAGTTACTTACAAAAATACAAGTTGAAAAATTTCAGTTTCTTATAATAATACAACCTGATCAAGATCAACCCCCCCAACTGAAAACTTTCAGTTACTTACAAAAATAGAAGCCGAAAAATTTCAGTTTCCTACAAAAATACAACCTGATCAAGATCAACCCGCCCAACTGAAAACTTTCAGTTTCTTACAAAAATACAACCTGATCAATTTCAGTTTCTTACAAAAAGAGATCGCCATCATGGCTGCCACCATCTAGGCTCGTATAGATCATCCTGATCTGATAGATTCAATCGCCTAGGTTGCGCTTCTACTCAAGGTGGAGGAGCAGTCGAGGGAGTACCGAAAAATTCTGGCGCATGTGTCCAAACTTAGCTTCCTTGATCATATAGACATGATACTTTTAAAAATGATCAAATATCAACTTTAATATTCTATATATAAAGGAAAGAAAAGAATATGAATAAAAATAAAGAACACTTGACTTTTTAAGTATACCTGGGTTTGTGGAAACACTTCATTTTGTTGGTATGACACATTGTACATAGGTCTATCTTCTCATGATAAGTGACTACTCCTCTATGCATACCAACATAAACCGAGAATAATTTATTAATATGTAACTTAATACCAACAAAGTTAATGGTATCTTACAAACAACTGCTGAAGACTTAACATATGGAAATTCTAACATGACTCAAACAACTATATGATTTCGAACTTCTAAAAATACTAATATTTTCTTTTTAAGTGTTGTACATATGTTCAAAAAATAATGGTGAAATATACAACCTCAGTTGTGGGCAATCTTCTTCTAGTACTCGGTTTCTTGAGAGTCTTCTCAACGGGGTGCGTTTTTCTTTTACTTGGTGGTCTCCCTTTACTCCAAACCACCAATGGACTAAGAACTTTGCCTCTCGTGCCATCCATGGGCATTGTTGGATTAGGTGTGGAAGTACCTTCATATGAGTCATCATCCGAGTACTCTTGCTTTAATTGTTCTAGTTGACCAATCAATTTCACACAGTTTCTCTCTGTCTTTGCGGCATTTGAACACAATGAATAGCAGCAATTTTGGATCCGATCAAACCATTTTCTCACAGGGTTGCTTGTCGCCTCATAACTACTTTTTACATTCAAATAATCTCTCTTTATATCCTTCCTCCTACTAGCCAAAATGTACTTTGGTGGTACTTCAATCTTGCCTAACTGTGCCAGAATACGAAGAGCATGTTTGCATAATATTCCCCTAAACTTAAACAATTTGCAACTGCATGTAATATTTAGGGGATCTTCTTCATCTATGCTCACATTATAGTTTACACGTTTAATGAATCCATCACTAACTTCAATCTCATCCGCGACTACGTACGTATATTCTGCACCATCGTCCCCTAAATACGAGTGACTTAAATATAAAAACCGTCAGAATTCTTCTTAGATTTCCTTAAACTTGGCAATTTTGTATGTTTTTTGAAATTGCTTCTCGATAGGATAACGGAAGATGCAAGGAATCTCAATGTTAAATGAACTGCAGTCAGCAATTGCTTAATTCTCTGCCTTCCTCATAAGGGCTGAATCATACTGCTCAACAAATTGTTTCAATGTGGTCCTAGAGTGAACGTTGTCATAAAAAAATGCATTCATGCTTTCACTACGTTGTGTAGTTGACATTCCAGCCCAAAACACGTTTTTAACGAACGCCGGCACCCAAAACCGCCTATCAACATAAAGAGATCCCAACCAAGCATTATCGTGTAGATCATAGGTGTCAAGCATTTCGCACCATCGTTCTTCAAACTCATTCTCACTTAACGAGTCATACACATATTTGTGTAGACTACTCTTGATCTTGTCATATCGAGAATGTGACCCAAATTTCTCTGAAAGCTTCTTCATGATATGCCACAAACAAAAGCGATGCCTCGATGATGGGAACACCCTCGCAATTGCAAGTTGCATCGCCTTATCTTGGTCGGTAATGATTGCATTTGGTGGTTGGTCATTCATACATTTCAACCATGACTCAAACAACCACTCAAAAGTATGTGCATCCTCATTGGATATCAATCCACACCCAAGTAGGATTGACTGACCATGATGGTTGACATCCACAAATGGTGCAAAAGGCATTTTATACGCATTGGTAAGGTATGTTGTATCAAAAGTGATCACATCCCCGAATGATTGATATGCAGCTCTACTTTGGGCATCTGCCCAAAAGACATTCTTTAACCTCATGTCAGGGCCCACATCGATCGCATAATAAAAGTCAAGATTCTTTTTTGCATATCCTGGAAGTAGTTCATTAGAGCTTCAGCGCCTCCAACTCCGAGGCGAAGTTGTCGTGCTTTCTCAATATAGTTTCGACATTCATTCTCCCCAAATGGCACATTCTCATAACCCCCCGCTTCAACAACTACACTCTTAAAAGTCTTTGACGTACGTATTCCGGCCTCATCATTTATTTCAAGTCTTTTTTCACCCTCCCATCTACCTTCTTGAAACATCTAAAGTGTCTCGATTTCCCCGAACTACATACATGTGTGTGATCCAATATGACACTGGACAAGGTGTATCCGCCGTCCTCATTCAAAACTGAATTAACTCTTGCTTTGCACCCTACCCTATCTGTTTGTCTTGGCTTGAGGACATTGGAAGCCCGACTCTTTGTTATGCCTTGCCACGCACATACTAATGTAAACCATCTAACTTTCTCGTCATCACTTTGTCTAGAATTCCTTCTACGCACCGCAAACCCTTTCTGCTTAGCATACTTCATATAGTAAGACCGGACTTCTTCCTCATTAGAAAATGTCATTCCAACCTTGGATTCTTTGACACCATCATCATTAATAGGACTATCATCAATCACTACTTCATTATATTCATTATCCAATAACTCTACTAAGGAAGTCATATCAACTCAACCTTGGAGAACCTACAAGTAGTATCCGATAATTGAATTAGAATATAATTTTATTTTATATTAAAAGATACAACAATGTTCAGGCATGCCATAAATTTCCTGTCAAAATGATTGTTAAATTTACAAATCCAACACACTAGCTGAAATGAAATTAAATAAAAACTGTATCTATTTCTTACAAAAAGTTTCACCTCATAGACCAATGACAAACTATTTAAAATCTTAGTTTCAGAAGTCAAAACTAATCATAGCATTACTTGAACTTACAAACTCAGTAACCATATGCCGTTGAAGTTACATATTAAAAAAAAAGTTGTTGTCGAACTGCACATGACAATTAGTCTTGAAACATAGATTGAGCAAAGTATGATTGGATGTAGATAGAGTTACCTCTTTGATAGATGCTGAAATTGAATTATTTAGAGCATAAATAGCCATTGTTTTCCCATCTTCAGTTCAAGTGGTTTAACTTGGTAAGTGACTGAAAGTTGTGATTGATTGTAGTGGCTTTATATGTTTTGCAAAAGTTTAAAAATTTAAGTATGTAATTATAAGCTGTTCCTAACTAAATCAAAAGTTTCTTAGTGCTGACATATATAAGCAGTCTTATTCAGTCGTATGCTATAATCTGTTTATTAGCATGTATTAGATTAAGGCAAGACAAATTCAATGATCAAGGAGCTGGATGATCTAATAAATGTAAATGCCAAGAAAGAAAAAAGTTGGATCCGAAATCATCTTTACCTTGAGCCGACGTGGAGTGACGGGGAGTTTTTGTGGAGTCAATCGGTGGTGGAGTTTTTGTGTGGACACAGAAGTTGCCGGAGATGGGGCTGAGTAAGGTGGTGGTCACCGCCGTGATGGTGGGTGCAGGGGCAGGTGGGTGGATGGATGGGTTTCTCGAGTCACATGACGCCACAGATGGATCGATTCGAATCTATCATGATGCCTTAGATGGGGGCCCAGTATGGTGGTGGTTGCCGTTCTTTATGGTGGTGGTCAGAGTCATTACGGTGGGGGCAGGTGGGGCAGATGGACGGAGGCAGATAGGGTCATTGTTTTCTGCGCAAACAGGTGAAATGCTAGAAGGGAATCTTCGGATCCTTCCGCTGCCGGAGTCGTTATGGTGGGATCCTTCCGCTGCCGGAGTCGTTACGGTGGGGTGGTTAGAGTTTGTTATGGTGGTGGTCAAAGTCGTTACGGTGGGCCAGGTGGCGCAGATGGATGGATGAACGGATGGGTTTTCTTTACGGCATATGGATGGACACGGGAAGGGAATTTTGTCCCTTTGACTTCACATGCCACATCACATTACACGCGTATGCCACCTCAAGCGGTCATCCAAAGCGAGCAAAGGGAAGCGACACAGCAGCATTTTTCATTTTATCTGAGTTAGGAATCTTTTTGTCCAAGCCTCCTATCCTCTATTATGACAATTTGGGCACCATGTATATGTTCATTAGCCTTTATCAATCTCCAGATTTTGTACTCTACGATCAAGCCTCATAGTCCTTCCAGGGCTGCTTGGCTCGCAGGGGCATGTTAACAATATCAGCCCTGCAACATCTCCAAACTTAGAGGATACATTAGCTCCACCAAAAGTAGAGAAATAAGCCTACAACAATGTAGAATAGTTTAGAACATTTTATTGTTATCATATGTTTCACTATATCCTTACACCTTGTAATTTCTGTTATGTAAGAATATTCCCTTTTTAGTATATAAATATAGCCACCATAGTGTACTGAATCAAACATATGAGAAATCATCATAATGTACATTTTCCATTCATGCGCACTACTCTTAATTCTATTACGCCGCATAAGTAAAAAAATAATCAAACTTATTTTGTAATTGTCATAAATAACGTTCATCATGAGCATTAGGAAAGGGTTCATTCAGAGTAACTCTTTGAGAAGGTACGTGGAAGCTGCTAGCTCAATATATATGGAATGCATGCCCTATTAATTTGTTCCAACACTGAGAGCCCAAGGCCCCAAACAGATTATCACCAAGGGAAACATGAGAAATTTGGATCAATGAGTCTTTCTTATCACAAAATTTATTCCGTTGTCCATGCACAACAGAAGTGGCTTCGTCTGAAAATAGCGGCTTCCAGATGGCGGGTCTCAGATGACGGTGTCTTTTTGGTCTTACTCTTCACAAATTTTGTTCCCTTTTCACGTAGAGCACAAGTATTAGTGGCAGGCTTTGCACTTGACCAAAAAACAAAAGATCCAAAACAAACGAATCTAAGCATTGAGATTGAGAAGAGATGCAAAACAGAGAAGAAACTCTAAAATATATTTATTAATGATAAAATTCGAAATTATTTAATGAAGTACACAAGTTAGACTTAAATAACTTCAAAGTTTGAAAAAAAAAATGATATTTACAATCCAATAGAATGTAAGTCTTGCGCCGTCATTTAAAAAAAAAAGAGAGGTGGTAAATATAAGATACACATAAAAATTACTTTTTAATAGTAGATTTCACTTTTTATCCAAAAGGAGTGTGCATGACTTGTATATCATGATATTATATCTAGCATTACTATGATATTATGAAAACTTATTCAAAAAGAAAAATCTAGATTATTACGTAAAAACTAATTAAATACGTAATTAAACAATAATTCTGCAAAAAGTTTGGCTAAAATTAAAATCAAAATCAGTTTCAAAACTTGAAATAAGATATTTTCTAAGATGACAAAAATAAACGTAAATAAATGATTTGGGAGAAAAACAACGATACTTCCCCCAATCCAATGAAGATCCGGTGTTTCTTGTCATATTTGGTGCAAATCTACTTTTTTATTTTATTTTTTTAAAGTAGTTCAACGCTATCAGTGTAGATTAATATGGACCCGCATCCCTAATTATATTAAATTAGATTTGCATCAAAACTCGATTTAATAATGGTGATAATTTACAGTGGGTTTGGAGGAGTTGCAACGTCATACATATATGTTAAGTATATGTTTAGAATTGCGGTGGATAATATATATAGCTTTTAGTTTAAGGTTGATACAATCGTCACTATAAGAAAAAGAGGTTTTTGTGGTCAATTTATTGCAACGAAAATAATATTCGCAACTAATTTTGTAGTGCGTACTAGAGCTTAAAGTAATAAACACTTTTACTAAAAAACTATTTATTATTTGTTGACCATATGTCTAAAGTACTTTTGATTAATATGTTACAGTTGGTTACAAACAAATTTAAAAAGTATTTTTTGAAGTAGAAATGACATATAATTTTTTAATAAAAGAAAAAAGAAAAAGAAAAAGGTAAAATTTTAATAATTTAAAAGCTATATATATTTTGGCCTATTGACAACTTTTGTGAAACACACTTTTTAATATTTTTTATAGTAAAAAATACTTTAATATAAATCAACCAATCAACTTAATTTTATTATTAAAGTGATTTTAAGACTATTTAAATATTTTTTAAGACTTTTAATACAACCCAAACAGGGCTTAAGTCTTGCATTTATTTATTTTTGACATTATCGTGCCTACCGCGTCTTACACAAGCTAGCATCTATATATGTAGATCAATTCTAAAGGAAGAATATTGAACAAACATACTCGTTAGACAGTACTGGACATGAATGATTTAGATCGCGAGAAATTACATGTGCTTTCTCAAATAGATTTGAATCATAGCTAGCTTAATTAGTTAGAGGGTTGTGTCCAAGTTGCACGCACGAAGTAATTAAGTTGATATTTAGATGAATTAAAAGAAACAATGTTATACACCATACTTCCATCCAATTATATAAGATGAAACATATTTATTACAATTGAATAATAGAAAATTATCTAATAAAAAATCATTTAATGAAGAAAAATATATCACATCTTATATAATGATCTAAGATAAGAATGAAATAACAGTTTGACGTATAGAATTTTTTATTAAAATTAGATTATTCTAAAATAATAATTAATGATTTTTACAAGTCTTGAGTCTACAAATTATCTGGAGAAGATCTTTTACAATATTATTTTTAATCAAAGGATTTGCTGCCCGAGCTTGCACGTGGTTCCTGGCCTATCATTGAAAGAGTTTTTTTCTTTTGATAGGTAAGATAGCCATCAATTGAACAAAGATATCAATAACATCATGAACTATATATTCACAGCTAAGGAGGAAGAGAAAGAGAGAGATGTAGAAAGGAAAACAAAAAAATAAAAAAATAAAAAATAAAAATAAAAATAAAAATAAAAAAGGTGGTTGCGGGTTACCTAGCGAGGCAATTGGTCTCAGGGTGGGTTCACGAGAGGAAACGAAGTGACCACAACACAAACAAGTGGCTGTTGCTCTTCACCGGGCTTGTCACCTGCATCAGTTGCAGTGAGCTCCGATTCTCCCCCACCACCGCACGTTAGCACCCGTGCCCTCCGAGCTTGGAAGTCCCAATCCGTAGTCCCGATCACGTAAAACATGAGCCCAGCGCAGCATACCTGCGCCGATAACAAACCCAGCCAAAGCCCACAGAACCCAACCCCGAGCCGGAAAGCGAGCCCAACTGCCACCGGCATGCCAACCAGATAAAATGCCCCGAGGTTCACGTTAGCCGCCGAGCTCGGCCGTGCACTCCCTCTGAGGACCCCACACCCAACCGTCTGTGGACAGTTCCCGAGCTCGCACAACCCTATGATCGGGAGAGCGGCTACCGTAAGCCTCAAGATCTCCGAGTCGTTGGTAAACATCCGTGCCCACTTATCCCTCATCCCCGATGCGAACGACATGGCTAATAAACCCATTATCTCCGCTATAAACACCGCCACCACGGCGGATGTTTTTGCTTTGTGCGGACGGTTAGCTCCGAGCTCGTTACCTACCCGTGTCGACACGGCGCAGCCGAGTGAGGACGGGAACACGTAAATCAACGCCGTCGTTTGTATCAAGATGCCCATTGACGCCACGGTCGCTTTGGGGTTCACCAACAGTCCGCACAAGACGATCATAATCTCGTACCACCACCATTCAAGGCAAACCGAGACGCAACTTGGAGCAGCGAGCCGGAGCAAGGGTTTCCAGCCGGTGAGGCACTCTGATCGCCTGGGGACACTCCAGGTTGGCTCGTTTAACCTGGAGACCCGCATGTATAAGACTACGGATAGTAGCACAAGGAAGTTGGAGGCGGCAGAGGCTGCCGAAACTCCGGCCACTCCGAGCCGGAAGTGGGAGACGAGCAAAAAGTTCATGGGTAAGAGGAAAACAGTGCCAGCAAGCGACGCTAACGTGAGCGGGAGGGTGATGCCCTGGGCTCGAAGATAAATGCGAATTGGGTGAACGAAAGAGTTGGTCAAAAGGTCCGGGAGGGAGAACATCAGGTACGTGTGAGCCATGCGAGTGATGTTGGGGTCTTGGTGTAGATAAAGAAGAATTCTGGACATGTTGAGCCAAAGAATCCAAATGGGTATCGACGAGACAAGGAGGAAAATCACGGTGCGGTGAAGGGTTATAGATAGAAGATTCGGGCGGTTTGCTCCGAAAGCTTGGGAGCATAGGGGCTCCATGCCCAGAGATAGGCCCGAGAGCACCGAATAACCAGTTATATTGGCGAAAGCAATGGCCAGAGAGCCAGCAGCGAGCTCGAGATCACCGAGGTGGCCGAGGAAGAGCATGGAGAGAATTGAGCGAGAGTAAAGAATGAGTCCTGTTAAAATCATAGGGAAGGCCAGGTTTACGAGCGATTTGGTTTCCGATACAATACCGGAGACGGTTTGTACAGCAAGGTACTGCCTTTTCATTTCGTGGTCTGTCTTGGGCTTCTCTGCTGCAGGTTCCTCCACTTTTGTAGGGTTGGCCGGCGATAGGAGGTCAAAAAAGAGGTGGGTTAGTAGAGGCTGTTGTTCTGCAGCCTTCTTAGTTGCAAAGGTGGTGGAAGTGGTAGTGACTGAACGATACATACTTGAAGATGAAAATTAAGGACTCAGAAGTACTAATGATCGATGATCAAACAGTCTTGTCTTCACTCGGCAAAACCTCTGCTGGCAGTTGTGGAGATGCTCCCTTGGAGGCAAATCGTGTTAACGGAAAGTTGGCGTCGTGTCAAGTCGCCTGTATTATACGATCTGGATTAATTTAAACACAATTCATTAAATTTAATAGGTCAGTTTTTAAATCCTAACACAATTCATTAAAATAATGAGTTGACATGATACGAATCATTATAAATGAATTAAAAATATATCGACACAGCATGACTAGTCTCGAACTATTTATATAAATAAGTTGAATTGATCCAAATAATATATTTGACTTTATCAACATAATTTCATATAAAATTTAAAATCACAGTATCTCCCAAAACTATAAAAATAACTATACAAGTCTAAAATTATAATCTAAACATTGAAAACACTAAAATTACAATCCATAGCACATGTGGGAGGTAGTCGTGACTAGTGAGAACTGACTCTACCAAAAACTAAAAGAGAGTCTCAATTAATTTAAATATAAATGTGAGATTGTGAGGGAGTTTGATTTAGAGTGCGGTGAGAGTAGGATCGTTAATTAGTGTTTAGATATAAGGGTAAAAATGTAAATTTAACTTTCTTAATAAGTCATAATGTTAGTGACCCGTTAAGAAGTTATGTCTTAACAGGTCAATCCATTTTAACCTGAAATTCGTTTTAACCTAAATCCATTAACGTTAAACCTAAACCTATTTTTATCATATCGCATTCATGTTAAGTTAATGAGTCATATTACATATTGATATCCGTAAAGATCGAGCACTAGAATGGTCTCTCTTGGAGAAACTCTCTGTCTCTTTATGGATGCTATTAAATTTCTAACGGAGGTCGATAAGAATGCAGGGAATATATACGTATTAATAAGCAAATGGATGTTAGATTTCTTGATCTATTTAATATTTGGTTCATACTCTTTTTCTTCTTTATCTTATATGCCAAATTAAAAAGAAAATGGCATTGATTTGTTTTCCGCCCGAAGGCAAGAAGTAATAATATATATTGCTTAGTTTTGGGCCAATGGAATTTCTGAAGGTGAACCCCACGGACCAGCCTAAAGTAGTCGGGCATGCCACGGGGGCCTCACGGCCGAAATAGCTGTTGCTGGGTTTTGCTCTCCCAACGTCTTTTCACACGTCATTATTCGTCACCCAAACCCGCAAATGCATTCCATTGTCATCATCTTCTTCTGTGAGTTCATAAATCCCTGATTTTTTTTCCGTAGTACATGCATATATGCATGGGAATTGGCGAATTGATATTTCACACGTGTTTAGTCAAAAAATGCGGGCTTGATCAGTGGGGCACGTGTCAGGATGGCGGGCATTTCCTCAAACAGATGGAAGGACGGAAACATACCTTATCCTATCTCTCTCCGTCTCTCTCACGCTATATCCGTCTAGTTGAGTTGTGTATAATTGAGTCCTGTTGTTGTCGTTTCTACTTTGATAGAGAGAGAGAGATGATCAGATAGGCACCTTATAATAATTGAATAGAACCCGCACATTCCCAACCTCTGGTGATCCACATCTTTTGATACTCGCTCTCGTTACATGCACCACTTCCTAGCTATAGCTTGTTTCTTTCCGTCTATATGGGGAGCTAGTATACGTCTATTTCTTCACCGTTCACCTTTAATTCTCTCCTCGTGAACATGACCTCATATGTATGCTTCCCCACCTCCTAAGTAGGACCCCTCTCAGATTTTTAACATTAAAAAATCTGCCTCCTTTTTAGTAAGAATGTGAATTTTGAGGTGCAAGGCCATGTATGAGAAATATTTAGGGTTGTCACTTGTGTTCGGAAGATTAAAAGTTTAGGTTTTTTAAGAAATAAAGAATAATGTTTGGCAAAAACTCTAAAATTAGAAAGAGCAGCTATTATCATAAGAGGGTAAGGAAGTGCTAATCAAAGCAGTATCTCTTTCTATACCCACTTATGCAATAAGTTGCTTTCTACTACCAAATAGTTTATGCTTAGAGATAGAGTCAATGATGGCTTGGTTTTGGTGGGGACAGAAAAAAAGTGAAAGGAAGATCCATTGGATCAGCTGGGCTAAAATGTGTAAGCCAAAGAATAAGGGTGGTCTCGGTTTCAAAGATTTGAGAACTTTTAACCTTGCCTTGTTAGTAAAACAAGGTTGGAGATGTTTGCAATGCCTCATAGTTCAATTCAACAAGAGAGTGTTACTCATTCCTTATAAACATAACTAAGACCTTGTCCATAAGCAATGTGAGATTTATTCCTCAACGCACTCCCTCATGTGTAGGCCAGTATTTTTTCTGATCCTTGTCACGGGGTAAGTAGTGTGGACTTCTATTTGTCCTGTGACATGCTCTGATACCAAGAAAAAATTCATTGGTCTAATTTTTTCATAAAACTGGTTCAAAAAGAGATGGTTACTCATTGCTTATAAACATGCCCAATACCTTGTCCACAGGAAATGTGAGATTTATCCCTCAATACCCTCACTCCCTCACGTGCAAGCCAGTATTTTTCCTGGTTCTTGTCACCGGGTAAGTAGTGTGGGCCCTCATTTGTCCTATGGCAAACTCTGATATCATAAAGAAATTCATGAGTCTAACTCATCTCATAAAACTAATTCAACAAGAGAGTATTGCTCATTCCTTATAAATATGCCCAAGACCTTGTCCACATGTAATGTGAGATTTATTCCTCTGTACTATCTTGTAGCCAGCTAACAACCAACAACTTTTTTAAAAAGCTAACAAACTAACAACTTTGCAAAGACTCTGTAACTTGATCGATTCAAATAATATGCATCTGGACTTAAACTCAAAAAATGATGCGTTATTCTTCAATAAATGCTTGATCGATTGAGCTGTTATGCCATGTGATATCTTTTCATCTTGTTGAACTACATTTTGGTTTGAACTTGTTGACCCCAAGTCTTCTTGATCACTCAAACTCTCTCCACTGATTTTGAAATCATTGTGAGGATTCACAACCTTACCACTCCAAGAATTTTGGATCTCCTTATCACTCCTCTGGTACTCATAATTTCTATTGCCGAACTGTGAGGCATTGCTAACACCCTCCCACAAACTGTGCTAGGGCTGAAGGCACAGTTTGGTCTGACAATAATTGAGAGCAGCTTTAGACATTGGTTTGGTGAAGAGATTGGCAACTTGTTCATCAGTAGATATATGTCGAGTGATAAGTTGACTAGGGCAACTCGTTCTCGCACAAAATGATAGTCCAATTCGATGTGTTTACTTCATGCATGAAAAAGAGGATTAACAGTCATATGTAGAGCACTAAGATTGTCACAGTACAGAATTGGAGGAGATGACATTGAACTTTGAAGATCTTTCAAGAAGAAGGTCAAGCATGTTAATTCAGTTGCAAATTCGCCATGGCTCGATACTCAGCTTTGGTACTCGATCTGGAGATAGTATGTTGTTTCTTTGCACACCATGATATGAGATTTTGCCCGAGGAAAGTGAAATAGCCTGTGGTGGAGCGTCTGGTTGTTGGACAACCAGCCCAGTCTGCATCTAAAAATGCACATAGATCAAGTGTAGTTTTTGAGTAAAAATGCAATACCAAGTGAATAGTTCCTTTGACATATTGAAGAATACGTTTAACCTTCATTAACAAGTGTACTACAGAGGGAGCATGCATAAATGGAGATATATAATTAACATTAAATGAGAGATCTGGACGTGTAAGGGTCAGATACTTTAAAGTTCTAACAATTCACCCAAAATAGCTTTGGTCCTCTAGAGCGGTATCCTTATGAGAATATTTTGTTTTTGCTTCTAGAGGTGTGCTCATAGGCTTACAATCAACCATGTATGTTTTCTCGAATATGGTAAGAGCATAGTGGGTTTGTGAAAGATAATGACCATCAGTTGTTTGAGAAATTTTGATGCCAAGAAAATGGTGCACTGGCCCTAAGTCTTTCATTGCAAACTCACTACTTAGGAGCTGAATAAAGGAGTTGACAAGCCCATTAGTTGATCTTGTAAAAAGCATATCATCCACATAAAGGAGCAAGATGAGTGAACCATGATCGAAATGAAAAACAAATAGAGATGGATTGGCTAAACTGCAAAAAAAATCCATATTTAAGATGAAATGAGTTAAAACGATCAAACCAAGCACGAGGTGCCTATTTCAGGCCGTAGAGAGCTCGCTGGAGTTTACAAACATGGTTTGGATGCTGCAGATCAGCTATTTCTCTTGGTTGCTCCATGTATATTTCTTCAAAGATATAGCCATGCAGAAAGGCATTTTTTACATCAAGTTGTCGATGGACCATTTCCAAATAAGAGCCACAGTCAGAATCATTTGTATTGTACTTGGTTTGATGACTGGAGAAAATGTTTCAGTGTAATCGATTCCATTAATTTGATGATTCCCTTGTGTGACTAAATGAGCCTTGAGTTGATCCAGAGACCCATTAGGTTTGAGTTTTGGTTTGAACACCCAATGTGATCCAATAATATGCATAGATCTAGAATGTGGAACTAGTTGCCAAGTTTGATTTTGCTGTAAAGCCGCAAGTTCCTCTTCCATAGTAGCTTTCCACCTCGGATGAGCCAATGCTGATCGAAATTGTGAGGCTCTCGAGGAATAGTTAAAGTCATGACTAACATGACATACTTTGGATTTGGTTTAACTACACAACGTTGAGATCTGGTGACCATTGAATTAGAAGGTTTCACTGTGTCATTGGCAACAGGTGTAGAGACAAACCTACGAAGGAACATGTAAAATATTAGTGTCTTGAAATAACTCAATAGCTTTTCAAGAGGATGGACCAGCTTCATTATTCTACATTGAACCCGTGGCTTGTGAAAGCTGAACATCGGATAAAGATAGAATTGTATGATCATCAGATGAAGGCATTATTGGGTTGCTATCTTCTGGTTGAGTTTGTGAAGTTGACTAGAAGCCAGGTGACACAAAAATGTTCGAAACTTTCACCATGTTTCATAACTGAAGCATTGGGTACAACTAAAGGCAAAGGATTTAAACAAGGTGGCGTAGATGATGTTTTCCTTGTATGAAAATCAATGTTAGTTTGCGGAAGCCAAGTGTAAAAATTATTAATAGAGAGATGAATTAGAAGTGCTTGTTGTAAACCAAGATTACTTGTATGGAAAAATTAACTCATAAAAAACCACATGTCGAGAAACCAAAAATTTTCTGCTAGACGGATGAAAACGCTTGTATCCTTTATATTTATCCTTCCATTTGCCATGACGTCTCCTTCTCTAAATGTCAAAAATTTTATTACCCTCAGACTCACTTTTGCCAACTACTCTTTGTGGCGTGAGCAAGCATCGGCTTTGGCAGAAAGTCAAGAACTAGTTGAACATCTCATAACAGAAGACTCAGCTCCCACCCAATATACCACTCCAACTTCAAACACAGATACAAAAAACACTGTACCAATACTCACAAAAAGTTTCATAGCCTGGTGCAAGTCTGATTGCCTTCTTCACGGGTAGATCATAAGCACTCTCTCAGAAGAAGCTCTTGGACTTGTTGTCAGCTTAGATATAGCATACTCAGTATAGGAAGCTCTAAAAAATTCATATGCTCAAGATTTGCAAGAGCGTGAATTTACACTGCGACAACAATTAACTTATCTTCGCAAAGATGAAGATAAAACCATCACTGACCACATTCGCACGTTCAAAGGCTTGGTGACAATCTTGGAGCCATCGGAAAACATGTCTCTGACAAAGAAAAGGTATTCTGTCTGCTTACTAGTCTTGGTCCTCAATATGAGACTTTTACTACTACCATGTTAAAGCCTCCAAGGCCTACTCACTCTGAGTTAGTGTCACAACTTCAAAGTCTAGATCAACGACGAAGCTAATACCAAGAAGAAAAAATGAAAAGAAAGACTCTGGTATGGATAAAAGATTGTATATTTCTTTTGAAAATGGAGAGACCAAAGACGTGAGCACTCTCTATACATTGGTTCCTATTTAAACAAAAAATACATAAACAAATCCACACTATCTCATAGCCAGCTAAAAACCAACAACTATTTAAAAAAGCTAACAAATTAACAACTTTACATAGACTCTGTTGCTTGACCGATTCAAATTAAATGCATCTGGACTTAAACTCAAAAAATGATGCATTATTCTTCAATAAATGCTTGATCCAATTGAGTTGTTATGCTATGTGATATCTTCTCATCTTGTTGAACTACATTTTGGTTTGAACTTGTTGACTCCAAGTCTTCTTGATCACTCAAACTCTCTCTACTTTGTATCTAAAACAATGTTGTCCAAGGTAAGGGCTGCAAGAGCTTGAGGGATCTCCTCAATCTGAGTAGGCTTCTTGGGTATCCATCAGCAGATATTTGCAATATGGCCCATTGTTCCATAGTACTAGCACCTCTCTCATGATACAAATCTCTTTCTGCAGGAGTCATACGACGTTCACCAGGAGGTGGAGGCTCGACGTTGCCTTTCATTGGCTATCGAATTATCTGAGTGATCTCCTCTTTTTTTTTTTTTTTGTGTTGTTGAAATTGGAAGCCATGCCCCATTAATGTGAATTGTTGTGAGTTTCCTTGATATCTTGTGGAAACTGCTACTGAGGATGCTATTGTTGACCATAGAAAGCCAGTTGAGGAGAGAATTGCCGAGTTGTGAGATTTGTGTTACCAAAAAACCAACTTTGTGATTGATCTAGACTTTGAAGTTGTGACACTCTTCTTGATCACTCAAACTCTCTGCACTAATTTTGAAATCATTGAGGATTCACAACCTTATCACTCCAAGATTTTTGGATCTCCTTATCACTCCTTTGATCCTCATTATTTCTATTGCTGAACTATGAGGCATTGCTAATACGAGAATATGAAACTTCTTTATTACATAGAATCTATAAGGCTCGATACTTCCCAAAGGGTCAGTTTTTTGATGCAGGGTTGGATTATAATCCATCCTATGCTTGGAGAGGTCTGTGGGAAGCAAAAAAATGGCTGATTCAAGGGCGTAGATGGAGGATAAGGGATGGACAAAGGGAAAAAATATGGAAAGACATCTGGATCTGGGGGCATCAAGCTCTATGTACTGAAGAGTTTAAAATCAGGAAAGAGCAATGGGAGGATATCGTGGACAGTTTTATTGACAAGAACACAAAATGGTGGCAAGTGGATAAAGTAAGAGTTCTATTTGATCCAGATGTTGCGGTAAAAGTTTTAAAGATTATCATCTCTCCTAGCAACCAATCTGATCAGTGGATTTAGGGTTATGAAAAAATAGAAGGTTCAGTATGAGAAGTTTGTACAGAATGATTAGAGGCAGATCACATAGTCAACAAGGGGAGTGTTTTGATACAAACAGGCAACAAGCATTATGGAAGTCCATTTGGAAGATGAAAGTGCCAAACAAAGTGAAAGTATTCGCATGGAGATCATGAAAGGAGAGTCTTTCAACTCAATTCAATCCGAGTAAGAAGAAAATTACTACAGAAGGAGTTTGTTGCTTTTGCAAAACTGTACTAGAAGACTTGCCACATGCAATCTTGCATTGCCCAACTATTAAGGAGTACTGGAGAAAGTATTTGCCTATGATGGGAAATATGAAACCTCAACCATCCATTATGGAGGCTACAATGAAACTGAAAGGAAGGGGAAGCATGGATGATTTGGCAGTATTTTTCTTAATTGCTTGGGATGTCTGGTTTAGAAGGAATAAAATAGTTCATGACAAGGAAAATATGGAGCCTAGATATGTCATCGAGCATGCATTGTCTTTACAGAAAACTTTTGTTGACATAAAGGATTTACCTATTTCAAAGACCAAGGAATATTTAAGATGGAAACCTCCCCCTCTAAGTGCTTTGGAATTAAATGTGGATGGTGTTATATTTAGTGATATTCACAGGGTAGGAGCTGGAGTTGTGCTTCAAGATCAGAGAGGTGATATTGTTATAGCTGCTAGTATTCTGGAACCTACTGTGATTGAACTTGAATCAATTGAGTTACTTGCTATTTTTCATGGCTTGCAACTATGTGCTACAATGGGAATCAAAAAACTCATAGTGAAAAGTGATTGTTTATTAATGGTGAAGGAAATGCAAACAGGTTTGGATTCAGATGCTTTATATGTTATTTTGTTGATAGAAACTAGGAAAAGTTTGTTGCCAGTTGAAGACTGCTCTATTCAGCATGTAAGTCAATTGGGCAATGAGGCAGCTCGTAGGCTTGCTAGATTTGCATGTAATGTTGAAAGTTTAATGATATGGTGGGATTATATTCCAGACTTTATTTCTCAAGTTGTATGGCTTGACAAATGTCTACAAGTAATAACTTTTTATATGAATGAAAGTTTTGATTCGTTATAAAAATAAACAATTAAGATATCAAGACCCCTTTAATTGTTCTTTTATCTTCTTTTTTTTCAAAAAAATAAAAGCTGGTAATTTTTTCTTGAAAAAAATATATATTAGAGAACTCACATTAAACTTGTTCATCTGCATTTATTTATTTATTTATTTTTCATTCCGGCTCAATTTTTGGCCCTGATCAAACTCAAGCCAAAACCTGCATTTCAAAATGCTGACTTACTCGGTCTAGACTGGGTATGAAAACCAAGTTCCGGGTTTAAAACCCGGTACTCGAGTTTATAAAAAAAAAGTTCTTCAGCCTTAAGTGAAAATACATTTTGGACTTTTTTTTTTGTTTTACATGCATTTAGTTAAAAAGGATAATTAGTTGTTTCTAGCTTTATTTATTTTTCATATAAAATTTAGTTTTTTAATTTTAAATATTATAGTTGAGAGAAATAAATAATAAAATATTTTTAAATCAGTGATATAATAATCTAAAAGTGGGGAATTACTATATATATATAACAAATTAAAATGTACGTAAAATGATTTTTTTTACGTACGTAATCTAATAGAGGTATTAATTTTAGAGAAATGATATTTACAGTTATGGATTGTGTAAGTGCTGTGCAATTTCTTTAAAAAAGTGAATTAATATGAGATCTACATAAAAAAATTAATTTTTTCATCGTGAGCCTCATTATTTTTCAAAATGATTGCGCAATACTTACGCATTTCATGAATGTATGTAACATTACTCTTAATTTTATGCCAGGATGTTGACTAAATATATAAATACAGAAAAAAGGCCAATCCATTAATTTACTGACGCAGTGGTGATCTTTTGGATTTCTATATATATGAACAAATTAAGCCACTAAAAGGGTGATTTCGATCAGGTAAGACGTACTACTGAAACGGCAATATTTGGATAAAAATAAAAGAACTCCTTTGGTTTGGTCGCAGCTCTGCATCATGCATGAAACTTAAGTGGAGGTTATTCAAGAAGCATGGAGTATATGTTAAGAATAAGAGTAGTATTATATTGTACTTACAATTTTACTTATATTTTTACTTACAAGACTTATTCTGTCAATTTTTTTTAATTCAAATTTTGAATTTTAAATTCTAAGATTTTCAACATATCTATAACTTGTACATTTGGTATTTTCCTGAGAATAAAATCATTAAATTACTTTTGAAAAAAAAAAAAACTTCATAACATATAGGCGAATTTATTCCAAATTTAAAAACCTAGGTTCTAGCCTGGGTCGTAACCAGGATGAACTTGATTTAGGTTTTAGACTGGATTTGAAACCTGAGTTCTATACTAAGTATATCCAAGTATTCGGTGCGGAACCCATGTGAATAGTCCTAACTAACATTGGTTTAGGCATTGATAAGTCATTTTTACTATGATCTATGTACATTTGTTCAACAACTTTGTGCGGCACCGTTGCAAAGTAATCTTATTTTTTATAGGAAAATGTTAGTATAATTTCTAAATGTGCACACTAACTGTGTCTTCATTTTTTTTTTTTAAAAGAAAATTCTTAATGGTTAAGAAAGTGACTATTAGTGAATTTATATATATTTTTTAAATCTTTTCTTAACAGTTTAGGATGTTTAAAAAATATTTAGAAGAAAAAAGAAAAAAAAATATCTATACTAATGTACATTTGGTGTGCCTTAGCATTATCCATTTTTATATGTTGTTTTCTCTCACTTCTCTGCCTCCCGAACGGTAATTCTCTCTCTCCCTGTCTCAAAACTTTTTCTTTCAAGTCGTTCTTCACATCCCTCTCCAACTCGTTCTTCGCAACTCCCTCTTGAAACTTCTCCAAGTCCCCCGCCTTTTCTTTCACAGCTCCTTCTCCTTTACTCTGAATTCCCAATTTCCACACAGGTAACCATAAAAAAAAAAAAAAAAAAAAAAAAAAAAACCATACCCAGCTCTCATTTCCATGTGATTACGGGTACGTACGATTATATTTACATGAAAAACATGTATTACATTTTATTGTGGAAATAATCGTATAATAGGATATATGATGTTTATATTACTACAATATGGTTACTATATTATATTCTAGAGGATCATAACTATACTGAATGACATTCAGAATAAGTAAACCGTAAACAAAAAAGTCAATAAGAATGATAACTATACCAAAAGACATTATGAAGGTGTAGATCCCAAATAGAGATATTAAAGAGGTGCATGTAAAGTCTTGTGATGCATTGATGAGCAAACATTTTTGTACTCAACATTCAAATTGACTGCGAGCACTACAAGGAAAACCTCTATTTCTGACGACACCAAGTTGCTGCTAAAAAAAAACATTAACTCCACAAATACTGATTTGCCGCTCATTTAACATCGCCAAAAAGGAGCCTCTGTTGTTGAGTGAGAAAAATATAATTCCAGCTCAATTTCAAGATGCTACATAGAAACACTTTTTGCGGCGACATTTGGTAGCCGCAAATATATGTGAATGTGCTGGAAATATATACTACACGGGAAAATATTATAATTGATGTTACTTTTATGTGGTGACACTATGTCGCCGGAAATGTGTTTTTCCTACTGAATTTCTTTTCCTTTAAATCGCTGGAAATTATTTGAATTTTTTTTTAGTAGTTGTGATACTTATACAATTAAGCCTACTTTCAACATCAATTTAATCTATGATAAATCTGATCAATTATATATTTCCTAATAAGCATTACAATATCATGAATTCATCATTGAAATATATATATATATATATTGAAGGTTTAAACATCCCAAACATCTTACATTAATGAAAAGAGCTCAAATTGAAATTCATGACAGTTTAGTCTAAGTTAACATCCCACAATCTATCAATATTGTTTTACAGGTATCCTCCCATCTTCAATATAGGGTAACCAGGGTTTCCTAAGCATGTTGTGATCATCCCTTGGAAGCTGTCTTCTTCATGATCTCAAAACTGTCTTCTTCAACTTTTCTTCTCAAAACTGGATATCTTCTTCATTGATCTCAACTGCTGCAAACATGTACATTTTTTTTAGTTCTCAAAGTCAAAAACAATGTAACATTCTTTAGTAGAATATTCATTGGAATTTCTTTCTAAATAATTTACCAATGGAAAAAAAGAAAAGAAAAAGAAACTGACCAAATGAAGGAAGGAGCTCATTTCATGAGTATGGTTTTATACCAATGCCACCTGTTGTTTTCTCCTCTTCCATGGAAGTAAAGCACACCAAAGCTGCAACATTAACTGTGGGTGAATAACTAAATGAGTATACAAAATTAAACACTGATGCAAAACAAGAGCACATCATGAGAACAGTAAAGTCAAAGCTGTGCATGCGCGCTAAAACAGTAGAAGAGGCTAAGTTTCATGAGCTGCCAATATAAAGAACATCAAGAATGAATATAGAGGACAAAAAAAAAAAAAAACACAAGGGAATCATCAACACAAAGATTAAAAACATAAATTACTTATTTAAAAAACCATTCTTGCATTTCCAACTAGGGTTATTAAAACTATTTCATAAAATAAGAAAAAAACATAAAGTTTGTAGTTATATTCATTCATTGTAAGAACATAAATGCATATGTACTAGAGCAGTCTTTTCTAGAGAATAATTAACAAGCCAGGAGGAAACAAATTGCCAAAAAGCCCTATCTATCAAATGCATAATTATAAGAACACAAATTCTCCAAAATATCTATTCAGATCTATCATGAGGTCAACCCAAATATAAATGCCATATCAGCTTATACAAAATAGCATGTAAACAAAGTAAATCCAATATATTCAGATTGGATACGATGGAAATCAAATTAAAAATAGTCGAGATATAACTAATAATATAAAAGCAGAAAAATGAAACTAACAGAGTCAAACACAAAGCATGAATTTATACATGATGCACCGATAAACATATTAATAATTCACAACCCAGGTCGTAGAATCATGTGTACCTTGTAATAACGTAATTTATACAAAAACTTAAATTTCCATACCTTTATCGAGCAGCATCCAAGTGGCTTTCTGGGATACATTGAGCTGCTACACCATACATTGAGCAACATCCAAATGTCCATAAAGTGTTTGTTAAGGCCTTCCAGATCAAAATCCTTGACACCACATATAACAATCTCTGGCAAAAGTGAAAGCAACTAGTGAAGGCGTCTTGTGAGCAACTCCAAATCAATGGAAACCCTTTAAAAGATATGTACTACCCCACATAAAACCCCAAAATATGTGTTTCCCAAAGCCTATGCAGGACCCTAAGACTCTCTATGAGAGTCTCCTTGGGTCTGCCTTTGTGATTCCATGTATTGACTCATAAACTTGTCCTACTAGGCTTGCTTCTCCAACAATAGCGTGAGATTCTGTTCCATGGCTTCAAATTGATTCTTGTAATACTTAACTTCTTTCTCACATTGTTCTGCACGTTGAGTTAATGCTACAAATCTTTCATCAATGTTTTGACGAGATGACTCGGGTATGACCATTTCCCCCAACCCCCTTGCATATCCTGTGTGGCCCAATACCTCCCTAAAGATTGATGCAATAGCATCCCTAGTGCGCTTTTCAGGCTCCAACTCAGACAACAAGGCAGCCATCTCATTCTATTCAAGTTAGCAAAATCAAAGAATATTACTGCTCTTAACATGGAATGGAAGGGATCATACATTTGAGAACTTAAAACATAATATGTTGGACTTATTCAATCAAACTCACTCACATGTTGATCTTTTGTTGTTGGAGTCACAAATTTTCCCTCTTCTTACTCCACCTTAAATCTTTGAAGAAATCAACTAAATGCCCATCACTCTCACTCTCAAACTACAAATACAAGCACATATTGCATTAACATCTATTCGAAGATTGGAATGTGTTAATACCTACATTTGCACCTATGAACCAAAATAAAATTCTTACCCTTATTTGCATGAGCCTCACAAAGTAGGTTCGTCCAGCCGTATGGTTAGTTTGTTGTTTCTCCCTATTACTTTTATTTTTCTTAAATATCATCTACAACTCACAAGCCAATATGAACATCAGCCAAAATTAATAAAGTATGTTATAGTACAATTAAATTTGTACCACATACACATGAAAATACTATGTTGTTAAATATCAAAGTTCTAAAATGTGGGGGGTCATTTGATCTCAACCAATGGGAGTTACCTTAAATTCTGAGATTGACCATCGTGCGCATAACTTCACCCAAGTGGAGGGTGAAACCAACATTGGCACATTGGCAAGAGCTTATTCATGAGTCTCGTAATGCTTGTACATTTTATGAAGATCAAAGCGAAAATGATTGAATCTCTTCTTGAGTGTCTTTGTTACCGTATCACTGTGATTCTTCTTCGTCCAATCAAGGATGAAGTTGGCCTAGGTAAAAACCCCATGTCCATTAATTATAATTAGACATCGCTGTTAATAATTAATGTAAATGACCCATCTTAAGTTTTGAAGTTATATTAGCGGAACACAAGCAATCAATTCGTCCTTCTCATTATCTACTAAACCTTGCTAGCTAAGTTGACTTAGATCAACATGGTACTTCACCAACCATGTAAGCCTTGTTGTGAATACTGTACAGTTTTCACAACAAGGTGATGTCTCACCATCCTTAATGGTCAACAGTATCTGCCCATGCTTTCGAAGCTTGTCAAACTCTAAGTTTTTTGCAGCTCCCCGTCCATGTTTTTGGCTAGAAGGTACTAAACACACCACAACAACCATTTAGTAATCCACACATTCAATCGAGAAATGCAAGAGGTGAAAAATTACATCAACATATAAAAAGGGGTTAGAACAACAAGTATTTTGAGAAAGTTCACCTCACCAAACATTACCATTGGTTGGGACAAGTGAGTCCTCCTCATCCCACTACTCTTGCGGTTCTGTGCCTAGAACTACATCAGGTCACTCGGTTGAGTCATCCAAGGTTGACAGAGCATCATCTATGAGATTCAAGGCAGCAATGGGTCTTTTACCTTTAAGTTTTGTGTCGCACGAAGATCTCCCTCGACCATAGCATGAACCGCGTGATCAACCTCTTCCTCTCCCAGTTATAAGCATGTCCTGCATACAATGTAAATATAATGCCTATAAATTCAAACTATAAATACAGTGAAAGAAATATGAACCATTTTTGTTCAATAGGAATGGACTACAATAAACACAAGTTGCAAAAAATGTCAATAACACAAAAGAAAAAACAATCATCATGTTTCAATTTAAGAAATTATGTAGTCTTCCATTCAACCAAAAATATAAGGTTGTGTTACTCACATAATCTTTGTAGTTCATTTGTAGATTTAGTTCACCTCTTAGTCAGTCGAGAGACTGTCTTCTTCTGTGCTTCCCTCGTGGTTGGTGTTGTAAGGGGAATTAGATTCGCTAGTATCATTGTTGATAAAAGTTTAGTCATCAAGGTTGCAATTAGCAGCTTACATTATCAGGGATGCATCAACTTGCGTGGGCTCAACATCAGGCCTATGCATGGCTTCTCCTAAACCATTGTCATCCACATGGGCTGATACATATTCTTCAAAAGAATCATCCTCTTGGTACACCTCAACCATCAGAAGCATCGTCTTCAATCAAGTTTCTAGGTGGAAGATCATACACATTTCTCTTAACAACCTTTTGTACTGCATACCAATAACCAGGGAAGCTACGATTTTTTAGATAGAACACATGTGAAGCTTGGCACGCCAAAACAAATGACTCATCCTTATAAAATGTATGGGCCATATTCACACTAGTTAGATGATTGCCCACATGTATCCCTCCTCTAGAATCGGAGATGTCAAACCAATCACATCTAAATAAGTACACACGACGCCATCCCATGTAGCGAACTTCCAAGATATCTGTCAGAAGACCAAAGAAGTCAACACTTTGACCATCCAGTTTAGCAATAACCAAAACACCTGAATTTTGAGTCCACAGATGTTCTTCACGTTGCCTCACGTGAAATCTTATACCCTTCATGATGCACCCAAAATAGGACACAACCCAAGGATCAGGACCACATGCAAGTGCATAGAGATCATCCGAAACATCAACGGGATTGTTAGCACAGAGATTTTGAATCTGTCACAGTTGGGAAGAAAGAACCGCATGGAAAATCCATGTTTGTTGTAAAGATGCATAACCGCATGATGGGAATGAGTTATCCAATAGTAAACTACAATACATACGTGTGACTTGAACTAATCTGGGAATTTTGTCGCGTGCATCTTGTCGACATTGTCAAGGTACTCTTCACTAACCTGCATGTAGTGTTCATTGGACAAAAGCTCGTCATTGGTGATTAACAATTGGTGATGGAAGGTATTTAAGTAATCAAATAATTGAAAACTTGGCACTAATTGAAGGTACTTACTTAAGGTAGTGTCCAATCTTTTTCCAATTATTAAGCACATACCATTTGGCTTTTAAAAACAGGTGATTGTCAAGTCGATGATGTGATGCAAAACCCATGGGGCGCACCTTCTGTCTGAAAACACTTAGTCCTTCTTGTACGCCATCTTCTCTCCCAGTATCAACGTTCCTTTCTTGGGGATTGAATCTAGATTCAACACCATGGAGGTACATGGAGCAAAAATTTAAGCATTCTACATGTATATAGACCTCCGCTATTGAACCTTTTGGACGGGCCTTATTCTTAACTTATCTCTTAAATTTTCCAAGATACCGTTCAAAAAGATACATCCACCTATATTGAATTGGCCCTCCAAACAGGGCCTCATGTGGCAAATGATAGGCTAGATGGACCATTACATCAAAGAATGTAGGTGGAAATATCATCTCCAGCTTGCCCAAAATGACAACTATATCAGACTGAAGACGTTGTAAGACATCCACCTTGATTGTTCTAGCACACAATTCTTTAAAAAAAAGGTGCTCAGCTCAGTCAATGCCAATCGTATATCTAGTCATAAGTATCCACAAATTGCAACGGGAATTAGTCTTTACATGCAGATATGACAATCATGACTTTTCATGCCAAAAATTTTGCAATTGACAAGACTCACACACATTGCAATATTAGAAGTGAAGCCATCTGGAAGCTTAACATCATGCAACCATTTACAAAAACCTGCCCGCTGAGATCCGTACAAGGTATAACATGCATGTGACATACTAACATGTTGTCCATCATGAATCAGGTGTAACTCATTTTCTTATATTAAGATTGGAAAAGTCACGACGTGCATTGGCATGATCTTTAGTTTTCTAGGCGATATTCATCAAAGTTCCTAAGATGTAGTCACATATGTTCTTCTCAATGTGCATTATATCAAGGTTATGCCCAATCCTTAGACTTGACCAATACGACAATTGAAAAAAGATACTCCTCTTGGTCCAATTGAACTCATCTTCTCTTTGCTTTCTCTTCTTTGTAGATTTGCCAAAATCAGCATCTGGAATATTCTGTAGTTGGTAAAGTATCTCCTGGCAACTGTTCTGGTGGGCCACGATGCTCTACACTATCATTATAAATACTCTTTTTCTTTCACCAAACATGGGCGGTGGCAAGAATCGGCGATGACCCATGTAACAATGCTTTCGGCTGTATTTCAACCACATTGAATCTATTTCTTACTTGCATGATAGACATGCAATCTTCCCCTTAGTGCTCCACTGAGAGGGGTTCCATATGTAGGGAAGTTGTTCATTGTCCACAATAAAGCTACATGCAATCAGAAAGTCTTTGTGGCCTTCATCATACGTATCAACACCATTTTCCCATAGATCCACTAGTTCGTCTATTAGAGGTTGCAAATAAACATCTATCTCATTTCCTGGTGATCTTGGTCTAGGAATCAACAATAAGATGATGAAAAATGGATCTTTCATGCATAACCACGACGGCAAGTTGCACGGCACCAAAATCAATAGCCATACACTGTAAGGCTTTGCCAAATTATTGAAGGGGTCGAAACCGTCAGTAGCTAAACCAAGCCATACATTTCGAGGTTCTTCCGTAAACCAAGTATGTTCTTGATCAAATGCCTTCCAAACCTTAGAGTCAGCAGGATGCCTTCGAATACCTTCGTCATTGACTTGCTGATCCCAATGCCACCTCATATTAGATGATGTTTTCCATGGCATAAACAATTTCTGCAACCTTGGCTTTAACAAGAAATGTCGCAGAACCTTTTAAGGAATTTTTCATTTCTTATTTGTACTGAATATCCATCTTGACAACTTACATTTAGGGTACTCTTGTTTGTTTGCATGTTCCTTCCAATAAAGTATGCAGTCATTAGGACAAGCATGTATCTTTGTGTAAGTAAAGCCTAGGCCACGCTCCAAGTTCCGTGCCTCTTGGTATGAGCTCCGCAAAAGAGCATTTGGAAAAGTTGACTTAAGTAATTGAAGAAGCATGTCGAATGACTTCACACTCCAACCACCAAGTGTTTTAATGTGCAGCAACTTAACCGAGAATGAAAGTTTAAAATACTTGGTATAGCCTTCATAAAGAGGACGTTGTGAATCAACCAACAACTGGTCAAAATTCATGGTTGATTTAGGTTCAACTGGGTCACACTCCTTGCATGGAATGACTTGGTTGAAGGAACATTAGGGAAATTTCCAGCCCGAATGTCTTGTAACATAACATCAATGTCATCAATGTAGTGATCCTTGTGCTCCGATACATAAAGATCGTCATCATCACTACAAGGTAACTCTTCCTCCTCCCCGTGAAATATCTATCTCGTGTAAGTTGGTTCAATACCTTTAATGAACAAATGTCTCTCGACATGACTTATAGGTAGAAAATAATTATTTGAACATAAGGTACATGGGCAACGAATTTCATCACTTGTAGCATGAGATCAAGCCAACATAATGAACTCTTTAATGCCTGTGGCATATTCACTAGATCAAAATCTATTAGTGGTTTTCATCGAACTCTGTTCATGTGAGAGAAGTATGTGGAGGTCAAAATTTGGTTAATTGGGGAAAAGATGCTATACCTATGATAAGAAGAAGAAGAAAAGAATTGTGAGTAGGTAGTGGCTGCAATGTGCGGAAATAGATGATGTAAATGATTGAGGCAACCTTATAAGAGGCAATGTGTTTTGTTTAAATGGAAAGGATATATACAATAATAATATTTAAGGCTTGGAGTTGGAGAAAATTCTACACAATGTGAGGGGTTTTACAACATCTATAATATGTTTCTTGGTAAAACTGTCAACTTGGTAAATTCGCAATAATATTTTATAAAATTGTCAATTTGGAATAAAGAGCAAGTGGTTTTCAGTGCACTTCTCCTGCTCCACATCACTGCATATAAATATATAGCTCACTATTTTGCGACATGTTTCTTTCTTTTACATTACAATTAATCAATTCATGAGATGTGCAAAGATAGCTAAAACCTTAAGTAAAATAAGTATTATGTATAACTAAAATAGCATACATAGAGTTGAGACTACCAAAAAGACACATGTAGGCTGGAAAACTAAAAAGATCACAACAAACTTTACATGGAAATTAAGCTAAATTAAATGTGTTCTTTTTCATTTAATAACTTCAAGTTTAATCTATCCTAAATATTAATTAATTTCTATTCATGGCATCAGTGGATGATGAGGAAACAAGAGCAAAATTCTATGCTTTATTTGAAACTTATATAACATACAAGAATTTTGAAACATTTGATGAAAAGATATAATATATATAGTATATATACTTGTATAAACAAATAAATTCCATGTAATTAAGGTTTATTTGCTAATTAATGTAGTACTGCATGCATGCACAACATATACATGTATAAACAATTGCATGCAGTTAGTCCATCTCTCTTCCTATATCTCCCTGAGCAATTGCGGCTATAAACAAATAAACCTTACATTTGCCAAAACTAGTATGATGCTCAAAAGTTTGGAGTTCAACACATGCATGCTCAAAAGTTTTAGGCTTTATACTATGATTGTTTGTGTTTTCTCCTTTGTTTTGTAGGATACTAAAAATAATTAATAATGTTTTAAGTGTCTATTACCAGCCTTGCAAGCTTTCTTGGGATTTGTTTTGTAGATTTTTTCACCTTTATATGTTACCTAGGTAGTTCAAAGGATGACAAAATAGGATCCCATACGTATCATTCAAATCTACAGAAGCTTGGGAAGCAGTTTCATAAGTAACACCTAAAAGTATAGCTTTGAGAATAGTCATGGTTTTTTTCGGACTACAGCAATATTTAAGAACCCAATACAAAACTACCAAGGGATCTAATAAGTTAAGACTATAAATAAATAATGTTTAAAGAATCCGTAATTGCCTTGAGATTTCAGTCTTGAGTTTCTGATTAATTTTCATTGTTAGCTGGAAAACCATTGATTAACATGATATTTGTATTTGAACTATAACTCCTATATTGAATATTTAAGTCCAATTCCGGTCTCTATGTTTTACTAATGTTGACTGAATGAGGTTCCATGTGTGTGAGATTAATCATTTATTGATGTAGATTTGCATTAACAGATTTCCATTTTACCACATTGTCCTTTTCAAAGCCTTTTGCTGATAACTGATAAGTGTAGTAATTATACTTCTAGATATAAACATTATCTGTGTTCTTACCCAACTCCAACAATCCAGTACTGCAACTCCTCTTCCCCTTTATGTATGGTACCTCTCTTTCTTCCCTTTATCCTTGGATTATATTCCCATCCCTAGCTATTAAAGAACAAGCACCCCACTTATTTGAACCTCTTTACCTCAAAACTTCTTAAATTATTCATATCTCTCATCTATCCAGCTAGCTAGATTGAAAGTTTTTCAGCTGCCATGACTTTCCAGGAGGAAGAAGTAAACGGGATATCAAAAAAAGCCAAGATTTCAAAACCAAAGAAAGTGAATATGATCATGAGAACTTGGGGGAATTGTTGAGTTTAGGTATGAATAGAAATAATTACAAAAACTGAAGTAAATATGGGCATTGCTCTTCTAGAATCGAGTTCTAACCATCAGGCAACCATTAATCATGTAGAATCCATTTTCCCCTCCCTTTCTCCGACTTTCCCACCAACAAAAAATCTAAAGTTAAAATTGAATCTAAGCCTCTGTGTATGTGTTCATCAGAGCATGCCCATGCATTGAGAAGATAAATACAGTGAGGAATATATGCCCTAATTCGTGGTACAAGTTAGGGCATAAATGCAATGAGAAGATAAATACATTTAGGCTATATGATTTCATATTCTGGAAGTGCTAATGGGGCATTTTTTGTCATTTCAGTAACAAACCAGCCACACCCTTAGCAAGAGAGAAAAAATGACAGATGAACAGAGATCAAGTAAGAGATTCAGAGAGACTCACCGACGTCGAGAGGAGGCGAGAAGGCACAAGTGAACTGACTGCGTCCATGACAAAAAAAGGCAAAAAGAAAATGGGGGGACAGAGGCGAGAAGCCACACCCAACTTTATATCATTAAAAAGCTTATTGCGGCAGTGATTTGTCGCCGCAATAAGTATTTTAAAAGCAGACCGGTATAAATTTATGGAGGCGACTTTGGATTCACACCACAATTGGCAAAAAATCGCGACAATAAAATACTTATTACGGCAACATTATTTGCAACTCAAGAAGTTGTCGTAATAAAGTTTTTTTGCAGCGCTTTTTTGCTTTGGACATAAGCTTATTAGCCAAATAGTTAAAATGGATTATCAGCTATGTTTTTTTACTCGCCAAATAAAAAATAAAAATAAAATTAAAAAAAAAAAAAGAGGAGCTAGAAAAACCACTTTTCCTTGTAGTGGAAGCAAAACTCTGATGGATATGAAGAAGGACTCTCTTGGAACAAGAATCAGAACAAACTCCAATCACGTGGGATCATCTTAAAGAAACTTGGTATAGGGGTCGATGAACGATTACCAGTATTGAGGCAAAATTTATTGAGCTTGCTCGTTTTGCTTCTTATTTGATTCCCATTGAAGAAAGAAAAGTTTGAAAACTTGAGGAAGACTTCAATCTCAAAATTTATGATAGGATCGTATGTTTTCAAATACCAAAATTTTCGAGTTAGTTGATAAGATGTCTATCATTGAGCGTAGTCTTGAAAGAAATGCTGATATTTATAATACCCTAAAGAAAAGGATAGCACCACACGAAACCAATCATAGTGAGAATCAAGGCCAATGGAAGAAAAATAAACCTATTAAGGACACAAGGACATAGGTGGTACAAGAGAGAATTTTTTGAGTTGTTAAGATAAAGAGTGTATAAAGTGTGAAGAAAGTCATAACGGTGAGTATGGAGCTAAGACAAACGTATGTTTCAAATATGGCAAGAGAGGACCCTTTTCTCTTGAATATCACACTAGTCAAGGAAATACTTCTGCCCCAATGATTGATCAAAGTAAGCTTATGCATGTATACTCACTCATTTCTGAAGAAACTGATGCCTAGGACTAGCAGTTGGTAGGAAGAAGTGGGCACTCAAGATTTCAATAGGAAGTGCTAAAAAAGAAAAAAAAACACTTACATAAAATTTCAATTTACTTTGTAAACATATGAAGTTTTCCAATGATTTTTGTCATCTTTTAAATTAGATTATATTGCATTTTGAATTGGTAACAAAATTTTCTTAATTTGTTCCTTATTACTCTCTTGTTTTTGTCGAGTGTTTTTTTTTTGGTGATAATGTTTTGAATAAATTAGACAGCACCTCTGCAATTTGAGAAAGAAAATGGGGAATGAGACTTTGAAGCTTGCATAAAGTGTAGGTTGGACTGTGCTTGTGCTTTGGGATATAAGATAATAAAAGAACTTGCGTGTTCTTTCAATTAATAGGTACAAGTTTAAGGCTTCGTTTGGTTATATAAATCATCTTATTTTATTATTACAATTTTTTCAAACTCTAATACAAAATATAATAAAAAATTCAACTTTTTCAAATTTTAAAACAAAAATAATATTATAATGATATTTTGTTCAACTTTCATCTTATCTAATCTTATCCATTAACCAAACCAGATCTAACAGTTTGACTAAACCAAAATCCAAATCCACTAACGGCATATTGAAGAAAGCCCCAACGATTCAGGCATTTCTTGAAAGGATAAATGAGAATGTGACGAGAAGGATAAATAAGGTAAGTTTTTTCAAATGCTGAAGTGAATAATTTCTTTTTACCGAAGATGACATTTGAGACTAAGAAAGGATTACGAGAAGTAACGTTAAAGAAAGTGACTTGGATTGAAAGTAATTGAGTTAGAACTTAATTTTATTCTAATCCAAAGGGCATAACTTTATAAAAAAGTAGAATGTAATACCCAAGCTCAAATTCCAACTCTTAAAAGGCCAATTTAGTCTACTTACAAAAGAAAAAAATAAATAAAGAAATAAAGTGGATAGTGCGTTAAGTGAAACAGCTTCACCTAGGTCTAATTTTCATCCAACTTGAATGAAAAATCCCCTTGCGTCCGTGACCCTGCTTACTCAATTTGTCCCCCCTCTTAAGCTGCTACGGAATCTACTCATCTGCAATAATAGCTCTTCCAAAATGTCTCTCTCATAACTACATAACTATTACAAAGATTCTTAGTGCCAACTTCACCATGATGTGGTTATGCTGCCGATCATAACGCACGAAATTTACTCTAGGGATGCTGAATCACTGAGTGCAATAATGAGGGTTTCCCCTATAAATAGGCATAGAGTGAAGCACACAACTCACACCACTCATTTCTTCTCATTTTGTGTTTCTCAGTTTGCTACTCTCTCTTAGTTCTACATGTTTTGGTTCTGAGATGCTATTGTTGTAATACCCAGGCCCAAGCCTAGGTCCAAGCCCACGATGAAACCAACCTTTGAAGCTCCAGACAACATACTTCAGTGAGTTTTCTTTCTCCCACTTTCAATTCCTTCCCATGACGGTTCTTCCCCTTCAGTTTTCTTCATCCCAAAAATATCTCCACCCCAATTCCATCTTCCCCACGTCTTTGCGGTTTTGTTTTCCTTTTCTTTTCTCCCACCACTCATATCTCTCTCTACTCCCTATTCTCTTTCTCTTTGCAGTTTCATACCCCATCCTCATGAATCTCTCACTCACAGAGCATCCCCACCCCTTCTCCTCATCGCGCGTCACCACCATCAAGCTGGCGCCGTTGCAGGTGGCCTCTCATCGATGCCTGTTACGGGCCTTTTACATGGGCTAGAGTCTGGACTGGTCTTGCTGGGTATAGGGCTAGATTATTTGGCTATGGGCCAGGAAGTAGTAGCTGATGTTTATCTTCATGTTTATTTGGTTTATGTTTTAGTTGTTTTTGATTGTTTCCTTAAGTCGTGTCAATCAGTAGAGTAGTGGGTAAGTTCGTATGTGGGGCTTGGACCAAGTCCTTAGTTACTTATTGTTTAATTATCTGTTATTAATTATCAGTTGTTGTTGTGCCTGTAGTTGTGGCTTGAAGTGGTTACAATTTCATTCTAGTACTAGAGATACATAATAGTTGTATACGAGCCAAGTTGGGCCCATGGCTAAGGGTACTGGAACTCGTTAATCACAATTAGCAGATGCAATAGCTTCTATTAGACACACGCAGGAGGCACAACAGCAAAACCAAGAAACACTACAGCGAGCTATGGATGGATTGGCTCAACACTTGCCAACTGTGTCCATGAGTGTTGAAGCACTTGTTAGAAGTCAAGAGAAGAAGGATGATGATGCAGGTAAGTCACAAATGACCAATCCCCTATATTAGGACCATGGGGGATTCCGAACTTGTGCTATTCATTTGGACTTCCATAAGTTTGATAGAGAGGATCCTCATGGGTGGGTCTATTGGAAGGAAAAGCACTTACTTGGTTCCAGGATTTAGAAGCTTCTTGAGGATTAGCAAACTAGGAGGGCTTTGTGAGGTCATTACACACTAGGTTCGGTCCAACAC
Organism: Carya cathayensis; assembly: GCA_011037825.1. Classification (NCBI taxonomy): domain Eukaryota; kingdom Viridiplantae; phylum Streptophyta; class Magnoliopsida; order Fagales; family Juglandaceae; genus Carya; species Carya cathayensis. The sequence goes on from QGSO01000275.1 coordinate 941,780, forward strand.
CCTATGATGACCCCATGGAAGCCATGGTGAAGCTAAGACAAACCGCAACAGTTGAAGTTTACAAAACTCAATTCAAGACTTTGTCAAATCAATCAAGGGGCCTTGCTAAGCCCTATAAGCTTAGCAATTTCTTAACAGGTCTAAGAGAAGATATAAGGTTCATGGTAAGGATGCTTAACCCTCAAACACTCACAACTGCTTTTGGTTTAGCAAAAATGTAGGAGGAAAATGTTGCAGCCTTCCGGAGGTCCAACAGAATAAGTGTAGGTCCAACTAAACCCATGTTCAGCTTACCACCAGTCCAAGAGAAGAAGACTGCAATTCCAGTTCAAAGGTTGATATCTACACAAATGAAGGAACGTAGGCATAAGGATCTATGCTATAATTGTGACAAAAAGTGGGGACCAGGACACAAATGTAAGACAGCTAGATTGTTCATTATGGAATGCCCTCACTCTAGTGATGAAGAAGAGGGAATGCATGAGAAAACAAGCAAACTGACTAAGGATGTGGGGACCAAGAATGATGCAGAACCTGAAATTGTGGAAATTGAACCAGGAATTTCCATTCATGCATTGGTGTGTTCTCCTAACCCAAAAACCATGAGGGTTTATGACGCCCCCAACTACCACGTACGAAAATGCGGGAATCAAGGCATCAGGATGATGACAACACAGATCATACACCCTAATGACAAGTGCTAAGTGTGTGCACATGCAACACATGTAAGACAAAAGACGCAGCGGATAAGTTAAAGTCGATCAACTAAGTACCAGAATAGTTAATTACAAATTCACTTAAATACAAGCGTTTCAAAAAGTAATACAGTTATTCTATGAAAATATAAATAAATCAAAATACAATAACCAAAAGTAGGAAACAAATCTCGATACATGAAAAAGTGATCCCCGATCACTCATCCGGCAGAGCCGCATCCTCAAGCTATACTTCATCATCTATATCAAAATCTATTATACCATGAAACGATACCACAAGGTGTCGAAAACCATGAGTCTGCGAGTCTTAGTAAGTAATAAACCAAATAGCCCAAGAGATAAAAATACATTCATTCAACAACAAATATGCATACATATGATAAAATACGCATGTGACCCAAAAATTATTCTTTCCTAAAAACAATTATTTCCAACACACTCCAAAATTCCATTTTGGCCCAAAACCAATTCTATTAAAAATAACATCCGCTATTTTTCCAGAAAATGGCCCAATATAAAAATCCACAATGTTTCCAGCAAATGGTTCACATAAATCCATTTATCAAAACCAAATATCCAATTTTAAACCGTATGCACCATGATCTCCCCTACGGATTATCTGCACACTCTGGCTCCCTTCGCCACACCATGAGTAACGACCGTGTGTGTGACTTCATAACGAGCGTTGCCCAATTCCGCACCCAGCTCATTCGTGGCCAAGCATCTAATATTCCCTGCTAGCGGAGGGGCCACGGAGTTAGCAAGAGAACATTACCATCTCGTCTGATCCCGATGTCATCCAGTGACAACCCAGGGGACGTCACGTAGTATATTACACTCTTGAGTGACCAGAGGAGCTCCACCGAATAATGCTCAATCTCGACTTGGGGTCGTGATACACACGCACCCAAAAATTATCTTACACATGAAAATCTGAATTTCATTTATTCGCATGGAAATGCATGCCATAATGCAATAAATAACATGACACAAAGCTCAACAGACAACAACCCAACATAATCCAGTTTCCCAACAACTCCATCATCCAATCCAACCGACCCCCAAACTCCTCAGACTCAACGTCCAACACAACCAACCAGATCACAAAAGATTGTTAGTATAAAATATATTTAAATCTCAAAAAGGTTCTTTGAAAAATTACTTATAGTGCTAAAGGCAAATTTCTAAAAGATTAAGCACCTAGTTAATGCCAAAAGTGAGCTCGAAAATAAAATCACCAAAATCACAGTTTTTGGGACTGAAAATGGGTTTTGAAAATAAGAAAATTTGGAGTAATAGTTTCATGGAATAAAGGGCTAATTTACTAAAATCTATTCTAGAAGATGATGGCTGGAAGTGTATCTCACGGCCAAAACCAAAAATCCACAAGAACTGAAAATGATGCTTATGGTTTTATGGGCAAAATAGGGGCATGGGTTTGAGGCTAAAATGGAACACGGCCAGACCCAAACAAATGGAATTGCAAGGGGGATTCACAAGCTTGAACATAAAATAGCCAAGGGAGAAATTAAGGAAGAGAAACAACATGGAGGCTCATGGCTTTAAATGAAAACAAAGCACGGCAAGGCCAAAAATAGAGAAATGAAAAGGATCAAACAAATAAAAATGCAAGAGAATAAATCACAAGCATGAACCACGAAATTGCTAAGGGAAATAAGAGAGAAAACGAGCATAAAAATGGGGCCAGTGATCGGACCTACAACAACCAGCAAAATAGAGGAAAAAAATAAATGCAAGAGAAAGGAAAGGAAGGTTTGGTTCTATAGCAAGTGAAAAGCTATAACTTGGAGATGAAAATGCAAACTAATACCAGACAAAAATTGGCGGAGATAGCTGCGGTATACACTGGTCTTGCTGAAAGAAGAACTGAAAATGAAATTAAGAGGAAGAAGGGGTAGCGGCATGGCATAGCAGAGGAGAAGAAGAAGAAAACCGAAAAGAAGAAGAAGAGAAGCAATGTGCGGCAAAATTAACAGAGGAAGAAGAAGAAGACAGACGTCACAGCAGGGAAAGAAGAAAAGAAATGAAGCCCTAAGGGCTACTGCCCAAAACGATGTTGCATGGGGGAAATTAAAGGGGGCTGGGCTGTAGGCAATGGGCTGGGCTGAAAAATGAAGGGGTTTGGCCCAAAATCAAAGAACAATCTCACTAGAATCAAGCCCAACCAAAAATAAAAGGTCAAACAAAGGAAAAAGGCACAATAAAAAAATAAATAAAAGTCAAATAAAAACACTACAACTCAATATTAATAAAATAAAATATTTAAAGCCCAACAATAAAATAATTTAAGGTAAATAGCAATTTAAATACAAAACAATAATTAATATCGAGAAAGTACATTATTTAAATTTCACAACTCAGAAATCACAAAATAGTACAACAAAAAAACACATTAAATTTAAAACAAGAGAACCACTAATTATAATAATTTAAATAATCCTTAATTAAAATACACGTAAATACGGAGTGTCACAGATGGGGCATATACACGGATGCAGGGTGGTAATATTGATAGATTCAGGAAGTACTCATAACTTCTTAGATCCATCTATTGCCCAAAAAGCTTGATTGTTAACACAGCCTACGAAGGGATTAGCAGTGAATGTGGCAAATGGTGACACCCTTCTTAGCCAAGGCAGATGTGAAAAGGTACAGCTGCACTTGCAAGGTAATTCTTTTACTACAGAATTCTTTCTATTAACTCTAGGTGGTCGTGATGCAATTCTTGGGGTTCAATGGCTCATCACATTGGGTCCTATCCTTTGGGATTTCTTAAAACTTTTGATGGAGTTCGCTACAAACAATCAGCCACGTTTTTTACAAGGTATGTCACCCTCAGAAATCTCTTGGATAGAAGAGGAAAAGTTGGGAAAGGTGACCGAATGAGGGAAAAGGGGATTACTTATTCAGCTCATTAACCAAATAAATCCCACTAACTCATCCTTAGAAATTGAACCCCACCTTAAACAACTAATAAATAATTTTCAAGACATCTTTGAAGAACCTAAAGTTTTACCACCCCCTAGAACTCAAGATCACCACATCAATTTATTGCCTAACACCAAACTAGTGTGCATAGGACCCAATAGGTACCCTTATTTTAAAAGGAAAAAATGAGATAGAAAAACTGGTTTAGGAGATGTTAACCAGGGGAATTATTAGATCTAGCCAAAGCCCATTTTCATCACCCATCCTCTTGGTTAGGAAACATAATGGGAGCTGGAGGTTATGTGTAGATTATAGAGCACTAAATAAAGAAACTATCAAGGTTAAATTTCCCATCCCTGTGGTAGATGAACTCCTAGATGAACTTCATGGAGCCACAATTTTCAGTAAATTGGACTTACGATTCGGTTACCACCAAATTAGAGTCAACCCCCAAGATATCCCAAAAAGGGCATTTAGGACACACGAAGGACACTATGAATTTTTGGTAATGCCATTTAGGCTTACCAATGTACCATCTACCTTCCAAAGTCTTATGAATGACATATTCAAGCAATATCTAAGGAAATTCATCTTAGTTTTCTTCAATGACATCCTTATATATAGCAAGACCCTAGAGGAACACCTACAACATGTTAAAACTGCTCTCCTAATTCTTCAACATCACCAGCTATTCCCAAACAAATCCAAGTGCAGCTTTGGATGCTTTGAAATAGAGTACCTAGGCCCTTTGATTTCCAAGGAAGGGGTTAAAGCTGACCCTAAAAAGATTGAATCTATGCTTAGTTGGCTATTCCCTAAGAATATTAAATCTTAAGAGGGTTTTTAGGATTAACGGGATAATATCAAAAATTCATGCAAGGGTATGGTACCATTGTAGCACCCTTAACTGCCCTCCTCAAGAAAAACTCTTTTTCCTGGACAGAACTAGCTAGAGAAGCATTTATAAAACTTAAGCAAGTTGTCACCAACCCTGTTTTGGTTTTACCTGACTTTACTAAACCTTTTATTATCCAATGTGATGCATCGGGGTGTGGGGTTGAGACTATACTCATGCAAAAGGGGAGATCAATCACATTTATGAGCTAGACAATTCAGGGCAAGGCACTGCAACTTTCCACCTATGAAAAGGAATTGATGGCACTGGTTCTAGTAGTCAAGAAGTGGAGGTCATACGTGCTTGGGCAGGTTTTTAAGGTGCAAATAGACCATCAAAGTCTTAAACACTTGCTGGAACAGAAGGTGGGTACTCCATTCCAACAAAGGTGGCTAACCAAGTTATTGGGATACAAGTTCATGATGGAGTACAAAAAAGGGAAAGAGAATGCAGTGGCTGATGCACTATCAAGAAGAGGTGAGGAAGACAAGGCAGAGTTGTTGGATATATCAACTCCCATAAATAGCTGGAAGGAGTCACTCAAGGGATCTTATACCTCAGATCCCAAAATGCAAAAGTTGATAGAAGATTATGACAAGGGATTACTCAATTTACAAAAATACAGCAAGAGGGAAAGGCTACTATTTTATAAAGATAGACTTTATATTGGTTCTTCTCCCACTGTCCGAGATCAAATTATGCACTTAGTACACAGTAGCCCCTTTGCTAGTCATTCTGGCTTCCATAAAACTCTGCATTGAGCTAGAGCAGAATTTTATTGGCAAGGAATGAAGGTTGATATCAAAAAATTTATTCAAGAGTGTGAAGTCTGCTAGCAAAGCAAAACTAAAACTATTCACCTAGCAGGGCTTCTTTAGCCCCTTCCTATACCATAAAAGGTTTGGTTTGACATATCTATGGATGTTATAGAAAGATTGACTATATCTAATGGGTGTAACATGATTTATGTGGTAGTGGATAGACTTTCTAAGTATGCTCATTTTCTGCCTATTGCTCACCCTTACACTACAGCAAAAAGTGCCCATGTTTTTATTACTCACATATTTAAATTACATGGTATGCCTACTTCAATTGTATCATCTCAAAGCCCCACCTTCATAAGTAAAGGAACTTTTTAAGATACATGGAACAAAACTCAAGATGAGCACATTCTCCCATCCACAAATGGATGTTTAGACTAAGATTGTAAACAAAAGTCTTAAGTTGTATTTACGGTGTTATGTGGATGACAAACCAAAGGAGTGGGTGAAACCCCTAACAGAATGGTGTTACAACACTAATATTCACACTTCTACTAAATTAACACCCTTTGAAGTAGTATATGGCTATTCACCACCAAAATTACTTCCATATACCTCGGGTACAACTTTTGTGTAGGTAATGGATGAATTATTGAGAATTCGTGACAACTTACTGTGTATATTGAAGGGAAACCTGCAGGTGGCACAAGATTGAATGAAAAAATTTGAGAGTGAACGGAAAGAAATTTTGAGATTAGGGATTGGGTGTACCCTAAGCTTCAACCTTACAAACAACATTCGGTGGTCCAACATAGGAATTTGAATCTTTCACCAAGATTCTATGAGACGTATCAAGTGATAGAATGAGTGGGGACGGTGGCTTATTGGCTGCAGCTTCCACCATAGGTGATGATGCACCCTGTATTCCACATATCATGCCTCAAGAAGAAATTATTAGGGCACCAACACCAGCTTTGCCAAAATCTCCCACCAGTAAATGAAGGAGTTTCACATGAAGAACCAGAAGAAGTCTTACATAGTAGAATGAAGAAGAAGAACAAGATGGCAGTCACTGAATGTTTGATCAAGTGGAAAGGATTAGGGCACGAAGAGGCTTCATGGGTCGAATGGGAGAAATTGCAAAAGGACTTCCTAGACCTTGAGGGCAGGGTCTTCTGAGGGGAGAGAAATTGTTACAGGCCTTTTACATGAGCTGGAGTTTGGATTGGTCTTACTGGGTATAAGGCTAGATTATTTGGCTATGGGCCAGGAAGTAGTAGCTGATTTTTATCTTCATTTTTTTTTTTTTAGTTTATGTTTTAGTTGTTTCTGGTTGTTTCCTTAAGTCATGTCAATCAGGAGAGTAGTGGGTAAGTTTGTACATGGGGCTTGGACTGAGTCCTTAGTTACTTATCATTTAATTATCTGTTATTAATTATCAGTTGCTATCGTGCCTGTAGTTGTGGAGTCTGGATGTGGTTAGTGTAGTCTGTAATGGGCACTTGCTATATTGTATTTAAGTTAGGAATATCAATGAAAATGGCAAGAGAAATACAACTTTTATTATTGGAGGAGAGCCCCCTCAAAGTGGTTACAATTTCATTCCAGTACTAGAGATACATAACAATGTCGATAAGTTTTTTTCCCAACCCTCCTACTCCTTCTGTTTCCCTGAAACCTCGTGCCTCACACCCTGCTCACAGGATTTCCTCTTTCACGCATACATCACCTCTTCCTTTCACCACACCGAGCGACAACACTGACAAGGGCCCTCATTGGTTTATTTTCTCTCACTGGTAAGTCTCTCTCTCTCTCTCTCACATTTTCTCTCTCTAAATTTTTTGGATCTCTCTCTATTTTGTTTTCTTTCCCTCAACATGTCGTCCATGGCAGTCTATCCCCGTCGTTGTTCAAGAGCTCTACACCACGATTAAACATCTCCATGCACTGCCAACACCGAAGTCACCCTCTTTATTTATGGTGCTGCGACAGACAAAGGTCCACCCCTCTTGCTACCAAGGTATTTTCCTCTCTTATGAGTATTCAAAGTTTAGCTCTACTACAACGTGTTTTCCACTGAATAAACTCAACTTTTGACATTGTTGGTGGATCACAGAGAAGTAATATCATCTCTAGGCAATGTGTGTCGCTCTCTAATTCCACATGTCATTGCACGAAATTAGGTATAGTAATGTTCTCTCCAGTTTGCAATGCACTGTTATGACTGTAGCTTGTATGATAAAGCTTTGAATTATGTGAAGTTATGGTGTTTATTTGGGGTAGTGTTATTGGTGTTCGTGTTGGTTTGAAATTGAGGTTGTTTGTGTTGCTGGCGGGGTTAATGCGTTGGTTGTTGGATTGATATGTGAAGGTTCGGGTTAGTATGTTGCTAATTGGATGGAATTGTTTGTTGTTTGGGTCATTATGTGACTGTTCGGGGTTGTGTTGAGGTATGGAGTTTAATTGGTCACTATCCGGAGTTACTGGTTGGTTGTTTTGAGCTATATGTGGGTTGTGTTGGCGTTTATATATATTAATGATTTGAGTTTGACGTTGGTTAAGATGGGTTTATAAGTTGCTTTTGGAGTTGGTAAGTGGCTGTTTGGATTGTATGATTTGGTTAATATGCTTGTCCTTGAGTATTTGATTGTTAGACATGTCGGAAGTAAGTTGGTTAATTAGGAAGTATGATTGTTCGCTTGACGTGTGTGTGGTTGCATGAGTCAAGTTACATGACTATTTTGGGTTTACTTGTTCTTTTATGGGATTAGTTGATAGGGTTAGTTGTGGTGTGTTTCAGTTTCTAAAAACTCAGTAAATATTTTTCTAATTTTGGTGGTGATATTACTATAGGGTAGATTCAAGACTAAGATAACATGTTGTAAGAGTAATGTAGGTGGAGTTCTTATTATGGCTAAGCAAAAATTCGAAAATCCGACCTCGACTCCGCTCCAACTCTAACTCCGACTTGGCCATCCAACTCCGACTCTATTCCGATATTGTATATATTTTATAAAAATATAAGTTTTTCTATATATTAAATATCATATAAATATAAATATAATAATATGTAATAATAATGTATAAACACAAAAATGCATAATAACATGTAACATTGTAATACTAATGTATAATAACATTCCATCAAAAAAAAAAATGTATAATAACATGTAACACTAATGGATAAACATTAATATAAAAATTTATAATAACATGTAATACTAAAGTAAAATAACTAAAGTATTGATGATATAGATTTCATATAACTATATCCTATACAGTTAGTTAAACTCAATAATATACTAGCATGAGTTAAATATTATAAAATAATATATAAATTAAATTGACTAATAATAGTTTAGTGTATGTAAACATCATGATATTTCAATTACTACCATGTAAACATCATGACTAATAATAGTCTAAATACGTGTAACATGTAATACTAATGTATAAGCACTAAAATGCATAATAACATGTAACACTAATGGATAAATAATAATATATAAATTTATAATAACATTTAATACTAATGTATAATAACTAAAGTATTGATGATATAAATTTTATATAAATATATCTTATAATGTTAGTTAAACACAATAATATACTAGCATGAGTTAATTATTATAAAATAGATAGAATAAATTGACCAATAATAGTTTAGTGCATGTAAATATCATGATATTTCAATATTACTACCCAAGCTCTTCTTTGGCTTTCCTTCTTCTTCTCCTCTTTTCAATGTGTACTCATGGGTGATAAGTGACCCGATGAGTTCATTCACTTCGAGCTTCTTGAGGTCTCTAGCTTCAAGAATCGCTGTCACTTTTGATTCCCAACGTTTTGGTAGAGAGTTGAGAATTTTTCTTACTATCTCCACTTTGGAATAAACTTTGCCAAGAGCTGTCAAGCTGTTTATGATGTTAGTAAAACGAGTGTGCATACTAGAAATAGATTCATCATCATTCATCTTAAACATTTCATATTCATGAGTAAGAATATAAATTTTTGATTCCTTGACTTGAGAAGTTCCTTCATAAGTAACTTCCAAGTTATCCCAAATTTCCTTTGCCGTAGCACAAGTCATTACTCTATTAAACTCATTACCATTGAGAGCATTATATAATAAATTCATAGCAGTTAAATTCAAAGTATAAAGTCTATCGTCTTCACGATCAAACTCTTCTTCTTCCTTTTTGACCTTTACTCCATCAACCACTTTTGTTGGAATATAAGGTCCATTTACAATGCATTTCCAGATTTCTCGACCTTGAGCCTGAAGGAATATTCTCATTCTAACTTTCCAGAATGAGTAATTGTCTCCACAAAAGAGTGGAGGCCGACTGCTAGATTGACCTTCACCAAATGAAGCTGCAATGTTAGCCATAAGATCTTAACTCAAAAGATAGTTAATCTTATAACAGACTCTTAGCTCTGATACCAATTGTTGCCCAGATGACTAACACATGTCAAAGACATCATCATTCACTTTTCAAAAATTCAAACCTAATCTTTTTACTTTTTCATATGACAAAAGGAGCACACTTTGCTTTTCAAAAAAATCAAACCTAATCTTTTACTTTTTGCATATGACAAAAGGAGCACACTTTGCTTTTCAAAAATTTCAAACCTAATCTTTTACTTTTTGCATATGACAAAAGGAGCACACTTTACTTTTCAAATTTTTCAAACAAAGACATCTTCCTTTTGCATAAGTCAAGAAAAGCATCAATCACTTTTGAAAATATTCAAATAAAACATGCACATGTGAAAGATGACAATCAATCATCTTTAATATTTTCAAAGTTCAAACCTTTAATCATGTCATGCACATGTGAAAGATGACAATCAATTATCTTTCAAAATTTTCAAATATAATTTGCAAAATATTCATGCACATGTGAAAAATATATTTTAATGCTTTATGATAAAATATTAATTTTTGAGCCTTAATCCTAATTTCAAATTTTTAAGAGATTTACAATATTACTCTATGACTTTAATGTGAACTTGTTCCTTTCTTGCTCATTGTTCGGTTTCTTGATGTGCTTGACTCCATTTTGTGGACAACTTGAGCTTGAGACTCTTTCATTCTTTGAATTCATTTGTTATCAACAAAATCCATGTGTAAATATATAATTACACAAAACTTGAAACCTTAGGTTCAACACTCCTTAAGACTGTCTTTCTGTATTTCCTGATCCGAATGGACTTCATTATTTGGCTCTTGCTCTCTCCTCTGAATTTCTTCCTCGTCATCACTTACAACATCCATAGAATCCTCATACAGACTATGCCCGACCTCATTTTCAATGAGAGAAAAACACGTCTTTTCATACGTCTTCTCCTGGGAATGACCCTTAGGCAAATCCACTACCGTGACAGTTTCATGAACCTTCAAACTCTAGTCCATATCCACAACAGAACCCTTCTCACCGTGATTCATAGGTATCATCTCTTCATGCATCGGCTGAATGTCACCGCTGTTCAAGTTTTGTCCCTCAAACGGTGCCGTATTACGTGTAAAATGCATATCTTCAATGGCATCATCTGTTACCCTTGCCTCCTTTGAAATCTGTTCCACCAGCACCAACTGCATGTATTCTGAATCTTGGATTGCAGAAGGAAATTCATGTACCAACATCGAGTCAACTGCACTTATGTTCAAGACCTAATCCACCAAACTCGATTGCACCCGAGCATCATCCTGGTCCTTCTCGCATTTTGCTGAAACTTGGACTTGAGAGGGGGACCCCTCTTGGTTAACCACATCCATCTCCAGGTCTTCCGTTTCTTTTGAATCTTCCAAGGTTTATTTTGCCATTTGTTTTTCCGTGCCATCCTCATGCTTCCCAATGTGTTTAACCCACTGCTTTCCTCCCTTCATCTTATTTTGCATTGCCCCCATCTTACGGCATGTTTTAGAATTGTGTCCCTAAGACTTGCAGATAGAGCAGTAAGTCGGCAAAGTCTCAAACACAACCTCCTGTCGTCGACTACGTGGGATCCCAGGTTTGCCAATCCAGAAAAAAGATATTGGCTCCTTAGAAGAATCAACCTCGAGGCAAACCCGAGCCCCGTCTGTTCTTGTCGCACAAAGCGTAGAATTATCACATCTTATATATTTACCAATGGGTGCAGTGAGCATCTTCAAAACCGACGGTTGGTAAAAATTTGGAGGTAGACCCGGTAGAAAGACCCAAACTGGAATGCATGGAGGCTCAAAATTTTCATCAAAGTTTGGTGTCTAGGCGAATGGCCTGTAGAAAATACTATTGATGTCGCATGATTCCCGGGACAAAGCCTTGTTATATATAATCGAGCTCATTTGTCATCCGAATAAAAATATGTCTCGGGCGTTGCATAGCAGAAACCATAGGCATAGAGGACAACCCCCAACGGCTGCGGATGAAGGAACGCACCGCATCTAAGGAAGGTCTCTGCCTGAGAAACTTTAAGATGATAGAGTAACGTAAAGGTTGGGCCATTCTCTCAATCTCCTCCACAGAGAAGGTGAAAACCAGTTCCCCATCTAAAGCTTTGGACTGCCGGAAGGGAACCTCCATCTCTGGAAGTGGCTGTGGCACCGCCGAAATGAGGTCGGCAAAAGATCTAGGCTGGGCTGACAGAGGCAGCGGGCCATCAGGGGCCGCCATGCAGGCGGCGTAGCGTAAGCCTGCGTTCATAAACGTAGAACCCTAACAGAGCGTATTTCTCTAAACTGGAAAGTTTACAAGTAAAATATATTTATTAATTATTTTTTATGGTTTACTAAATTTTCAACATATTCTTTTTAATAAATACATTGTATTTAGTGATACTAATATTAATATACATTAATAATACAAATATTAATATACATGATATATTACTAATTCTAACATTTATACAATGTATTTTTTTTATAGTAGTTTTTTTTTTTATGAAATTGACACGGATTAAAATTGAAAAACTAGATTGGTAAAATATAACCGATATGGAATTAGTTTTTAAAAATATAAAATCGATATTTGTTCAAAAAATTCTACAAAATTAAATCAAACTAAACCGATTACCCTCTAGATGAGATGGTGGGTTTCAGCATATGTTGCAAGGGCAGTCATGAGATAAATTCGGTATGGAATTGAAAAATAGAGAGAGGTTGACGGGTCACGTTGTCAGTGTTTTTCAATATTATTGTCGATATGTCAGATGGAGCATTCGTTGAAAAGTTACAAAACAAACAGGGCAGGGCTACTATGCCCTCCTCCTGCTATAATTTTTTTTTAATATTTTTTAATAAATTTAAATATTTTTTAAAAATAATAATATATATATTTAAAATCACTTCTTTAATCACTAAATAAATTTTTTCTTTTTTTCAAACAATATACTTGAGCTATTTCCCGGTGGTACAACAGGATTTCCCAAATAAAAATAGTTATAATAGGCAATATGACCGTTTGGATGGAGAGATAATATCATCCGTACAGTTCATATTAATTTAAATAAGAGAAATTCTTATTGCAGTTGCAAGCATAATGAAATGCAGTGTTTCATTATTAAATGAAACGTTGCGTTTCATTATAGGAAATCAAAACGCCCCATACGTAGATGAAATTTTTCTTGAAATCGCCTCCCATACCTAGATGACACCCCCGCCCCACCCCAACCCATTGATGTGGCCATCTCCGTATTATTCCTGTTAAGAAACTTGCATAATGTTGCTAATTCTTGATGTCTCACTAATTAGTACATAGTATTCATTTATTTTCACATATGAGTGAAATTCGAGCAAGTAATTTGCAAAAGGATGGCCACTATTCTTGCAATCGATCTCCCTCCTCGTTTTCTAGAAAACAATAATTGCAAACGACCAAAATCGAAAAAAAGATAAACGAGTGAGGTAGAGCTCGAGACCCAAAAAAATAACTTGAGGAAAATGGAATGGAAACAAACAGCATGTTCCGTTGATGGTGGAGGAAAAGGGAAAGAAAACAAACCTTGAGTATGTGATGCTGTCGATGGTGGAGGTGGTTTGTCCATCATTGGTAGAGATTGAGTTGTGGTGGTCAACGATGCTGCAGATTTGGTTTGGGGCGCAGCAGTATTCGTATTGCAGAATTTTAGATGTTTTCATTTAGCTTTAGGTTGAAGAAGAAGGAGGGGTAAAGTAGTAATTTCAAGCTTAAAAATATGGACGATCTAGTCCTTTTAGACACTAAGACTGCAATACAGTTCTATTAGAATTTCTCTTATTAAATAAAGTGATTTTAAATATTATGTGAATAATAATAATAATAATAATTATAGAATATAATGAAAATACTCCACTACCAACCTAAACTGACAATTTCAAATTTTCATCTATTTAACCAAACCGGACCCAGCCTCGTGCCCCAGCCGTCCCCTTTGACTAAGAGCATTAGCATTGGCTTAGCCAAATGCATATCCAAATTTAGCCAATATCAACTTGAAAATACATTTGCCTATTCTATCTAAATTCAAGTCCCACATTGAATTAGCCATCCATTCTATATATAATAATAAAATATTATTAAAATAATAATTTTTAAAAAATTTTTTGTTTTCTCACATTTTATAATTCTACCAATTTAATATTAACCAATATTATATTATAATTAAATTAATATTAAAAAAACACATTTTCAAAGCTCATTTAGGAATAACAAAATTCTATCAACTAATTTTTTTACTAAATATCTTAACCAAATAGTAACTTAAGGTTACATAAATCAATATGAAGAAAATCTGCACTACACTTACATCTACATAAACAGAATTAGGAAATCTGCACTACATTCTTTTTTTTGATAAATAAAATCTGCACTACATTCTTAACCTTCTTAATTACAAAACATATACATAAACACCTAGAGGAAATATACACTTCCTCCACTAATTACAAAAAACACTTACATAAACACTTACATAAACACCTAGTAGAAATCAAATATTCAAACACCATCTTAATTACAAAAAACACTTACATAAACACCAAGAGGAAATACATAAATCTGCACCTAGTTATCATATACAGCAGTTCAACTGGAAACCCAGATCAGTGCAGTGGATGAAATTGATTCGAAAGAGGGTAGAACTTGTGATAGCTAATCTCAGCACCCAGATCAGACATATATTCAGCTATCAGTCTTTGACTTTCTCTGCATTTATTCAAAAGAGGTAAACACAGAAAAGCAAATAAGTCACATTGTAGGGATTGGGTAAACATAGAAAAGCAAATAAGTCAAAGCAAATAAGCTCAGCTCTGTTTAGCTGTTTAACAACAACTAAAAATCCTTTCCACCCACTAATACTAAACCTGTTTGATATTAAAAAGTAATGTTACGCGATCAAATAACTTGCATTAGAGAAGCCAAAACTAATCAGCTGAAATTCACATATTAAAAGAAAAAAAAAGGAAGTAAACACGTACATGCCACTGCCCTCAGGTTTCAAATCCAAACTGGTTAAACTCTTCACCAGTCTATTTGCCTCCGACACTTCCTGACTAGAGAACATGGGATTTGCAGAACCTTCGAAATAGAAACGAGTAATGTTTTAGCTTAATTTAGTTTGTATGATAGAAAAAGGGAGAAAAAAATAATTTGAAAAAGACCTGGCATGAGGGCATTCTCAGAAATGTAGGTGTTCTTGGCGAGCACAGGAAGCAGCAGAAGAGTCAAAACCCCTGCTGTGCAGCAAATCACACTGAAACGGAAACAGAAACAGCAAACATTGTTTTAACTCCAGTTCACCAGATTCGAGCCGAAAGTGAATGAACAAATCGAATAGGTGAGGGATAAAGAAAGAAAAAGTACCTGAAGAGGAAGCTGTGGGAGATGAGGAAGATCCCGAGGCGCACGATTGGACGTGGTTTCGCTTTGGGGGCCTTGGCCTCGCTCTCCGCCATGACTAGATTGGAAGGTCGTGCTCCGTTTCCGTGGAAGCAAATCAAGAGAGACAAACAAATTAGGGAGAAAAGGGGTTTGGTATCGAAATAGAGGGAGTGATTTTCCTTCCCGCGTCTGACTTCAGCTTCCTCGGTTCTAGTGATCAAAGAGTTGTTTATTATTTGGCCAACGAAAACCGTCTTTCATATTTGGACTGGGACTGTAGCAGAAGTCTAAAATAATTTACATTTGCCCAAGCCAATGCAGTGCATTTTTGAGTCAAATTAGTTTAAATTTAGCTAAGCACCTCATTTGGCCAAGCCAATGAGGATGCTCTTAGATGTGGATAATGGACGATGGGAGTACTTGTAACAATAGGACTTCCTTTTTATTTTTATTTTTTAATATTTTAAAGCATGTTATCACGTTACTTGCTTTTAGTTAGTTGTATTTTTTGTTATAATCAAAAGTGAATTATTTAGTTTAGATTATAATTTTTGAAAAAATTGAAATTTGAAAGCCCACACAATTTTTTCTTTTTCTTTTTCTTTTTTTTTTAAAAAAGGCCAAATATGAAGTTAAAAAGGACAAAAGTCCGACTCTGCTCTTAGGTTGATTTTATGAAAAATCTGCATGCTGTCTTTTGAAAATAAATGTGAAAATAACCTCAGTCATGTGTTATGCATTACTCATGAAACTTTGTATAAGAAGAAAGTTTTAGTCATGACTAGTGTGGACATTAGCTTATTTTAGCATTCCATTTTTGAATTGTGCAAAAAGAGTGAATATGAGATCTGAAAGGTTTTTGATTAAGTGAAGATTCTTTGAATCTATTTTTGAATATGAGAAATGATCTAAATTTATTCAGTACTCTGGTTTGATATGATTTGGCATCTGAAAACCTTTGACATGACTTTCTAATTTTCTATCTGATTCTGTTTTGGTTTTGATTAAGTTTCTAATCTCTTTCGTTAACGCTTTGCCACGGGTGTAATACTGCTATACGGCCTTGCCAAGGGTATAATAGTGGTATATGACCTTGCCACGGGTATAATAGTGGTATACCCTGCCACGACTATAATGGTGGTATAAAACCCTATCTTGAGGATTAAACATGGCCTATGTTTATGATGTGATGCTTTGATATAATATGAAGATGATGTCTCATATTATGATATGCCAAAGGACTTTTGAATAAGAATATTTCTAAAAGTTTCACTCTAATATTTTACATGTTTTGATTCTGCATTTTGAAAGAAAATGTTTTGTTCTATATTCTGAGCGCTGTAAATGCTTATATTTACATACTAATATATGTTCTCTGATAATTCACTCTTTGATAACTCACTCTTTTATCTTACAATATTTTAGATAACTTTGATGGTTCAGCTAAGGATCTGTAATTAAAGTGCATGGGCAAGATTAGCTAAGTATAGGAGTTGAGAACTTCAGGGTACTATTGCTATTGGGGGATTTATTTTATTCAATAGTTGGATTTCAATATGTTTAGATGGTTTATGGAGATTTATGTAAACTTTGGTTCATTTTGTTATGTTATTTGAGATATGTGGAGCATTTGATCTATTTTATTGAGTTTATTGTTTTGAGGATCTAATAGATGAGTTTGTGTAGTTAATCAAATTAGAGGAATTTATGTTTGAATTGGAGTATTTGGAAAAATATATTTTGGTTTGGAGAATATATTAGCATTGTTGATGTTGATTATCAGGTAACAAGAGCTAACGCCCTGGACCTCTGAGATCGGAGTGTTACAGTTGCTGTTATCAAGCGGGGCAATTCATATACTCAAGTAAGTGGTTTAATTATTATGGTATTTTTTATTAAAAGCTTCTGAGCACTTTTATTTTATTAAACATGTTATGAAATGTTATTGGTCATAAAAGTTATTTGCATTGAATAATAAATGCTTGAACGTCTCATGGCAAATTAGTATATGATGAATTCATGTGTGACTTGAGCCTATAAGAAAATATTAGTTTCGTAGCGTGGACTTTTACTCATGTCGTCATTGCAAATTCATAGAAAATCTTTTCTTTGAAAACTTCATCTAATTTATGGTACAGTTATATTTACATGAAAAATATTTATTAAATTTTATTATGGTATTAATCACATGATACAATATATGATGTTTATATTAGTATGGGACCAATAATATGTTATCTTGGAGAGGATTACTAAACTAAAGGACTTTGAGAAAGAATAGACCTGCACAATAAGAAATGTATGGGGAGTATAATTACCCTTAATTACCTTGAAAATGTGTAGACCCTAAATATACAAGTAAATAGAAATGATAACTACACCAAAGAACATTGAGAAGGTGTAGATCCCAAATAGAGAGGAGTTTATAGGAATGATAGCTACCTTTGAAAGGTGTAGTTCCCTTTGTGGAGGAATTTTTGGAAGTGCTTCTTTGCATGGCACAACATTTTCAATTTATATTCAAGACTACGATATCAGTTCTCTCTCTCTCTCTCTCTCTCTCTCTCTCTCACGCTTTAATGCATGATTTAATAGCTGAGCCTCATATGTTACAATCAACTTAATCGGTCCTGCTTATCGAGTTGTGGACTTATTTTACACTTGTAAAACTTTTCATTTTACAGATATTGAAGAGGAGCATGCAAAGAAGGAAGCTTAGAGGACACATGAGAGGGTTAGCATCATATGTTTCCTGACTTTGTTTCTTACTTTTGGAGGAAGCTAGAATCAACAGTCTTTTGGAGCGTGCTGATTCTTTGTTTAGAGTCTTGCGATGCACTGATGGGCAAGAATTTTTGTACTCAACATCCAAACTTACTCAGGAAGCAAAAAATTATGGATATCAAGGACTCTCTTCGAACAAGAATTGGAGGAAACTCCAATCACATGGAATCGTTTGAAGTAAATTTTTTTTCAGCGTTTCTTCCTACCAAGGAATGTCTTCTTTCTTATTGCGGGGTTTAGGGTACCACTGCAGTCTGTGGGGTATATATACTTTTGGGTGGAAATGTAGTAACTGGAAGTTTACTAAAACAATTCTCATAGAATATAGCTACTTTTAACCCCGTTAGTTATGCACGAAACACAGTATTGACATATCTATTTGCATTACCTATTAGCTAAGCATCAAACATACTATTGACGTGGAAACCTGTACATCAAGTTACATAAAAAATATTGAATATAATGTCTCATAGTAAATGGTACTTTACACACGAAACTTGTAAGTAACACTATCCTTCCACATTTCCCTAAATGTTAAAACTTGATGTTACTGCTTTGGGAGTTGTTAGATATAAAATGAACTACAATCCAATCCCATTAAAAGCACATTTCCAGGTTTAAAAAAAAGAGATAAGATAAGGAAGAGACAAAGCAAAAAATGGTTAACTGACTTAGAAATAGGTGAAAGCGGCGTAAGGCAGTTGACTCGATATGGGCTCTTCGGTTAATAAAGTCTCAAAAGTGAGATCTTGTCCCACGTCCAGGTCGTTTAAATAGGGTGGGGTTGTTAGACGTCGTTTCTAACATATCTCTGACTCTAAATTTGCGGTAAGGACTTTTGTGATACCACCAAACCCCGCTTGGGATTGGATTGAGACTCAAGCATCGGGATATGTAACTCAAGATCACATACCCCTCATTCTTTCGTGACATTTAACATGTATTGCACCTAGTATGATTCTAACAGTATGCAATAATCACAACGGAAAAAGTTTATTTTCTAATAAAGTTTAAGCAATTTAATATGGTACCAAATAGAAACATCTATATATCTCAAAATACTTTTTCCAAAAGATTTCCCAATACAAAATAAGGGTTTTAAACCACAAACCCCTTTGTCAAAAGTACAATTATAATGTATCAAAACATAATAATTTATGTCATTCCATTTTCCATGTGGACTCGTCCTTAGGGATCAGAATCTTCTGGATTTCTTTTATTTGCTCCAGTAATGTAGTGATGAGGATTATTGCTTCTTCTAGACTATCCAACCTAGTGAGTCAAGAACTAGATGTCGTCCCGCACGTGCCCCTCTTAGGGGTCTCATCCCTAAGTTCCTCATTCTTCTTTGGGGAATCCTCTTGCTGGCGTTTCCCAATTGTTATCTATCAGTCCTATCATAGCTTCTACCATTCCAAGGGAAATGGTAGTAGAACTATTATGGTGAGATTTCAAGAAGTCTCAGTAAATTAAATAAAAAAACATACACAGAGATAACAGAAGCATGTATAAGGTAAACCATGAGTATGAATGCATGAGCATGAACATGTACTTTGACCAAAAATATATTTTTGTCCTATATACAATCTTCTTTGAAAGTCACCAATCTTGTAACCATGTACCAATGTAACAAAGTAAACATGTAACAAAATATCATTTTTCCATTTCTTATAAAGACTTTAACAACTTATTCCATATAACAATGTAGGTGGACACCTCACCGCTACCCCTAGGAACCATGGGCTCCTTGCTAGTTACCACCTCACATTACCACTAGGTGTGAGTACGTTAGAGTCCATATGATACGGTAATTCATAATTCACCTTCACTGCATTTTTCAATGTGTTTCACCCACTAGCATTAGGTGTGGCTATTTCACTCTAGAATCCTTTAAAAAGAACCCATTCAAAGTCTATTTGATTGTACTTCGTCAACTCAAGGGTTACCACTCCAAGTTAAGCACTCCAGAATGGACAGAGGAGTTCCATCAAGATATTCCTCATCCTAGCATTGGGGTTGTGACAAAACCAAATCTTTTAATGCATAACCCGAAAACATGTGGCATGTGACCATGTAACTTTTATGCAACAATGTCATACACTTATGCCATATACCAAGAGTGCATCACATGTATAGCTTTAAAGAATTGGAACATGTTGAAACATGTACTTGTGTATAACATATAAAAGCTCAAGAAGCATATACCATTTCATAAAACTCCAAACATATCATTTGAACCAACAATTTAACAAACAAAAGTTGATCATAACATCCACGTATACGATATGAATCATAGCATGTAATAAGTAGCAATTCTATAATCCAATTTGAACAACCAAGATGTAGAATTTACACGTAAACATAAATACATTATCCAAGAGTAAGTTAACTTACAAAGTTTCAAAAGTATTTGTCCGACAATCAAGCGAGTTGAAAGTGTATGTTTCAATCATTAGACTATCGAAAGCAACAATACTTCAAACCAAACATGTGCTTCGTGCTCTAGGATTTAGGCTTCTTAACCCTAATCAGTTCTAGGGTTTCTTTTATTGCTTCGTGGCCCTTCCCTTGCCCTAAGCCACATGGACTCATGCCTTGAGGAAACTCTTGACCGATTGGTATTAGCACTCCCCTTACTTGGTAAAAACCATAGTGGTTCGGTGCTAATTAGTTCTTGTAACCCTAATGGTCGTTTGTGTGCATTGTGTGAAAAGAGCATACTTGTGTGTGTATAACAACCCTATGGTCAAAAGTTTCTTGAAGATGTGCAAGGATTTCTAACTTGTGGTTTACTAGAAGGAAAGCCTTCATGGAAACCCTAGTGGTGGCCGAATGTGACCTAACTCTACAAGGGCTCCTTCCTTACTATTTTGCCATTGATGATTCGAGTTCTTTGAGAAGAAAACCTGTAGACAACCCATAAGGAATAAGATTAATCATGGTTACCTTCTCATGGTCAAACTAAGTACTTCATTAATCCCGTGGGATTCACAATAAATCTATAACACATCCCTCAACTCTCTTAAGTTGAAACTCTTCAAGCTAAACGTGATGTGTGTTCTCACCATGCAATGTGTTCATGAGAAGAGAATGAGATGGAAGCTTGAAGGTTATCACCATGCAAACTTCCCCAACGTGATGTCCTTGGTTTCCTTCCTATGTTTGTGCGAAGAAAGTGTTTGGTTGGAAGGAAAATTGTGTTGGTTTTCTTTTAGAGTGGCCAAGATAGAGAGGAGAAGAGAGAACGAAATTTGAAAATGAAACAAATGACTTTTGATCTTCCTCTAGCATGTGTAGGGGTGCCAGTCATTAATGCCTCTATTTATACCCTTTGTCCCCCAGTTATTCTCTCTCCTATCATTCCCTATTTCTAGAAATATAAAAAGTCTTCAAAAGTTCCTTGCATGGGTGTCAAGTGACCCTTTCTTCTTGCTCTAGCCAAAACACTCTTCTCCTTCCCTTTCCCCTTCATCATTGTGCTCCTTGGGAACTTAAGGAACTCCTTGGTATGGGAGACCTGTGGCACCTCCTTTGGGGTGACCGAAACTTCATGCCTTCTTTCATTTGTCTAGATGCAATGAACCTTTGGGGAAAGGCAATGTATGGTTACCAAATGGCATGAGGTAGGTGTGTGGCTCTTGCCATGCACAAAATCCATTTTGTTTTCCATAGATCCTTCTAAAAGCCATCATAAGTGGCCTATGGCTCTTCCCAAAATGGATCCCCCTCTTCATATTCCTCATCATTACTTCTCCTAGAAACCTTAAAGACCTATACATGTGTGACAAGTGGCCATGTGAAAGTTGCCTTCCATGAATTGCTTGGTACTCTAGTAAATCGAACCCTAAGCCCTTCTTCTTTCATGTGACTTCTTCTAGAAGCCTTCTTGCATTCTTGCCATGTGGCACATCCCCTTGTAAACCAAATCTCTCATCCATATGGATCTAACGATTACATCTTAGGGAAACTCAAGGGCCCTCTATCCAAGTGGCACCTCTCACTTAAGCCCGAACCCTAGTTAGGCGCCGCTTTCAACCCCTAAATTCCTATGGGGCCAAAAATTAGTTAAGTGTTAGGCCTTTCCTTGGCCTTGGGCACCTATAGCACCAACACAACCTAGTCTATGTCAATCTCACACTCTTAACCTTCTCATCTAGATCAAAACAAAACAAAACAAAAATAAAAATAAAACGTAAAAGGATCTAGCTTAGACTGGGTTGTCACAATTTTATTTAATCATTCTTTGTCACACTGTAGGATGATAGAGATAGACCGCCAAGCATGGTCTGTATGCTTGGTCCTCTGACTTTTATAGAAAGAGGTTCTTGAGCGTGGCTTGAGTTTTATTGCTATGTTAGATGATGCGACCCATCAAGCCTTCACCTTTCATTGTAGAACCATTTCGAATGTGATATTTTAGATGGAGTGTGGACTTCTGCATACATTTCTGAGCCCTTCCATGTTATATCAGAAAATTTGCAGTCTGGATTGTTCTGACCTTGACTGTTGCTCATCATGGGTGAGTAATCCTATCTCGCCATATGTGTGTTACTGTTGTCTTGTCCAAATTTATCAACCTCTTCCGCTCCTCATTTTCACCTTCACAGTAGGCAACTTTTCTAGATCACCTATATAGCTGGTATATACATAATAATAAAGAAATGATTGAATCAAACAAAAGTTTAATTCACTTAGCACTGCAAGCTAGTGATCCATTTTAGTTCACTCCTAGCTAAACTTGTTTCATTTGCAAATGACCATGGACGAGACACTCATCTCCACCTCTCTCTGAGACATATATGCTAGGCCTTTTACAAGGTTCTTGCTCACCTAGATGTTGACTAGTTGCACTCTGCATCTCCCATTGTTATATTCCTTAGACCACTGGAGTATTTCTCACTCAACTTCAAGAATGGTTTGTCCCCTTTTATGTCAGGCCGTTCCTCACAAACTCTCTCTCTAGAAGGAAATCATTTTATTTAACCTCTCCACAATCCTATTTTTACCATTGCATTGAGAGCTACGTGAGGCTATGAGAAACTGTGCAACTATCAAATAGTAAATCTTGCCCCCAAACAACCTGTGGATGTTGGCTTTTATTGAACTATGTAAATCTCTCTCTCTCTCTCTCTCTCTCTCTCTCTCTCTCTCTCTTTGAGTTTTATATGCTTTGTTTATTATTTATTTCATGGATAAGCATCCAAGTACTATATCAATGCTAGAGCCATCATCATGGGCCATTAGACAATGTTATTGGGCTCCGGTCATGTTGGAAAAAAGTATCAATAGTTTGTCATTGTTTGTAGAATCGACAAATTTCCTTCCAAATAAAATGTCACATGAGCCAACAAAAGCTAATTCAATGCAAAGGAAGCGTTGCACTTAACCAAGGGTTACAATGGGAAAGGATAAATAAAGTTTTAGATCAAGAAGGAAAACACACCAACAACATCTAACAAGATAAGTCCTTAACCACTTTCTCAAATACATCATTTTATGATTTAATGTGTAAAGAGGCCTAGCCTAGTAAGTACTAAGCCCTGCCCACTTAATGCACACAAGGCACAAGCATTGAAACGCATCCCAACCCATGAGTTTACATACACTTAGATTGTGATGCCCCGTATTTACGTGTGTTTTAATTTAATAGTTATTTCATTTATTAAGATTATGGACTTTCTTGTTTTAAATTTTAGATGTATTATTTTATAACTTCTAACTGTGAAATTTAATTTAAAATGTTTTCTTGTTATTAAATATTGTTCATTATTTAAATTTCCCTTTATTCTAAATTATTTTATTATTTTATTGTTGGATTTTATTATTTTATTTTATGTATTCTCTACGTTTAAATTATTTTATTTAAATTGTCATTTTGAAATCCTTTTCATTAGATCGGTTTTGAGACCCAAGATGAAAAGACTATGTCTCATTTCTTTCCTTCTTTTTTCCCCCTTTTTCTTTTTTTCCCTCTTTTTCTTTTTCCTTTTTTCTCTTTTCCTTCTTTCCATTCTCCTTCTTTTCCTTTCTTCCCCTGCTTCTTCCTGCAGGTACCCCCTCCCCTCCCCTTCTTACCCATGTCTCGGTTTCATTCCCCCAATCCCGCTGTGTGCCACCACAGTTTTTCACCTCCCCTCCCCCTTCTCCTCCCCACTTGTTGTCGACCACCCTCCTTCATTTTTAGCCCCACTCATGCCGTCATTCTCCCCCACGCCTCATTTCAAGCCACAACCTCTTAAAGCTTTGGCGCTACCGTGCCACCACCATTCGTAGCCATCTTTTCACCACATCACCGACGACCCCAAGCCACCTAACCTAACCATCCTTAGCCCCGATCCATCCCCCTCGAAACCTCCCTAGCTGTCACTTTGATTTGTCCCTTTTGGCCTTCAACCGCCACCCACGGCCACTAACCACCACCATTAGCTTCTCCAACCTCTCTTAGCTCATCCATGGCCAGCCCAACCTCTCATTCACTTCCCTTCAAAATTTGCCATTTTGAGACCCAAGGCCTTGATTCAAAAATACTATTTCGTCATTACACTACCACTGTTAGCACCACCTTTGATCCTCTAAAATGTTATTCCATCACTGTAAGTAATTTTTTGAAGAATTTTCTTGAGATTTAAATATATTTTTATACTCTACAGTCTAGTTGGTTGTGCCGAACCTTGGGTCCAAGGAGTATGGAGGTTGGATCAAATTGGAGGATAGGATTGTTTGTGGAATTGGATTGTGTCTAAATATTTTATATGTCGTGTTGGTGTCATGACATTCATCACATGTTCATGCATGCTCATGTGTTGTAAATGAAAACTGGGTTTTCATGTGAGAAAGGATTTTGAGTATGTTAGTAATGAATGAATTAATGTCGACCACCCTCCTTCATTTTTAGCCCCACTCATGCCGTCATTCTCCCCCACGCCTCATTTCAAGCCACAACCTCTTAAAGCTTTGGCGCTACCGTGCCACCACCATTCGTAGCCATCTTTTCACCACATCACCGACGACCCCAAGCCACCTAACCTAACCATCCTTAGCCCCGATCCATCCCCCTCGAAACCTCCCTAGCTGTCACTTTGATTTGTCCCTTTTGGCCTTCAACCGCCACCCACGGCCACTAACCACCACCATTAGCTTCTCCAACCTCTCTTAGCTCATCCATGGCCAGCCCAACCTCTCATTCACTTCCCTTCAAAACTTTCCATTTTGAGACCCAAGGCCTTGATTCAAAAATACTATTTCGTCATTACACTACCACCGTTAGCACCACCTTTGATCCTCCAAAATGTTATTCCATCACTGTAAGTAATTTTTTGAAGAATTTTCTTGAGATTTAAATATATTTTTATACTCTACAGTCTAGTTGGTTGTGCCGAACCTTGGGTCCAAGGAGTATGGAGGTTGGATCAAATTGGAGGATAGGATTGTTTGTGGAATTGGATTGTGTCTAAATATTTTATATGTCGTGTTGGTGTCATGACATTCATCACATGTTCATGCATGCTCATGTGTTGTAAATGAAAACTGGGTTTTCATGTGAGAAAGGATTTTGAGTATGTTATTAATGAATGAATTAAAATGAATAAAAGAGAGGAAAAATGAACTGTAAGAATGATGTAAGCAGGGACGGTGGTAGAGTCCAACTTGTGATTCCCTTCTACAATCCAAGTTGTAGGGATGGTGGTAAGTCCCGCCTGTGATTCCTGTCGACAGTGCACACGGTAGGGATGGTGGTATGCAGGGACAATGGTAGAGTCATGTCTGCGATTCCAGCCTACAGTGACCGATAAATGGATATGATGGGCCATTTTCTGAAAAAATGGCAGTTTATGATTAAATGAATACAAAGATCATTTTTTGGGAAAATGGTGGTTTATGTTTGGGCCATTTTCCGGGAAAATGGAAGATGATATTTAATGGCGTATTTTGGGTCAAATGAGATTTTTGGTGTTCATTGGAATAATGGTCATTTAAAAAAAATGATGGTTTTTGGTCTCATGCATGTTTCAGCATGTGCATGCATATATGTTAGTTGCATTAATGTATTTTTATCTCTTGGGTTCTGTGGTTAGTTACTTGCTGAGACTCATAATCTCAATTGGTATTCTTCCCTATGGTTCCGTTTTATAGAATCGTAGATTTTTTATGCAGAGGATGACGTTGAGCCTGAGGAATTAGCTCTGCCAGAGGAGTGACATGTGGTCGCTTTTTGGATCATGAGATTTGTTTCCCTTTTGTCTATGTATTGGCTTTTTTCTTTATTTTTATAGATAACTGTATAACTTTTTAAATGCACTTTATTTTGGAAAATCTATGTTTCAAGTTCTGGTACTTAGTTGACTATCTTTGATTTATCTGCTGCGATTTTTGTTGTACACTTTTTGCGTGTGCACACATTTAGTACTTGTTGTTTTGGGTGTGTGACACATATTGTCATCATCTAGATGTCATGATTCTCGATTTCTGTATATGGGAGTCGGGGGTATCACATAGATAGCTAGAGGTCAGGACATCCCAAGCGAGCAAGGCAGCTCGCTTAGGAAGAAACCCTAGCAAGCACTGACCCTACCAAGCCTTGCTCCCTTGGGAAGAAACCCTAGTGGGCATTGACCCTACAAGCACTTGAAACATCCCAGGCGACCAATGTAGCTCACCCCGGAAGAAAGCATCGCAGGAGTAAACCTTCCCAACTCTCAAAAGATCCCTAGGGAGTAATACAACTCTCCCAAGAAGAAAGCCTGGTGGGCACTGACCCCGCTAGCACTCGTGAACCAATAAAGCTCAAGGAACCAATAAAGCTATCCTCGATCACAAATAGAAAGTCTCAGGAAAACCATGGATTCCACTCGAGCAATAAACACAGCTCACTCGATTAATGAGCTTTCACAATTAAGGAGCACACCTAAGCAAGGCGAGCAATCGAAGTAAGCTACTGGGCAAAGCCACCACTTCCTCGCCCCCTCCCAGGGGAATTTTTTCCCCGTAATCCACCCTCGTCCGCTGCACAGGGTGTAAGGGTGGACCTACATCTATTTGCCCCCCACCCCTCCCTAACTACTCTGCCTTCTGTGGAGCTCGTAGACATGTTGGTGCCGTACTAGAAGAAACAACCCACAAGTAAAAGTTCATAACTTTTCTTCTTTTCGCTTTATCTTTCTTCCTTATTAATCTGGTTTGTTGTGAAATACATGTAAGGAAAACAAAAGTTTCCAAATGAAAGAGAGACTGCAAACGAACTTGGTCAGAGGAAGGAGATTTTGAGGAAGAAGATGAAGAGGGTTTTGAAGCATAAAATTCATCTTCTTTTGTAGATGAGTGATCTTCTTCATATTCTTCTCATCATCAATTGCAGCCAAGGCCAAAATTGGGTCATAATCCAACAACCCATCGAAGTAAGCTGTTAGGAATTTTGTTGGTTGCTCGTTGCTATTTGTATCAAGGGAAAGTGATGGAAAGTAATGAAACTGTGTGCAACACCTCAACAGGAAACGGTGCACAGCACCCTGACATAAACGATAGCTTTTATTCAAAGCATAAATAGCAGCTCTTATCTCAAACGATGCACTTTTACCCAGGTATAGATTGCTCCACGACATTGTATCCTCTTCTTCTTCAGACTTCTTCACTTCGCAACACACACTTTGATAAATCCTCTGGGAGCCTCTTCTCAATTCCCAAATCCTTGTCTTTCTTCTTCATCCCTTTTGTTGGAACTCTAACATAAGCATTTTCGCTCAATAAATATCTAGACAAAGCAAGAGTAGTGATTAAATCATTCTGTTTAGCCCAAATCTTCCTTATAAAATCAATTGCCTGAAAAGAATTCTTGTTGATGATTTTATCCTTAGCTGCCCAATCTATTGGAAGTTTTTAGAGAAGGCATTGATGACTCTAGGAGAGATATCAAGACAAAAGAGGGGCAGAGGCTCGAAGGTTTCGAAAAAGGTTTTTTGGAGGGGGGGTTCCCCTTATATATGTGAGGGCAGGGTGGGGACCACCCTCATCCCGCCCCCGCCCCTACTGGGGAGGCCAAATGTGAGCAGGGCTAGTTGCCCCCTACATCTGGCAGACAGGGGATCCACCCTACCCACACAGGGGCTGGGCGGATGAAGGGCGGGGGCCCTCTGCCCACCCCTAAAACAAACCATCCTAGAGCACTCGCTTGAATGCACCAGATCATCATAATCACCAAGGCATGGCCACTCTCAAGCCTCACGAGGGCACCCCAAACCCTTGCTGCAGTCCAACAAAAAGAAAAAGAAGAGGAAAAATCCCAAAAGCGAGGTCGAGCCATACTTGAGCACTATGGAAATCGAGACCTTAACACACATCAGGTCACTTGGCTCAGGTTTGCAAATCTCAAACTTGTAACTTAAATTATTTAGACTTACAAGTTTGGTTTTTGGTAAAAAAATTCTTAAAGTAGTCAGATTGCCTTATAGTCAACCACTTGAGCCCTTCGCAAAATAGGCTACCTAGGTTCACACACACCTTCGCCAATATAGTGGTTGAGGAAACTTCCCTGATGCAAATAGCCAAGCCTAGTAACATGTAGGATGGGTTTTGACAAACAAGGCATACATATGCCTTTGCCAAAATAGCAAGGTTGAGAAAACCTCCTGCCACAACACCCAAGCTCCGACAAACAAGGCACTTATACACCTTTGTAGTGATAGTGCGGTCGAGCAAGCCTCCCGTCATCAAAGTGCGATCAAGCAGACCTCTCGCCATAACTACTCCCATCATAATAATGGTTTAGCCTTTGAGCTCCATTACCACCTCATGCAAGTTGCCTTCAAGAATGAGTCAACAAGCTCGATAACTGCCTGAGATGGAACCAAATGGTCAATGGGATCCTTGATTACTTAGCATCAGTCACAACAAACAAACTTTGACTTTAATAACAAAACAACAACACCAATGTGAAATCACCTCAAGAGCGCAAGAAGTCCACTAGCATCAATGAAACAAAAACAATCACCAAGTACGAAATATGCACTCTTTACTAACAAGAAAGCAGTCACATGCAATGATCAGTCATACACTTGTTTATCAGATATACACTCATGCAAACGAACTTCCTAGAGGCCCATCCTAAAAGGCTTTTACAAGAAATTTCATGAGCTCCTTTGAGATCCCCCCTAAAGATCTTCATGGCTCTCAAAGGCCCTTGCAAGGAATCCGAGTCTCCCCAAGGTTCGCCCTCAGAGATCTATGTTGCTTTGCATAATAATAATTCCCTAGGATTTATTTTCTACAATTTTCATAGACTTTCTCTATTATTGTTAAATTTTATTAAAGATTCTCAAGGTCTTCTTGTTGGTCTAGTTGACCTTAAAAATCATGGTACCTGTTGAGCCATTAAAAGCTCATACTAGATATAAAAGGAGGAGATAAAATAAGAAAGAGATAAAAGCCAAAAGTGGTTAACTGACATACAAAAAGGTGAAAGTGACATATGACAAGTAGGACTCAACTACTTTAAAGAAGGAAAGAGACCTCTATAAAAAGAGAAAATCTCAGTAGATCTACATATAGATATACAACACATGGGACTCTCTCCAAAGAAAACCGTCTTCTTCAACATCTCCACAACCATATTTTCTCGATTGCATTGAGAGTTATGTGAGGCTATAAGAAATTGTACAATTATCAAGAAGGTTCTCAAAAGCAGCAAGAAATGGTGCAGAAGCAGTTGGAGAACCACTAGCAGACCATCAATGGTATGTTTGAAAGGTTAGATCAACTCACTGCTATGCTTCACTCTTTAGTCAAATGTTCATATCAGTAATAGTCTCATGAACCTAAGGTAGTGGGTTATGAGGATAGGGGTGTTGTGCCAAGAGAGATACGTTTCAAGTTTTCACATTTTGATGGTAATAATCTTGCTGGGAGGATCTTTAAAGCCACTCAAGTTTTTGACTACCATCAAACACCTTCTAACCAAAAGTTTTTAATGGCTTCTTATCATATAGAAGGAGAGACATTGGTTTGGCAACAAGATGCCTTGGATTTGGGCCAATGGCATGGGGTAGGAATCCTTTGTCAAAGCTTTACAAGTTAGATTTGGGCCAATGGCATATGATGACCCAATGGAAGCATTGACTAGATTGAAACAAACTTCTTATGTGGCTGTGTATAAGGTAGAATTTGAAATTTTGTCGAATAGGCTGAAAGGGTTGTTCGAAAGGCATAAGCTTAGTTGCTTTTTAAGTAGGTTAAATGAGGAGATCCGACCTTCTATCAGGATGCTCATTCCAATTAACCTTAGTGCTGCTTTTGGGTTGGCAAAAATAAATCCAAGAGGAGTACATCTTGACCTCAAGGAAAACATGGAAACATTGTGGGGTAGTTATGGTGAGAGGATCCTTTGATATAGTAACATAAGGGGTCAATAGAACATAGAAAACCAGCGTACCAGCTAGAAAGATTTCTTCTTTTCAGATGGATGAGCAAAGAAGAAAAGGTCTTTGTTATCACTATGAAGAGTAATGGAATCCTAGCCAATGAGGTGAGGTGGATGATTTTAGCGAGGAAGAGCAGCTACAAGAAGGGAGAGATGAGTCAGTACAAGAAGTTAAAGGAATTCTTAAGAATGCAGGTGAAAGAACTCAAGATTTCAATTTATGCCATTTCTAGTTGTTCCAATAATAATGCTGTGATGTTGCTGGGAAAGATAGGCTCATTTTTAGTGGAAATTCTTATGGATTCAGGAAGTGCTCATAACTTCCTATATCCATTAGTAGTAGAGGCAGCAAAGTTAAGGATGGTTAAAGATTCTAGATTGTAAGTTAAAGTGGCCAATAGTGATAAAATTCTAAGTCAAGGAAAGTGTGAAGAGGTAATCAGAATCCAAGGAACTAAGTTATTGGTTCCTTTCCATGTGTTGACTCTTAGTGGATGTGACAATGTGTTGGGGATACAGTGGCTCAAGACATTAGGTCCTATAAATTGGGACTTTACAAATATGTATAAGCAATTTATGGTAGATGGGAAGAAGTTGTCTTTGCAGAGGTTATCCTAAAGGGGTAGAACTTGAAGTAGGTGTGAAATTGTTGAAATCTTCATTTGTTAGGAAGCAATACTGGCTATTACAATTAATAGCAATAGAAGCAAGTGTAAAAGGTACTAAATTACAAAAGGAAGTAGAGGGTGTGCTTTAGGAATTTAAAGTCGTGTTTGAAGAACCAGTGGGACTGCTACCACCTAGAGCATTTGATCATCAAATTCTGTTGAAGGATGGGACTCTAGCAGTATTAGTTAAGCCTTATCGATACGCTCATTACCAGAAATCTGAAATTGAAAAGATAGTGCAAAATTTATTGAAGAATGGAGTCATAAGGCCTAGTCAAAGTCCATTTTCCTCACCAATGCTACTAGTTAAAAAAGTTGATGGCAGTTGGAGGATGTGCATTGACTACCAAGCCCTTAATCAAGAAACTATCGAAGACAAGTTTCTTATACCTATCATTAATTAGTTGCTAGATGAACTTTATGGTGCATTTTTCTAAACTTGATTTAAGGTTAGGCTACCATCAAATAAGGATGAAGGAAGAAGATATAGCTTAAATAGCATTTAGAACTCATAAGAGCGACTATGAGTTCTTAGTGATGCCATTTGGGCTCACCAATGCACCTGCCACATTCCAAGGGTTTATGAATGATGTCTTTAAGCTCTATCTCAAGAAATTTGTTTTGGTATCTTTTTATGATATCTCGGTTTACAACCAAGATTTTGATGAGCACCTTAAACATCTAAGAACAGTTTTGACAATTCTACAGCAACATACTCTATATGCTAATCCAAGTACAAATTTAGGGTTACAAAAGTGGATTACTTAGGCCATATTATTTCTGGATGGGGGGGGTCAGAGTAGATCCAAAAAAACTTGCATCAATGTTGGACTGGCCTATGCCTAAAATATTTAAGTCATTAAGGGTGGTTTTTGGGCCTTACGAGCTATCAAAAATTTATTAGGAACTATGGTTCCATAGCTGCCCCATTAACTCTCTTGCTGAAAAAGAAGTCTTTTGTGTGGTCTAAGGAAGCTATTGAAGCTTTCATGGAGTTGAAAACAGCTGTGACTTAGCCTCCCATATTAAAGCTGCCAAATTTCTCTAAAGAATTCACTTTTGAGTATGATGCTTCTGGTGTGGGAGTTGGAGATGTTCCAATGCAAGAAGGCCA
The DNA here is from genome assembly GCA_011037825.1 of Carya cathayensis. Lineage (NCBI taxonomy): Eukaryota > Viridiplantae > Streptophyta > Magnoliopsida > Fagales > Juglandaceae > Carya > Carya cathayensis. The sequence goes on from QGSO01000275.1 coordinate 973,918, forward strand.
ACCAATAACCTTTCTCAACAAGGCTTTGAAGGGCAAAGCATTACTTTTATTGACATATAAAAAGGAATTATTGGCATTGGTTTCTACAATGAGCAAGTGGAGGCCATACCTATTGGATCAGACCTTCAAAATAAAAATGAGAACCAAGCTTTGAAATATTTGTTAGAGTAGAAGGCAACAACTAAAGCACAACAAAAGTAGATTTCAAAGCTTATGGGCTATGATTTTAAGATTGAGTATAAGAGGGGTAGAGATAACAAAGTAGTAGATGCATTATCAAGGAAGATGGAGGAGGATTTGGCTACACTAGCTCTCATATCCTTTCCTACACCTATTTGGATAGAGGAGTTAAAGCAAAGCTATGTTCTCTCCTCTAAAATCCATGAAATTGTTGCTTTACTACAACATGGAGGGCAAGTTCCTAAAGAGTATTCATTGCAATAGGGACTTTTGTTAAGGAAAGAGAAATAGGTGATAATTCCCTCATCATTATTTTAGAAAAAAGTTTTGTAATACATCCACCACAACCCAGAAGTAGACCATGTTGGGTATCACAAAGCACTTCAAAAATCCAAGTTGGATTTCTATTGGGAGGGAATGAGAAAAGACGTTAAGAAGATAGTAAGAGAATGTCAAGTATGCCAGGTGAATAAATATGAGAATATTCATCTAGCAGGGTTGCTTTAGCCCTTGCCTATTCCTCAATCTCCTTGGCTTAATATATCTACGGATTTTATTGAAGGCCTTCCACTTTCAAATGGCATGTCAATCATTCTTACTGTTGTTGATAGATTGACCAAATTTAGCAATTTTTTCCCTATTGCTCACCCTTATGCAGCAAGAAAAGTCGTTGAAATTTTCTTTTCGTGAGATTTAAACTCCATGGCTTGCCCAAGAAAAATTGTTTTTGATCAAGATGCAGTATTCACAAGTTTATTTTGGAGTGAATTATTTCGGAAGCAAGGAATTTCACTAGCTTTTAGCTCAACATATTACCCTCAATTCGATGGCCAAGCTGAAGATTTTGACAAGTGTGTTGAAGGGTACTTAAGGTGATACATTGGCACTAAATCAAATAATTGGAGCAATTGGTTACCAATGATAGAGTGGTGTTACAACACTATTGTCCATTCTTCCATTGGGGTCTCACCATTTGAGGCTCTATATGGATTTTCCCCTCCATAGTTGCTTGCATATGTTCTGGGAATCACTACCAGTGCTATAGTGGATCAGCAGCTTAGATCCAGAGATGAATTGTTGTCCCTTTTGAGGGAAAATTTGTAGAAAGCTCATAATAGAATGAAACTATATGCAGACAAAAAGACTAGAAGAGCTTTCGTGGTAGGGGATTGGGTCTTTTTTAGGTTACAACTTTACAGACAAAAGCCAGTGGCAATGAGACATAAAATGAAATTAGCACCCAGATACTATGGGCCTTTTCTAGTGATTGAGAAAATAGGCACAATGGCATACAAGTTGACTTTGCCTTCTACAGCCAAGATACATCCTATTTTTCATGTCTCATGTTTGAAGAAAAAGTTGGGTGACTAGGTTTCTTCTTTGCCTCCATTAGATCATAAGGGTAATGTGTAACCAGAACTTGAAACTATCCTTGAGAGGAGAATGTAGAAGGTGGGAAATCATGCTTCTACTAAGGTATTGATCAAATGGCTAGGGGCACCATTAGAAGATAGCTCTTAGATGTTATTGTGGAAGTTACACAGTCTCTACCCTCACTTGGTAGGGGCAGTACTATGAGGGTGATTGTCATAAGTGCCTTGTAGGCAAGGCCTTGAAAAGGGAGAGATTGTCACGGGTGCTTGAAGAGGAAAGGGTCTATCATGGAGGGCAACAACTATATTAACGGATGTGGGAAGAAGGGTGAAGGATATACATGGCGTTTTGAAGATTAATGAAACGATGAGTTTTGTATTAGAAGCATAAGCTTGCATCTTGCATTTTAATGTTGTGTTTCATTAAATGGAATGATGTGTTTTGTGATGGAAGAATGTAGTGTGTGTGTTTTACTTGTAGGATGTTGTGTTTTGCTTATACAGTGCGTGTCATTTTTTTGTAAGAACAATTTTCGTAGGAATATAAGGGATAAAAGTTCAGTGTCTTGATTCATTGATTGATCTCGTGTTGAATTGTTCTTGGAGGTTGAGAATTCCTCGAAAATTTTTCTCAAGGTTGCTAATTGAATCTTGATTAATTACTTGTTCTTGAGTTGTTTCTTGTTCTCTGGATTTGTGGTTGGTTTTTATTCTGGGCATGGATTATAGGTAGTCCTTAACAATCTCCACGTCCACATCAAGATTTGCACTGCCGATGTCACTTCCCAATAGGTCCCTTTGCTTTTTTCACCTCTCCGAGTCTAGATTGAGTTCTGTTTGGTTGCCGATACAATAATTGAAACCGACAAAGAAAATTGTTTAGCATGAGATTGAAATTTATGGATTCTGAACCCTCTAGAAAAAGAAGCTTCAAACATTATAGATTCTGCCAACTACCTAGCCTGAGATGGAGACTTACGGATTCTTGGACTTGATACTGGTGTAAGAATTATTCTTCTTAGAACTTTTTGTAGTTGATGACCATATTTGATAAAGAAAAAATCTACTTGTAACCGGCCAGAGGAACCGCGAGGGCACCACATCCCACGTGGCCAAATTAAAGTTCATAAATTGTTTATGTATTTATCCTCTTTTCGTCTGCTCCTTCGTACCAAGATCTCGAGGTTTCCATGGAATTGGCTTGCAATGAAAAGTGTTGGCAACGCCACAGCTGCTACTTATTCTTTGCCAATCTTTAGATCTTGGTATGTATCTTTCCTATCTTTTTCTCCCACCGGACCCATTTTCAAACTCAACCTCTGGATCATTGGTCTGCAATTTTTGTTATGGGTTTGTAATTGTTAATAATAATTGGCAATGAAAGGGATTACAGGATTGATGGATACAAGCGAGAGAAGAAGAATGGAGAAATATTAGACGAGATTTTTCACCCATAAAACTGAGAGGATGCTTCTAGTGTGTTTATGGTAGAAATGAAAATGGAAGAAAGATTATGAAGGGAAAGAGATGAATGTATGCAATCTCTTCTTCCAGACCCAAATCTTTTGATTTTCTTTTGGCTTCTGAACTCCACCGTATGTGCTTTTTTCTTTTACCTTTTTTTTAGTTTTTTATTTTTATTTTTATGGGCTGACGTGGCATGCCGATTTCCCACAGTTTTGTGGGTCAGTTGCCTGTAGCAGAAATGTTTATTAAAAGCATGAAGAGCTATACTACTTGAAGCTTTTCTCTTTTAATCGTTTTTCACGGGATTAATTTTATGCTTTTATGCCTTGTGAATTAAAATTATCAGAACCCTATAGTTTGCACCTCTCGTTTATCAGACTTCCGACTTCGATTCCAACAACTCTAACTCAGGCAATTTCGATCAAAGTTAAAATCCACTTGACTGCGTTTGGATGTTGAGCTGAGTTGAGTTGAGCTGAATTGAATTGAGATGAAAGTTGAAAGTTAAATAAAATATTATTAGAATATTATTTTTAAATATTATTATTATTTTAGAATTTGAAAAAGTTGAATTGTTTATTATATTTTATATTAAAATTTAAAATAATTATAATAATTAAATAAGATGAATTGACATGGGTTCAGAAAGTGGACTCCTTAAAAGTTAGAATAGAAGTTGGAGCTTAACTTGACCTTCAACTTTAGACGGAGTTGGATCCAAGTGTGCCCAGCTTAGATTGAGGGATTTTGTTTTTAACTAATTGACTATTTTTTGTGTTTTTAAAGATCGGAGCCCATATGTGATAGGCATGAGCCCAATTTCGAGGGGTCCATAATCCAACATAAAAAAAAAGGTATGTATTCGGCCTTTTCTTTCATCTTCCTGGTACAACTCGAAGCCATTGGTGAATATGGAACCTGAACAAAAGCGGAGAAAAGTCTACCAGCCACCGCCTCGCCGGTAATCCCAGTCGCCTTTATTATCTCTTGCCTTTGATGTCTTTTTTCTTTTTTCAATTGAAAACAAGTTTTCTTAGGTGCTTAAAATCTGATTGATTTGTAATATACATTTGTTAATTTTATCAGAGATTAGATTAGGTGCTTGGAGTGATTCCGAACATCGAATTTTTTATTTCCTAAATAGGATAATCTGATTTGGTAAAGTATAAACTGAAATTGCAGAACTTTTTTTTGGGTTCAGTTCATAGTAATTCTGGGTTTGCAATTTTTCATGACGCATATCTGGTGATGAAATCGGTGGTGGTTAAAGATGATGTGCGTAACTTAATTTTTCGTGTGAATGTCTTTAAAAAAACCATATGTGAATTTTCAAGTTAATTTTTGGGACTGTAAAGTGTTTTTCTTGGTAATAGTTAGAGTGGGGTTTTAATTTAATTTAATTTTTTGAAATATATTGGGGTTTTGACTTGAGTTTGAGGAATGTTACTGACCTGTTAAATGGTGTCAGTTATTTATATGTGGGATTGAGGCTTAAATTGAGATATTGGTTATTGATAGACCGATACAGCTGACGTATGGAAGCAGTGTATTGCTGGAAGTTAGAGGTTTGTACGTGAATGCAATGAGGTGAGGCAGTCATCTGAAGTAGGAATGGAATTCTAAGCTACGTTTTGTGTTAGGGATAAGATTAGGGTGAAACGAGGTAAGTGGTTAAGTTAGATAGATAATTAGGATTAGATCAAGATTGAAGCAATATTATCATTAGTTTGACATTTAAATGTTTTAATGAATTAGGTGTTCTCTCCATTTGTAGCCTATTTAAAGACCTTTGGGTTCTTAATAAAGGAGGAGAGATTATTTTGTGATTGCTTTATGGTATCCTCCTGCAGCCTGCCATAAGTGTAGTTTTGTGGTGTTTTCCTGTCTGAAGTGGAGAACTTTTCCTGTCAATAAACCTTTTGGTTGTGTGGGTTTCCATAATATTTTACTTGAGATCTGAGATTCAATATGGTGCTTGGATTTGTTAGTTTATGGGTATGGTTTTGAGGGCATAGACTGGAGTTTAAGAGAAATGATGAGAAAGATGAGCAGCTGCATTATGTATGCAAGAGTTTCTTTTTGTTTTCTATCCAAATTTGTAATATCCAACTGTCAATTAATGATATGATTTGAGGAAACCAGAATTTCAGGAAAGGCAGTTGATATGAGACGTAATTGTTCAACTGCTGTAATAGAGAAGTGTTTTGTTGTTGACTTTCGTGATTGTAAGGCAAATAGGGCACTGGGTTATGTTGAAGGGTGGGGTGCAGTTACTTTAGTTGAGTGCATCTTTTATATATTTGAAAGTAATATTAGGAAGATTTTTGTTACTTTTTTTTTTCAATAAAATGACTGAAGAAAGAGTTTAACCTTTTCTTCCCCAAAAGCAATTAAATTTTGGGGTTGGATAACACCTGTGTGAGATTCATTGAGTATGATTTGTTGGGACCCCCCATTATACGTGCAGGACCGTCTCTTCAGTTGCTGCGAAGAAAGAAAGAATTCAAACATCTGCTGAGACTTTTAAGGTAACCATGATCTCCCCGGCTTTGTTCTTTTGGCATCTTATCTAATTTCTTAAACGACTTTAAGTTTAGCATGTGGCTAAATTTGGTAGGTTCCAGTGGTTGAACGTGGAGTCAACTTGACAATTCAACAGGCCAAAAATCTTGCAGTAACCCAAGCACAGCAAGATGGTTCCACTGGAAATTTTAAGATCTTTGATTCACCATATGGAAATTTTCTTGTGCCTGTTGTTCCAACACGTGATGAACTAGCTCAATAATCTCACGTACTGTACTGATTACAATTTTGTGTTTTTCTTTCTGCAGATTCTGTATATGTAGATGTCCCATGCGCTCAAACATAGAAGTTGGGTTTTCCAACATTTATGCATGTACAGCTTTTTCCCTAAATCACCAAGCATTTTTTTGCTGCTGCTTTTTAGTATGAAAGGGCTCCCACGGTTTAAATGTGTGATACCCTATTCTGATAAGTGATAAGGGTAGATGGTGATAAGATTCTACATTATTTGGGAATGAGAAGTTCTTGCTCTTTATAATACTCCAATGGGGCTCCAATTATATCATTGACTAATCATTTTGGAGTATAGGTCATATGGTTTAGGCTTTCCATTGGGACACTACATATGGTATCAGAGTCTATTTCCAACCAGAAATGTGGGACTTGAGCCGTGCCACCTACGACAGACTAACCTGACAAAGACGTCAGGGAATATGAGGAGGGAGATTGTGATACCTCATTTTGATAAGTGATAAGAGTGGTGTGTGGGATCCCGTATTGCTTGGGAAGAATAAGTCATTGTTCTTTATAATGTTAGACTTGAGCCATGCCACGTACGACAGATTGGCCTGACGAGGTCATTGGGAATCTAAGAGAGGAGATTGTAATTCTCCATTTTGATAAGTGATAAAGGTAGGTGGTGTATGGTGTATGGGATCCCATGTTGTTTGGGAATAAGAAATTATTCCTCTTTATAATACTCCAATTGGGCTACAATTGTATCATTGAGTAGTTATTTTGGAATATAGGTCATGTGACTTAGGTTTTCCATCTGGGCATTACAAAATGTGGTGAAAAGTGGTAATAGAAGCTTTCACTCTTTGTCTAGCCTGCACCATACCGGGATTCTTGTTTGATTAATTTAATTTCCCTAGCCTACATTGTTTCTTTGCTGCAAATTCCGTAACTCACTTTAAGTTAGTCATGTAGCCATCACATACAGAATACCTTTCAATTAAAACACCCGAATTTGGTATCTGCAATGACTATGCATCACCCTCCACGTTGCAGTAAATGGTAACATGGCATCCCAAAGTGCTTAATAACATTCCACAGTCGCCGTTCTGATCCACTGCACACAATTAAACCGTATACATTAAATTAATAATACAATTATAGATCAAATTGTGTGCAGTTGATTCACTGGAGTCTTATTTGCAAGCTGATTCAGGATACATTTCCTTGCTGCTGACATGGAATGATTAGCTTTATAAGAGATGTTTAAAGATAAGTTTTCTTTGCAAATCAAACGCTAGCAAGCAGCGATATTCTCTACACCAACTTGCATGTTGCTTTGAAAAATTCTATTTCTTGGAAAAGCCCCAAATGAGTATGGATAGACTTGGCATTTCCACACTCCTATCTCATAGGGCCTAATGAAGAACCATATTTGCACGCATTACAATTGTGGAAAAATCTAGTTGTAAGTATAATTATGTACGAATCTGTGCACAAATTTAATATGATTGGTCAAAAAGTAAATTTTATTGAAAACAGTGTTAATTTATATTTTAAATATGAAGGAATCAATATTAATACGCAGATTAGTATGCGATTTTGCTTGTATATAACAAAACTTTTACATTGCATATGGGTTTTAGTCTTCTCAGAGAAGATCATACATGCTGACGTGTGGGAAGTGGCCACCATTTTTGTATTGTAATGCATACCTACACTAACATGTAAATAAAGTAAGATGCCCTACAAAGAAGCACGTCTCTGTCCAACTAAAATTCGATACGAACTTATTATATAAAAAGAAAAAAAAAAAAGTAGAGAAGAATTTTATCTGAAGACGTATCTCCTGGGCTACAAATTGGAATCCTTCTCTCCCTATTTCTGGACCCCTCCAAATAAAAGACGAGAAGCAGACAGGGATGGACACAGTTTTTGGATGGATGGACACGATCTTGTTAGGTTATCGTGCTTAAGAAAAATTCCCTTACTTTACCTCCCTCTTCTTGCTACCTTTTCAGTGTTGTTAGAGGTTTCTTTGCTCTATAAATATTGTTCTATTTTTTTCGTTTGAGATTTCTATTTTAACGTATCATAAAAATATGGTTCTATTTTTTTTATTATTATTATTATAACATAGCAATCTCTTGTGCTGTATGGGATTTTTTCCTTTTTTTTTTTGTCCCATTACTAATTTCTTAAGAGCCATAATCTTTACACGACTAAGGGGTTGGTTTAGATATTTAAATCTAAATTATTTTATCTTATCTTATATAATTATTATAATTTTTATATAAAATATAATAAACAGTTTAACTTTTTAAAATTTAAAAAAATATATTAAAATATTATATTATAATAATATTTTATTTAATTTTTAATAAAATATCTTATATCCTCTCGACGCAACTATTTAATCAATAAAACCTAACAATACATTGAGGGTAAAGAGTATTTCTGTTCATGCACTATTTATACGAACGGTGCATAAACAAAGCGCCCTCTTTATTTATTTTTTTTTTCCAATATTATTACCCCACTTGAACTTTCCAACACATGAAACAATTATCGGGTCAAATCAAGTCCCATAACCGACCTCCAATGAATTATATAGAATCTTTAACAAATGATTTATATAGAATTTTTATATTTAAGATTTGTAAATTATATTACTCTATTTTTGACTGCACGAAGATAGTCAGGACTGGTTGGTAATACAAATGTTCTTAGTATTGTCAGATTTTTTTATAATTTAATATTATTTAATTTCAAATTTTTTATTTTTTATTATCTAATTATTATAATTTTTTCTAAACTTCTAAATAAAATAAAAATACTATTTTTTAAAATAAAAATTATATTCAAATAATTTTTTAATTTTATAAAATTTTTATTCGACTTTCTCTTTTCTTTGTTAAATATCAATAAAATCTCTTTATTTTAAAATTACGGTCTGTTTACTTTAATTTTTGTTTTGTTGATAGATGTTTTAGTCTTTTTACATTGTCGATCGACCGACCGACTATGTTTTTCTTCTGACTTGTATTCCAATTTTACACTATCAGTGCCTTGTTCATCCTCAGCCTCACCCTCAAGATTCGTCTGAACGAATGGCCAAAATCGAGAGAGAGATCTGAGGCGGTTGATTTGGCCATCGATTATAGGAATGCGATCCCACCTAAACGCACGAGGTTGAGGATGAATGAGGCCCTGATGGCTCTGTTATTGAGGCTCGCCTCAGTGCCCAATGTTGATCCGTCGTTGAGGGACGCAATGAGGAGGAATATGATAACTCAATCCAAAAGACCTCTAGCTCTTTAAGTTCGCTATGATTTTTCTGAAATAAAAATTCTATGTACAGTTATTTTTGTGTATTCTTTTACACATTTTATTGATGTAATTGGATGTGTATTATAAAAAAATTGATACAACCAATCATATCAGTGGATTGCATAAAAAGTACATAAAAATAACTGTAAATTTTTGCTACATAGCAGCTTTTCTGGTTTGCTATTCTTATTTGTCTTTGATTTTACGTTATTTCTTTTTTTTTCTTCACTAAATTGGACATGTCCGATTTGTCATTTTTCGACTATCGGTCTACCAAATGCGCTTGACTACTGTACTCGCCAATAGTCATTCTTCAAAACCCTAGTATCAATAAAATCTATGAACTTAAATTATTCCAATACCGTAAACAGATATATTAAAATTAAAATATTCTAAACAGTCCCATCGTTAGGCTCAAACTGGGCACTTTGAGATTTTACCATTTGTGGACTTTACGAGAGGAGAGATGGTCTTTTCTTTCTTGATCTCTCTTTCCTTTTAATTAAATCTTGGTAAAGAAGTCAATAAAGGCAAACTCGTGAATACCGACAAAAAGGTTTTTTAGTCATGGGGTTTAGATCCATTACGTTATAATATTCATGATGACTTGTTGCCAAGTTGGCCATCCCAACTTGCGGCAAAACTTGGGAAAAAGGAGAAAGCTGCAGGGTTGAAAAATCAACTCAGACGTTTCAAATTTTCAGGCTCGAATATTTTTCTTTTGTTTGAGAATGGGCTTCAATAATTTTAATGTAACATTGTTGACTTTACTTCATTATTATTATTATTATTATTGTTTATTTTTATAAATAAATATTTAAATATTAGGATAGAAGAATCATAATAACAAATCATATGGTTAAGTGAAAGTATGTAGTGTAAGGTTTCATGTAGCGTTCCCTTCTGAAAATAGGTGATTTGAAAAAATCGATAAAAAAAAATAGGGAGATATCAAAAATAAAAAAATTTCTACTCAACAGCCAATTTGGAAACAGCATACTGCACACCGAAGAATCTTCCCAACGCTACTTTCAAGTATCCGGTGTCAAAAATATTTACTTTTAAGAAAAATTTTATTTAAAAGTTAGTATGGATAACATATTTAATAAAGTGTTTGGATGACATTATTTGATTTGAAAAATAAATTTTAAAATTTAAATTTTATAAATAAAATCTTATCATTTAAGTGATATAAATGGTATGTTACAGACTAACTTGATCGACTTTCGTAACTCAAAAGTGTAACAAGAAAGTATTGAACTATCCACCATCTCCAAAACTTCCAGCAAAGCAAGCATGTCCAATACCTCATCCAGCACACCATCGATCTCCAGCAGAGCAACTACGTCCAGTGCCTCAGCCGATGACTCTCAAGAGGATTGTTCTGGAATCACCTACAATAGGTTGTTGGTGCCTACCCTCTGGGTATGGCTATTGTACTACCTTTTGTATTATTATGGCAAACACTAGGGGTGTCAAATCGTGTTAACGGGTCGTGTTCGTGTCGTGTCAAATCGTGTTAATGGGTCATATAGGTCAACTCTAACCCAACTCGTTAAGCTTATCGTGTCAAAATCTCAAACCCTAACACGACCCATTAACATAAGGAGTCGTGTCGTGTCAACCCATTTTGACCCATTAATGAATATTACGAAATATGTTTTTTTTTATAAGTAAACAAAGAAATTAAGAAAATATTACGAAATAGGTTAATACGATACAAGACAACTCATTTTAAATTATTTATGTAAATGAGTTGAATATGCCCGAAATTAACCTTTTTAATCTGATTAAATTTAGCATAATTTTAGATAAATGTTAAAATCACAATATCTATAAAAATTATAAAACTAATTATAAGTCCAAAACTACAATCCAAATAATAAAAATATCGAAATTGAAATTCTAACAATTTTATTTTTAGGTATAAGGGTATAATTGTAACTTTAACTTTCTTAACGTGTCATAATGGGTTATAAAGGGTCAAAACGGGTTAACCCGTTAAGCAATCGTGTCTTAACGGGTCAATCCATTTTGACCCGAACCCGTTAAGGCTAAATCCTAACCCACTATTATCGTGTCGTGTTCGTGTTAGGTTAACGAGTCGTGTGACATATTGCCACTCCTAGCAAACACGTTGTAACAAACTCTGTACAATCAGAGGACACTCTGTAATGCACTGCAAGTGCTCGAATATTCTCTTTTGAGAAAATTGTTAGGCTATTCTCTCTACAAATTTATCACTGTACACATCAAATTATTATTGCAGAAATATACAGAAAGTTCATCTCCTTCCTCCTCTGTTTTACAACTTCTCACATGGTATCAAGAGCTAGAATCGACTAATGTCTTCACTCCTTTTTTTTACTCAACTCTCTTCAATGGCTGCCAAAAAACCGTCTCTGAAAAAGATTTTTCCCATCCCTCTACCCTCCAACTTCCTAGCAACTTCTCCCATATCGTGTCTATCAAACTCGGCACCAATAATTATTTATTGTGGCATGCTCAAATTATCCCCTATCTCCATGGCTAAGACTTGTATCAATTCATTGATGGATCCAGTTCTCCTCCTCTCCCTATTCTTCCTATTTCATCACCTTCATCATCTGGACTTCCTCCCCCTCAACCAAACCCAGCTTACCTTAAATGGCGTCGGACTGACCAAATGCTACTCAGTACACTTCTTTCCTCCCTCACTAAACCCATTCTAGCCCAGGCTATCACCTCCCGCACCTCTTGTGAACTCTAGCTTACTTTAGACACTATGTTCACCTCACAATCTCAAGCCAAAATCTTCCAAATTCGTCACCAGCTCACCAACCTCAAAAAAGGTTCTCTATCCGTGACAAACTACTATCACAAAGTGCATCTACTCTCAGACACTATGATAGTTGCGGGTGAACCTCTTCGTGACTCTGAAGTGGTATCCTACCTTCTCAATGGCCTTACTTTTGAATACGAATCATTTGTTACCTCCGTATCAACTTGAGCCACTCTCATAATGTCATCAGAACTCTTCAATCATCTTCTCACTTTCGAAAGCCGTGTATCCCTCACCAATATTCAACACGGTCTTCTCCCAACACCTTCTGTCAATATCACTACTTCTTTCTCTCCCCAAAACTCATCTTGAGGTCTCAACACTTACAGTGGAGCTGGTCGAAATATTTCTCGAGGTGGCCGTGCTCGTGGAGGTCGCAACTCATCTTCTCCCTCACATTCTGCCTCTCAAACCAACAAACCCACATGTCAAGTCTGCAACAAAGTTGGCCATGTAGCCCTTCAATGCTATCATCGATTTGATCAAGCATATCAATTTGAACCTCCTCGATCACTCTCAGCTCACTACTCAAGTTCACAACAACTCTCAGATAACCAATGGTATCCAGACTCGGCCGCAACAAACCACATTACCTCTAATCTTCACAACCTCAATATTTAGTGAGCCATATTTTGGACTTGACCAAGTTCAAGTGGGCAATGGTGCTGCTCTCCCGATTACTCATATTGGTGACTCAAAAATTTCTTTCTAAAACTCCAATTTTTTTCTTCCTAAATTACTCTTTGTTCCTCAAATCACCAAAAATTTAATCTCTGTCCAAAAATTCTGCCATGACAATTCTGTATTCTTTGAGTTTCATGATTCTATCTTTTTTGTGAAGGACAAATAGACAGGAAAACTGCTCCTCCAAAGTCCAACGTATAATGGCCTTTACTTGTTTCCTCTAGCTCTATCACAATCAGCTCCTGTTGCTTTCATTGGTGAACGTACCACTCTTGCACAATGCCATCGTCGACTTGGTCATCCCAACCTTCAGCTCGTCTCACACATCCTACGCACAAAATTTTTACCGTTCATCCCGACTCAACATGATTTTTTTTGTTCTACATGTCCTCTTGCCAAATGTCGGCAATTATCTTTTTCATCCTCTAGTTCTCGGTCTTTACGACCCCTACATTTAATTTTTGTGGATGTTTGGGGTCCATCCCCTTATATATCAAGAGGCGGTTTTCATTATTATATTTCTTTTGTGGTTGATTTTAGTCGTTTCACTTAGTTCTATCCGTTAGCCTCAAAAGGTGATGCCACATCTATGTTTCTCATCTTCCAAAAAATACATTGAATGTCTCTTCAATACAAAAATTAAAAATATTCAAAGTGATTGGGGAGGGGAATTTAGGCCCCTCACTCATGTTCTCCAATCTCAAGGAATCACTCATAGTCTCTCATATCCCCACACCCACCAACAAAATGGTGTGATTGAACGGAAACACCATCATATAGTCGAAACGGGCCTTACTCTACTAGCCACGGCCTCGCTTCCCTACAAATTTTGGGCCGATGCTTTCCAAACCGCAATCCACCTCATCAATCTCCTTCCCTCTCCATCTCTCAAAAATAAATCACCGCATCTACTCCTCTACCATAAAGAGCCTGACTATTCTTTTCTCAAAGTCTTTGGCTTAGAGTGTTGGCCTAATCTTAGGCCTTACAACAATCACAAAATCAATTTCCATTCCTTATCTTGTATTTTCCTTGGTTATAGCCCTAGTCACAAGGCTATAAATGTCTTCACCTTGACTCTGATCGAATATACATCTCCCGTGATGTATTGTTCAATGAAACATCTTTTTCGTATGCCAAACTCACCTCCACGACCTCTACAGCCTCTCAGCCTTCCTCACGTTACTTCCCATTACATGTCTCAGCCCATCTTACCATACAACAAGCCCATCGACCAATCCAAGCCCATCTCACACCAACTTACAACACAACCCAACTACAAGTCCAGTAACTATCCAGAACCCATCGGCCCCCATTCTTCCATCTTCTTCTACCTTCGATCCCTCAACCAGATCATCCCTCCCTCACCCGACGGCTCCAGAGGACATTTTGCCTTCCCAAAATAATCAATCTCACACCCTCCCTCAATCACATATTATCACTCGCTCCAAAACTAACTCCTCCTGTCCCAAAAACTTTCAAGATGGCCACATCCCTTACCCCCCCACCTCGGCATGCTCTAACCTCATCCATCGAAATACTAGAGGAACCAAGCTCTTTCACCAGCGCTTCTCACTTCACTGAATGGCGAAATGCCATGACCACGGATTTTCAAGCTCTGATACAAAACTGCACTTGGACCCTCGTTCCCCATCCCCCTTCCTCTAACATAGTTGGTTGCAGGTGGATTTACAGCACAAAATATCAACCAGATGGCTCCATAGAAAGACGCAAGGTGAGACTCGTTGCCAAGGGTTTTCATCAACAAGAAGGCGTCGATTACTCAGAAACCTTTAGCTCAGTTGTTAAACCCACCACCATTCGGTTGGTCATCTCTCTTGCAGTCTCTCTTGACTGGTCACTATGACAACTAGACATTTCAAATGCTTTTCTCTATGGTGACCTGACTGAAACGGATTACATGTCCCAACCAATTGGTTTTGTTCACCCTGATCACCCTCATTACGTGTGTAGATTGCAAAAGGCCATTTATGGCCTTAAGCAAGCACCTTGTGCGTGGTTTGCTCAACTAAGTTCCAAACTGTGTGAATATGGTTTTCACCCATCCAAGTCCAATCCATCTCTTTTTGTCTATTCTTTTAACTTGATTATCATTTATATTCTTGTGTATATGGATGACATTATCGTCACCAGTTCTCATACTACCCAAATTGAGCACCTTATTCTTTTCCCAGCATCTGCTTTTCCAACAAAAGATCTCGGGAAATTGTCCTATTTTCTTGGTCTAAAGGTATCTTATTTATCTAATGGCATTCATCTCTCCAAATGGAAATACATCTGTGATCTCCTATCTTGCATAAACATGCTATCTGCAAATGGCATTACATCTCCCATGTCTGCCTCATCACATTTATCCATTACTGATGCCCTCAATTTTTCTGACCCAACGCTGTACAGAAGCACTATGGGTAGTCTACAATACTTATCTCTAACCCGCCCAAATCTTCCTTTTGCTGTAAATAAATTATCTCAATTCATGCATGACCCAAAAATGTCCCATTGGCAAGCTGTCAAGAGACTACTTCGATACCTCAAACACACCTTAAATTTTGGTCTCTTCATTCAGAAATCCACATCCCTTTAGCTACAAACCTTCTCAGACGCAGATTGGGTTGGTTGCCCCGATGACCGCCGCCCTACTCGTGGTTTTTGCAGTTTTCTTGGTCCCAATTTAATATCCTGGAGTTCCCAAAAGTAATGGACTGTTGCTTGATCCAGCACTGAGGCCGAATACAAGGCCCTCGCCAATGCTACTGCTGAAACACTTTGGGTTCAATCTCTCTTAAAAGAACTTTGCATCTTTCTTCCCAAACCTCCTATTCTTTGGTGTGATAACCTCGGTGCTACTTATCTTTCCATCAACTTGGTCCTTCATTCAAGAACAAAACACATGGAAATTGATTTCTATTTCGTTCGTGATAGAGTAGCAGCCAAAACACTACAAGTTGCCTTTCTTCCTTCCAAAGATCAATTAGTAGATGTTTTAACAAAGTCAATTGTTTCTTCTCGTTTTCACATGCTGCGAACAAGTCTCACTGTTATTGACATACCGTTAGACTTGCGGGGGCGTATTGAACTATCCACCGTCTCCAAAACTTCCAGCAAAGCAAGCACGTCCAGTACCTCATCCAGCACACCATCGGTCTCCAACAGAGCAACCACGTCCAATGCCTCAGCCAATGACTCTCAAGATGATTGTTCTGGAATCACCTAGAATAGGTTGTTGGTGCCTACCCTCTGGGTATGACTGTTGTACTTTTGTTGTAATAAACTCTGTACAATTAGAGGACACTTTGTAATGCACTGCATGTGCTCGAATATTCTCTTTTGAGAAAGTTGTTAGGCTATTCTCTCTATAAATTCATCACTGTACACAACAAATTATTATTGTTGAAATATACAGAAAGTTCATCTCCTTCCTCCTCTGTTTTACAACTTCTCCCATAAAGTATTTATTTTCAAGATATCCAAAATGTCACGTGCACTCTTTGCACCGCAACAGCTCCGCGAAGACAATCCTCACATGCTTCCTTCATTCATTCTCTTAAAATATTTTTTTTATTTAATGAAAAAAAAATATATTCTACATAATCGGGTGTCATTTGTCTTGTAATCATCCCCTTAGATCAAGATCTGACTCTTTATATGACCGAATATTAAATCATGCATATATAATAATCTTACACAAATCTTATACAACGAATACTAAATACTTAAATACATTAGATTTATATAGGTTTCATAATTTTATTGATAATATTAAATCACGTCAATATATAAATTTATTTATATAAAGTTTTTGTGCTACCAAGTACTTTTCATTAAAGTCAGACACTTTGGATGGGTAAAATGTAAGATGTACCCGTCTTGATTCACACTGTGTTTGCTTCTTCATAAAATGCTTTAAAATATAAAACGTTTATGTATAGTTATTTTTACGTACTTTTTGATACATTTTATTAATATGATTGACTGTATCATTTTTTTTTATATAAAATAATTGATTTGGTTAATCATATTAATAGAATATGTAATTCGTAAGGAATATACAAAAATTACTATATGTAACAGAATTTTAATGTGATTTTATATAGTCCCTCATGTTGTGAAATTTTTTATTATAAAATTTTTGAGATATTACACTAAGTCATATAAGTTCATAAATCTTATATAATTATATAAAATTTTGTATAAACCTAACACTTCTCTCTAATCTAATCTATATCATTAATTTATGTTACAGCACTTCAAAAAATTAATGCAAGAAATAAAAGTCAACTATATCTCATTCGTTCCCACTTCATATATCAAAATAAAAACAAATTGCCAATTCTCACGCCATGACACTCGCAATTTTTTTATTTTTATTTTTTCTAAAGTAATGCGGACCCATGTGTGTGGTTTTAATGATATTTATTTGAATTTTTCTCATCAGTTTTTATATTATCTCTGTGAACATCTCGCATAATTAAATTACGTAGATTTTTGTTGCCAGTCTTGCTTCTTGACATATTAAATAGAGTAGATGAAACATTTTGTGAAACCTCTTTGTGTGATCATCTATTAAATATAGACAAATGCTACGGTCACCGAAGATTTCTCCCGGCTGCTTCTCCCGATTGACGTGGCATGCCACTTGGTAGTCACATATAATTATTAAAATAAAATAACAAAAAACAAACAGATCAGATCGATTGGAAGTTTCCTTGTCCATAGTAGCTTCCAAATCCTCTTATGACTTCGTTAGAAGAAAAGAGGTAAGAGCACCTCTTGTGAACTCTAGCTTACTTTAGACACTATGTTCACCTCACAATCTCAAGCCAAAATCTGTCAAATTCGTCACCAGCTCACCAACCTCAAAAAAGGTTCTCTATCCGTGACAGACTACTATCACAAAGTGCGTCTACTCTCAGACACTATGACAGCTGCTGGTGAACCTCTTCGTGACTCTGAAGTGGTATCCTACCTTCTCAATGGCCTTACTTCTGAATACGAATCATTTGTTACCTCCGTATCAACTTGAGCCACTCTCCATAATGTCATCAGAACTCTTCAATCATCTTCTCACTTTCGAAAGCCATGTATCCCTCACCAATATTCAACACGGTCTTCTCCCAACACCTTCTATCAATATCACTACTTCTTTCTCTCCCCAAAACTCATCTCGAGGTCGCAACACTTATTGTGGAGGTGGCCGAAATATTTCTCGAGGTGGCCGTGCTCGTGGAGGTCACAACTCATCTTCTCCCTCACATTCTGCCTCTCAAACCAACAGACCCACATGTCAAGTCTGCAACAAAGTTGGCCATGTAGCCCTTCAATGCTACCATCGATTTGATCAGGCATATCAATTTGAACCTCCTCAATCACTCTCAGCTCACTACTCAAGTTCACAGCAACTCTCGGATAACCAATGGTATCCAGACTCGGCCGCAACAAACCACATTACCTCTGATCTTCACAACCTCAATATTTCAAGTGAGCCTTATTTTGGACTTGACCAAGTTCAAGTGGGCAATGGTGTTGCTCTCCCGGTACTCATATTGGTGACTCAAAAATTCTTTCTCAAACTCCAATTTTTCTCTTCCTAAATTTCTTTGTGTTCCTCAAATCACTAAAAATTTAATCTTCTGTCCAAAAATTTTGCTATGAAAATTCTGTATTCTTTGAGTTTCATGATTCTATCTTTTTTGTGAAGGACAACCAGACGGGAAAAATGCTCCTCCAAGGTCCAGCGTATAATGGCCTTTACTTGTTTCCTCCAGCTCTATCACAATCAACTCTTGTTGCTTTCATTGGTGAACGTACCACTCTTGCACAATGGCATCGTCGACTTGGTCATTCCAACCTTCAACTCGTCTCACACATCCTACGCACAAAATGTTTACCGTTCATCCCGACTCAACATGATTTTTTTTGTTCTACATGTCCTCTTGCCAAATGTCGGCAATTATCTTTTTCATCCTCTAGTTCTCGGTCTTTATGACCCTACATTTAATTTTTGTGGATGTTTGGGGTCCATCCCCTTATATATCAAGAGACGGTTTTCGTTATTATATTTCTTTTGTGGATGATTTTAGTCGTTTCACTTGGTTCTATCCGTTAGCCTCAAAAGGTAATGCCACATCTATGTTTCTCATCTTCTAAAAATACGTTGAACGTCTCTTCAATACAAAAATTAAAAATATTCAAAGTGATTGGGGAGGGGAATTTAGGCCCCTCACTCTGTTCTCCAATCTCAAGGAATCACTCATAGTCTCTCATATCCCCACACCCACCAACAAAATGGTGTGATTGAACGGAAACACCATCATATAGTCGAAACGGGCCTTACTCTACTAGCCACGGCCTCGCTTCCCTACAAATTTTGGGCCGATGCTTTCCAAACCGCAATCCACCTCATCAATCTCCTTCCCTCTCCATCTCTCAAAAATAAATCACCGCATCTACTCCTCTACCATAAAGAGCCTGACTATTCTTTTCTCAAAGTCTTTGGCTTAGAGTGTTGGCCTAATCTTAGGCCTTACAATCAATCACAAAATCAATTTCCATTCCTTATCTTGTATTTTCCTTGGTTATAGCCCTAGTCACAAGGCTATAAATGTCTTCACCTTGACTCTGATCGAATATACATCTCCCGTGATGTATTGTTCAATGAAACATCTTTTTCGTATGCCAAACTCACCTCCACGACCTCTACAGCCTCTCAGCCTTCCTCACGTTACTTCCCATTACATGTCTCAGCCCATCTTACCATACAACAAGCCCATCGACCAATCCAAGCCCATCTCACACCAACTACACACAACCCAACTACAAGTCCAGTAACTATCCAGAACCCATCGGCCCCCATTCTTCCATCTTCTTCTACCTTCGATCCCTCAACCAGGTCATCCCTCCCTCACCCGACGGCTCCAGATGACATTTTGCCTTCCCAAAATAATCAATCTCACACCCTCCCTAGATCACCCATTATCACTCGCTTCAAAACCAACTCCTCCCGTCCCAAAAACTTTCAAGATGGCCACATCCCTTACCCCCCACCTCGGCATGCTCTAACCTCATCCATCGAAATACCAGAGGAACCGAGCTCTTTCACCAGCGCTTCTCGCTTCACTGAATGACGAAATGCCATGACAACGGAATTTCAAGCTCTGATACAAAATTGCACTTGGACCCTCGTTCCCCTTCCCCCTTCCTGCTAACATCGTTGGTTGCAGTGTGGATCTACCGCACAAAATATCAAGCGGATGGCTCTATAGAACAACACAAGGCGGGACTCGTTGCCAAGGGTTTTCATCAACAAGAAGGCGTCAATTACTCAGAAACCTTTAGCCTGGTTGTTAAACCCACCAACATTCGGTTAGTCATCTCTCTTGCAGTCTCTCTTGGCTGGTCACTAAGACAACTAGACATTTCAAATGCTTTTCTCCATGGTGACCTAACTGAAACGGTTTATATGTCCCAACCAGTTGGTTTTG
The DNA here is from genome assembly GCA_011037825.1 of Carya cathayensis. NCBI lineage: Eukaryota > Viridiplantae > Streptophyta > Magnoliopsida > Fagales > Juglandaceae > Carya > Carya cathayensis. Next base: position 994,032 of record QGSO01000275.1, read on the forward strand.
TTCACCCTGATCACCCTCATAACGTGTGTAGATTGCAAAAGGCCATTTATGGCCTTAAGCCAAGCACCTGCATGCGTGGTTTGCTCAACTAAGTTCCAAACTGTGTGAATATGGTTTTCACCTCATCCAAGTCCAATCCATCTCTTTTTGTTCTATTCTTTTAACTTAGATTATCATTTATATTCTTGTGTATATGGATGACATTATCGTCACCAGTTCTCATACTACCCAAATTGAGCACCTTATTCTTTTCCCAGCATCTGCTTTTCCAACAAAAGATCTCGGGAAATTGTCCTATTTTCTTGGTCTAAAGGTATCTTATTTATCTAATGGCATTCATCTCTCCAAATGGAAATACATCTGTTTTATTCGACTTTCTCTTTTCTTTGTTAAATATCAATAAAATCTCTTTATTTTAAAATTACGGTCTGTTTACTTTAATTTTTGTTTTGTTGATAGATGTTTTAGTCTTTTTACATTGTCGATCGACCGACCGACTATGTTTTTCTTCTGACTTGTATTCCAATTTTACACTATCAGTGCCTTGTTCATCCTCAGCCTCACCCTCAAGATTCGTCTGAACGAATGGCCAAAATCGAGAGAGAGATCTGAGGCGGTTGATTTGGCCATCGATTATAGGAATGCGATCCCACCTAAACGCACGAGGTTGAGGATGAATGAGGCCCTGATGGCTCTGTTATTGAGGCTCGCCTCAGTGCCCAATGTTGATCCGTCGTTGAGGGACGCAATGAGGAGGAATATGATAACTCAATCCAAAAGACCTCTAGCTCTTTAAGTTCGCTATGATTTTTCTGAAATAAAAATTCTATGTGCAGTTATTTTTGCGTATGCTTTTGCACATTTTATTGATGTGATTGGATGTATATTACAAAAAAATTGATACAACCAATCATATCAGTGTAGTGCACAAAAAATACATAAAAATAACTGTAAATCTTCGCTACATAGCAACTTTTCTGGTTTGCTATTCTTGTTTGTCTTTGGTTTTATGTTGTTTCTTCTTTTTTACTAAATTGGACATGTCCGATTTGTCGTTTTTCAACTGTCGTCTACCAAATGCGCTTGATTACTGTGCTCACCAATAGTCATTCTTCAAAACCCTAGTATCAATAAAATCTATGAACTTAAATTATTCCAATACCGTAAACAGATATATTAAAATTAAAATATTCTAAACAGGCCCATCGTTAGGCTCAAACTGGGCACTTTGAGATTTTACCATTTGTGGACTTTACGAGAGGAGAGATGGTCTTTTCTTTCTTGATCTCTCTTTCCTTTTAATTAAATCTTGGTAAAGAAGTCAATAAAGGCAAACTCGTGAATACCGACAAAAAGGTTTTTTAGTCATGGGGTTTAGATCCATTACGTTATAATATTCATGATGACTTGTTGCCAAGTTGGCCATCCCAACTTGCGGCAAAACTTGGGAAAAAGGAGAAAGCTGCAGGGTTGAAAAATCAACTCAGACGTTTCAAATTTTCAGGCTCGAATATTTTTCTTTTGTTTGAGAATGGGCTTCAATAATTTTAATGTAACATTGTTGACTTTACTTCATTATTATTATTATTATTATTGTTTATTTTTATAAATAAATATTTAAATATTAGGATAGAAGAATCATAATAACAAATCATATGGTTAAGTGAAAGTATGTAGTGTAAGGTTTCTTGTAGCGTTCCCTTTTGAAAATAGTTGATTTGAAAAATCGATAAAAAAAAATAGAGAGATATAAAAAACAAGAAAAATTCTACTTAACAACCAGTTTGAAAACAGCATACTGCACACCAAAGGATCTTCCTAACGCTACTTTCAAGTATCCAGTGTCAAAAATATTTACTTTTAAGAAAAATTTTATTTAAAAGTTGGTGTAAATAACATATTTAATAAAGTGTTTGGATGACATTATTTGATTTAAAAGATAAATTTTAAAATTTAAATTTTATAAATAAAATCTTACCATTTAAATTATATGGATGGTATGTTACACACTAACTTGATCAACTTTCATAACTCAAAAGTGTAACAAGAAAGTACTGAACTATCCACCGTCTCCAAAACTTCCAGCAAAGCAAGCATGTCCAGTACCTCATCCAGCACACCATCGATCATCAGCAGAGCAACCACGTCCAGTGCCTCAGCCGATGACTCTCAAGAGGATTGTTCTGGAATCACCTAGAATAGGTTGTTGGTGCCTACCCTCTAGGTATGGCTGTTGTACTACCTTTTGTATTATTATGGCAGACACGTTGTAACAAACTCTATACAATTAGAGGACACTCTGTAATGCACTACAGGTGCTCGAATATTCTCTTATGAGAAAGTAGTTAGGCTATTCTCTCTATAAATTCATCATTGTACACAGCAAATTATTATTGCAAAAATATACAGAAAGTTCATCTCCTTCCTCCTCTGTTTTACAACTTCTCACATGGTATCAAGAGCTAGAATCGACTAACGTCTTCACTCCTTTTTTTTTCTCAACTCTCTTCAATGGTTGCCGAAAAACCGTCCTCTGAAAAAGATTTTTCCCATCCCTCTAGCCTCCAACTTCCTAGCAACTTCTCCCATATCATGTCTATCAAACTCGACACCGATAATTATTTATTGTGGCGTGCTCAAATTATCCCCTATCTCCATGGCCAAGACTTATATCAATTCATTGATGGATCCAGTCCTCCTCCTCTCCCTATTCTTCCTATTTCATCACCTTCATCATCTGGACTTCCTCCCCGTCAACCAAACCCAGCTTACCTTAAATGGCGTCGAATTGACCAAATGCTACTCAATACACTTCTTTCCTCCCTCACTGAACCCATTCTAGCCCAGGCTGTCACCTCCCACACCTCTTGTGAACTCTAGCTTACTTTAGACACTATGTTCACCTCACAATCTCAAGCCAAAATCTTCTAAATTCGTCACCAGCTCACCAACTTCAAAAAAGGTTCTCTATCCGTGACAGACTACTATCACAAAGTGCGTCTACTCTCAAACACTATGACAGCTACTGGTGAACCTCTTCGTGACTCTGAAGTGGTATCCTACCTTCTCAATGGCCTTACTTCTGAATACGAATCATTTGTTACCTCCGTATCAACTTGAGCCACTCCCATAACATCATCAGAACTCTTCAACCATCTTCTCACTTTCGAAAGCCATGTATCCCTCACCAATATTCAACGCGGTCTTCTCCCAACACCTTCTATCAATATCACTACTTCTTTCTCTCCCCAAAACTCATCTCGAGGTCGCAACACTTATTGTGGAGGTGGCCGAAATATTTCTCGAGGTGGCCGTGCTCGTGGAGGTCACAACTCATCTTCTCCCTCACATTCTGCCTCTCAAACCAACAGACCCACATGTCAAGTCTGCAACAAAGTTGGCCATGTAGCCCTTCAATGCTACCATCGATTTGATCAGGCATATCAATTTGAACCTCCTCAATCACTCTCAGCTCACTACTCAAGTTCACAGCAACTCTCGGATAACCAATGGTATCCAGACTCGGCCGCAACAAACCACATTACCTCTGATCTTCACAACCTCAATATTTCAAGTGAGCCTTATTTTGGACTTGACCAAGTTCAAGTGGGCAATGGTGTTGCTCTCCCGGCTACTCATATTGGTGACTCAAAAATTCTTTCTCAAACTCCAATTTTTCTCTTCCTAAATTTCTTTGTGTTCCTCAAATCACTAAAAATTTAATCTCTGTCCAAAAATTTTGCTATGAAAATTCTGTATTCTTTGAGTTTCATGATTCTATCTTTTTTGTGAAGGACAACCAGACGGGAAAAATGCTCCTCCAAGGTCCAGCGTATAATGGCCTTTACTTGTTTCCTCCAGCTCTATCACAATCAACTCTTGTTGCTTTCATTGGTGAACGTACCACTCTTGCACAATGGCATCGTCGACTTGGTCATTCCAACCTTCAACTCGTCTCACACATCCTACGCACAAAATGTTTACCGTTCATCCCAACTCAACATGATTTTTTTTGTTCTACATGTCCTCTTGCCAAATGTCAGAAATTATCTTCTTCATCCTCTAGTTCTCAGTCTTTACGACCCCTACATTTAATTTTTGTGGATGTTTGGGGTCCATCCCCTTATATATCAAGAGACAGTTTTTGTTATTATATTTCTTTTGTGGTTGATTGTAGTCGTTTCACTTAGTTCTATCCGTTAGCCTCAAAAGGTGATGCCACATCTATGTTTCTCATCTTCCAAAAATACGTTGAACGTCACTTCAATACAAAAATTAAAAATATTCAAAGTGATTGGGGAGGGGAATTTAGGCCCCTCACTCGTGTTCTCCAATCTCAAGGGAATACTCATCGTCTCTCATGTCCCCACACCCACCAATAAAATGCACTCATCATCTCTCATGTCTCCACACCCACCAACAAAATGGTGTGGTTGAACGGAAACACCGTCATATAGTCGAAACGGGTCTTACTCTACTAGCCACGGCTTCGCTTCCCTACAAATTTTGGGCCGATGCTTTCCAAACCGCAGTCCACCTCATCAATCTCCTTTCCTCTCCATCTCTCAAAAATAAATCACCGCATCTACTCATTTACCATAAAGAGCCTGACTATTCTTTTCTCAAAGTCTTTGGCTCAGAGTGTTGGCTTAATCTTAGGCCTTACAATAATCACAAAATCAATTTCCGTTCCTTATCTTGTATTTTCCTTGGTTACAGCCTCAGTTACAAAGGCTATAAATGTCTTCACCTTGACTTTGATCGAATATACATCTCTCGTGATGTATTGTTCAATGAAACATCTTTTCTATATGCCAAAATCACCTCCACGACCTCTATAGCCTCTCAGCCTTCCTTCACGTTACTTCCCATTACATCTCTCAACCCATCTTACCATACAACAAGCCCGTCGACCAATCCAAGCGCATCTCACACCAACATACAACACAGCCCAACTACAAGTCTAGTAACTATCCAGAACCCATCGACCCCCATTCTTCCATCTTCTTCTACCTTCGATCCCTTAACTAGATCATCCCTCCTTCACCCGACAGCTCCAAATGACATTTTGCCTTCCCAAAATAATCAATCTCACACCCTCCCTCGATCACATATTATCACTCGCTCCAAAACCAACTCCTCATGTCCCAAAAAATTTCAAGGTGGCAACATCCCTTACCCCCCACCCTCGGCATGCTCTAACCTCATCCATCGAAATACCAGAGGAACCGAGCTCTTTCACCAGAGCTTCTCGCTTCACTGAATGGCGAAATGCCATGACCATGGAATTTCAAGCTCTGATACAAAACTACACTTGGACCCTTGTTTCACATCCCCCTTCCTCTAACATCGTTGGTTGCAGGTGGATCTACCGCACAAAATATCAAGCGGATGGCTCCATAGAACGACGCAAGGTGAGACTCGTTGCCAAGGGTTTTCATCAACAAGAAAGCGTCGATTACTCAGAAACCTTTAGCCCGGTTGTTAAACCCACCACCATTTGGTTAGTCATCTCTCTTGCAGTCTCTCTTGGCTAGTCACTAAGACAACTAGACATTTCAAATGCTTTTCTCCATGGTGACCTGACTGAAACGGTTTACATGTCCCAACCAGTTGGTTTTGTTCATCCTGATCACCCTCATTACATGTGTAGATTGCAAAAGGCCATTTATGGCCTTAAGCAAGCACCTTGTGCGTGGTTTGCTCAACTAAGTTCCAAACTGTGTGAATATAGTTTTCACCCATCCAAGTCCGATCCATCTCTTTTTGTCTATTCTTTGAACTCGATTATCATTTATGTTCTTGTGTATATGGATGACATTATCGTCACCAATTCTCATACTACCCAAATTGAGCACCTTAATCTTTTCCTAGCATCTACTTTTCCAACAAAAGATCTCGAGAAATTGTCCTATTTTCTTGGTCTAGAGGTATCTTATTTATCTAATGGCATTCATCTCTCCCAACGGGAATACATTTGTGATCTCCTATCTCGCACAAACATGCTGTCTGCAAATGACATTACATCTCCCATGTATGCCTCATCACATTTATTCATTACTGATGCCCCCAATTTTTCTGACCCAATGCTGTACAGAAGCACTGTGGGTAGTCTACAATACTTATCTCTAACCCGCCCAGATCTTCCTTTTGCTGTAAATAAATTATCTCAATTCATGCATGACCCAAAAATGTCCCACTGGCAAGATGTCAAGAGACTACTTCGATACCTCAAACACACCTTAAATTTTGGTCTCTTCATTCAAAAATCCACATCCCTTTAGCTACAAACCTTCTCAGACGCAGATTGGGTTGGTTGCCCTGATGATCGCTGCTCTACTGGTGGTTTTTTGCATTTTTCTTGGTCCCAATTTAATATCCTGGAGTTCCCGAAAGCAATAGACTGTTGCTCAATCTAGCACTGAGGCCGAATACAAGGCCCTCGCCAATGCTACTGCTGAAACACTCTGGGTTCAGTCTCTCTTAAAAAAACTTTGCATCTTTCTTCCCAAACCTCTTATTCTTTGGTGTGATAACCTCGGTGCTACTTACCTTTCCGTCCACCCAATCCTTCATTCAAGAACAAAACACATGGAAATTGATTTCCATTTCGTTCGTGATAAAGTAGCAGTCAAAACATTACAAGTTGCCTTTCTTCCTTCCAAAGATCAATTAGTAGATGTTTTAACAAAGCCAATTGTCTCTTCTCGTTTTCACATGCTGTGAACAAGTCTCATCGTTATTGACACACCATTAGACTTGCGGGGGCGTATTGAACTATCCATCGTCTCCAAAACTTCCAGCAAAGCAAGCACATCCAGTACCTCATCCAGCGCACCATCGGTCTCCAACAGAGCAACCACGTCTAGTGCCTCAGCCAATGACTCTCAAGAGGATTGTTCTAGAATCACCTAGAATAGGTTGTTGGTGCCTACCCTTTGGGTATGGATGTTGTACTACCTTTTGTATTATTATGGCATACACGTTGTAACAAACTCTGTACAATTAGAGGACACTTTGTAATGCACTGCAGGTGCTCGAATATTCTCTTTTGAGAAAGTTGTTAGGCTATTCTCTCTATAAATTCATCACTGTACACAACAAATTATTATTATTGAAATATACGGAAAGTTCATCTCCTTCCTCCTCTGTTTTACAACTTCTCACATAAAGTATTTATTTTCAAGATATCCAAAATGTCAGGTGCACTCTTTGCACCGCAACAGCTACGCGAAGACAATCCTCACATGCTTCCTTCATTCATTCTCTTAAAATATTTTTTTTTATTTAATGAAGAAAAAATATATTCTACATAATCGGGTATCATTTGTCTTATAATCATCCCCTTAGATCAAGATCTGACTCTTTATATGACCGAATATTAAATCATGCATATATAATAATCTTACACAAATCTTATACAATGAATACTACGTACTAAAATACATTAAATTTATAGAGTTTTCATAATTTTATTGATAATATTAAATCACGTCAATTTATAAATTTATTCATATAAAGTTTTTGTACTGCCAAGTACTTTTCATTAAAGTCGGACACTTTGGATGGGTAAAATGTAAGATCTACCCGTCTTGATTCACATTGTGTTTGCTTCTTCATAAAATGCTTTAAAATATAAAACGTTTATGTGTAGTTATTTTTACGTACTTTTTGATACATTTTATTAATGTAATTGACTGCATCATTTTTTTTATATAAAATAATTGATTTGGTCAATCATATTAATAAAATATATAATTCGTAAGGAGCATACAAAAATTACTATATGTAACAGAATTCTAATGTGATTTTATATAGTCCCTCATGCCGTGAAATTTTTTATTATAAAATTTTTGAGATATTACACTAAATCATATCAGTTCATAAATCTTATATAATTATATAAAATTTTGTATAAACCTAACACTTCTCTCTCATCTAATCTATATCTTTAATTTATGTTACAGCACTTCAAACAATTAATGCAAGAAATAAAAGTCAACTATATCTCATTCGTTCCCACTTCATATATCAAAATAAAAACAAATTGCCAATTCTCCCGCCATGACACTCGCAATTTTTTTATTTTTATTTTTTCTAAAGTAATGCGGACCCATGTGTGTGGTTTTAATGATATTTATTTGAATTTTTCTCATCAGTTTTTATATTATCTCTGTGAACATCTCGCATAATTAAATTACGTAGATTTTTGTTGCCAGTCTTGCTTCTTGACATATTAAATAGAGTAGATGAAACATTTTGTGAAACCTCTTTGTGTGATCATCTATTAAATATAGACAAATGCTACGGTCACCGATGATTTCTCCCGACTGCTTCTCCCGATTGACGTGGCATGCCACTTGGTAGTCACATGTAATTATTAAAATAAAATAACAAAAAACAAACAGATCAGATCGATTGGAAGTTTCTTTGTCCATAGTACTTCCAAATCCTCTTATGACTTCGTTAGAAGAAAAGAAGTTAGAAGAGCACCCTCATCCGGATTTTTTTAAAATATTTTATAATTTAATTTAAAATTACATTATCTTAAATTTATTTCTAAATTTTATTCATTTTCTAAAAATTTTATATATCTTATTTCACATCCCTATCTCTATTCTATTAAATAATATTTCTCTATTATTTTTTTATTACTTTTTTCCCTCTCTTTCATTTACAATCTTAACTACTAACTCTTTTTTTCTTATTTTCTTCTTTTCAAATATTATTTTTTACTAAATATTTATACGATCTTGACTACCCAATACAGTATTATTTTTTGAGCCAAAATTCGTATTATAAAAATAGTATTCTTTTTAATATGTGCATTTTCTCACGTGATGACCGATTTTTTTTTATTTAGTACTCTTTATCAGTTTTTATAATGGTAATACCTAGTCACGTATTGATGATAAAATTTTTTATCATTTCTTCAAAGGTAACATTTTTTATCTTTTATCCGGCGATAACTTTTTTTGTCTTCTCTCAAATGGTAACATTTTTTGTCCTATATATAATGGTAACTTTTTCTTCTATAAATACGTAAAGTGTACTGGTCTCATAACAAAAAGAATCCCCAACGATTTTCCCAAAAATTATGTCAGCAGCATAAAAACTGGAGATTTTTTCTCATAAATTAGCAAAGCATGTCGAATTAAACTAAAATAATCAAAGAATGATAATAGAATGAAAAAAAGATTATACAAACAAAACTTGGAGAAAAATAAACAACTCAATTCCAAAAAGCAGCTGAAGAAAGTGAAAAATAAACCATAGCACAACTAGTAAATCTAAAAACAAAGACCAATTTTGGTGCAAGAAAAGACTTTAGAGAGAGAGAGAGAGAGAGAGAGAGAGAGAGAATCCGAAAAAGTAAGCAAAACGGAACTCAAGATTTGCAGCAGAAGGAAGCTAGCTACAGTTTGCCCCCAACACCGAAATCAGAGAATAACAAGAGCTGCAATAAATAAATAAATAAGACCTCAAACGTCAATATAACTTCAAATAGTGGAAGCCACGTACCTTATTTATGAGTTTTAGATCACTCACAAACTTGACCATGGCGTCGGGAGGAAGAAAAAATAGAAGAGAGAAATAAAGAATGAGAGAAAGAAGAAAAGAAAAATAGAAGAAAATTCAACGAAGACAAACATACGAAGAACAAATTTTAAGGTTTTTCACTTACAAAAATTGGACATGGAGAGCTGCAATCGATGGTGCTTCAGTGCAAGGGAGGGGCCAACTGTTTACCCTAGCGAGAAAGAAGAAGACGCGAGGAAAGGAAGACTGTTGGAGCTGTCGAATACGATGCAGATGTACAATATTTCAACAAAGATGGAGAATTTCTATACAAACAAGAAATGGAAATTACAAAATAGGGATCGGGATGGAGATTGCAAAATGAGCAAAACCCTAAATTATAGAAAAAAAAAACATTATGTAGACCCGCATGAGGATGCTTTTAGGAACTACGGCCAACCCTGAGTGTTTTTTCACATTCTATTGTCAAGACTGAACTCTTTTTACTCTTTTGATTTCTTTTGTAAACAATCTATCAACAAATCTCCCTCCATTCATCCTCGACTTTGTTTGCATAAATGGGTTTCTTGTCTGCAAGTTTCATTCTCTTTCAAGACCAAACCTTTTACATGATGTGGGTTGATGATATTGCATATTAAGGCTGATTTTAGTGGGTTGTCGGAAAGGAGCTACGGTGCGGAATTGCGTGATGGAAGATAGTGCCAGAAATGGAGCTCGGACTGTAGGCTGGTGCCAGACGGAGGGATATTTGACACTCGGAATGGATTTGCCACTTTAGAATGGATTTTTCCTACGTTTTTGTCAAGAGGGAGATTTTTCCTATGTTTTACTCCTATTCTGTTTCTATTTTTTTTTTAAAAATAAAAAGGGCAACGCTAGTCTCCGGAGATCTCGTTCCGTTTTATTTTCAAATTTTTTCTTTTAGTTTTTTTGTACAGTGATTAAGAAAATATTGTTTAATAATATTATGAATTTTATTTTTTTTAATATTTAAAAGTTTTAAAAAAATAATATGAAAAAAAACACTTTTTAATATTTTTTTAAAATTATTTTTTGACACTTTTAAATATTTTTTAAAAAAGGAAAAAATTTACAATATTATTAAATAATATTTTCTTAATCATTACGTAAAAATAAATAAAAAAAATAAAAAATTTGGAGCGGGATAAATGAACGGGATCCTCCAATGGTATCCCTATCATTTTCCAAATAAAAAACATGTCATGCGGCATGCCATGTTAGTCGGGAAGCAAAATTGGGAGATGCTGTCGGTGGTTGTATAATGACTCTTAAATATAAGTTAAGGTGAGAAATTCATCACATCACTTGGTATAAAGGAACCATATTGTATTTCGAGTATTTATAGTTGAGATGATGTTATAATATATAAGAATAATTCTATTTATCATTCTCATATAGTATAGTTATTTTAATTTTTTTTTCTATAACAAATATATAGTATATAGATGATAAGTAGAACAATTCAATTAATTTAATAAAAAATAATAAAAAAGAAAAATAATTTTAAAATATATAAAATGTATGGTGCGAGATGATAAATAACCTTCCTTAATATATAATAATGTATTTACATTTTAAGCTGGTTTAAAAGTAGAATTTTTATAAGAATAGTATTAGGTACAAATTTTAGACTATTTGTAAAAAAGTAGAATTCACGGAAAGATAATTTTCTTTTTATATTTTTAGACTCTTTTTTTTTGAAGAATTCATTGGAAGTTTGTATAAATTATTACTATTAAGGACGTGTTTCACCGCCACCTACCACACGGATCATCTGCAACGAATAAAGGGGTGGTACTGGTTGTCTTGAGAAAACTCCAATGCCAAAGTCAGAAATATAATATGAGAGTAAGCGTATGTAGAAGAGGAAGTAGCGTTCAAAATTTGTTATATCTTGTAGATTATTTATAGAGGTTATTTCTTTTGAGTGATAAGAGTCTAATTAGCCTTATAAAACATTTTTCTTGCAGGAGTTTAAGTCACGTGAAGTAGTTTCCTTCTAAAAATAGGAGTTTATCTCATGTTAGGAATCTGAGTCTGTTTCCTCTTAAGAGATTGAGTGGATCTGCCTTATCTCTTTTTGATTTTATCTCTTAATTAAAGTTGTGAGGACTCAAATATCTCTTCCAATTACTAATAGAAAAAAAGAAAGGAAAGAAAGGAAAACAACATGGGGTATTTTAAAGACAAACCTTAATTAAAATCTTAAGATAAAATAAAGTCGTTTTCGATATAACAAAAAGTTTATATATATATATATATATCAGAAATGCTAAACCTCCTGTGAGGTTTAATCCACCGAATGTTTTTTTTTACTTAGTGATTTTTTAAGTGATAGTGTGAATTTTTTTAAAAGAAAATATTTAAGAATATAAAAAGATTGAATAAAAAAAAAAAAAGCACTGATTCGGTAGCTTTTGCGGTGAGTATTTTCGATACCTGTAGCATTACTCTACGTATATTTGGGTAGGTTGGACGAAAATAATTCTGGATGGCCCACGCCTAGTGAGAGCCAAACAAGGGGCGATGGGCTGGATGCGGTGTCCTGCGCCACCTCTAATGAGTGTTTACGTTGATGCTATTTATTATTTCACATTATATATTTTAATATTATTATTTTATTTTATATTTATTAAACTAATTTAACTGTTTTATTTATTATCTATATATCACGTATTTGTTATAAAAATAATAAAGAAAATTAAAATAAATATAGTATAAAAGGTAAGTAACTTTTTGTTTTAATCAATAGGAATACTTTCAAAATAATCATATATTTATATGGATTGGTAAATAATATACCTTTTAAATAATACTTTTTTTATGGAGATTTGAGAATCTGGGATTCTGGATAGAGATATCGTCATCAATATAAAAATAAAATTTGGATCAGACTAATGAAAACGGTCGTAGCACGTGACCATATATATATTTCTTTTTAATATGCTGATGCAAATCCTTTCAGAGTCCTTGCGAAATTAAATTATAAAAAGTCAAAAAAATAAAATTATAAAAAAGTCTTGACAACTAACACGTGCTAGCTAAAGATGCATTGGAGCCGTACACGTGGCGTTTCCTAGACAAAAAAATTACAAAAACGATGGATGGGCTCGTTTTTTTTTGGTCTTTATCAAAACCGAAACAACTGGCAACCGAAGAAACGATGATGCAGGGGAAAGCCTGAAAGGTGGATGAGAAAGCAGACAAAGCAACTGGCACCCGAGATGTCATTATCGTTATTCAAATCCAAAACGATGGGCCTTTTCTCAATTATCTCCCTTTCCATAAATATTTTATATACGTAATAAGATTCATACGACTCTCATTTTCGAATGACCTTTTCCTTCGGAAAAATCAAATCAAAGAGCAAGTAATCAATCGCTCGATCTGGGGTTTTGATCTCCTTCTATACTTCTTGTTACAGCTGGGAGAACTCATGCACGGGAATACGAATCTTTGATAGCGAATTTCAAGTAAAAAGTCGAATCCAACCAATCGGGGAGTTTAGAGTGTGTGAGAGAGAGAGAGAGAGAGATTATGGGGAAGGTGGCGGTCGGAGCAGCGGTAGTGTGTGCAGCGGCGGTATGCGCTGCGGCGGCTCTGGTGGTGCGCCACCGGATGAGGAGCTCCGGGAAGTGGGCCCGAGCCATGGCGATCGTCAAGGAATTTGAGGAGAAGTGTGGTACCCCACTTGGTAAGCTAAGACAGGTGGCTGACGCTATGACCGTTGAGATGCATGCTGGTCTCGCATCGGAGGGTGGCAGCAAACTCAAGATGCTAATCAGCTACGTCGACAACCTTCCTACCGGGTAACCAAAAAAAAAAAAGCTCCTTTCTATCATTTCGAAGTTAAATTTATTCTTTGTTTTTTTGGGCTCTTCAATTCGTTATTGCTTTGTGTTGATCGTGATTGCATAAAAAAGGCTGATCTTGATTGAAGAAATGATCTTTTTGGTCAGATTTCAAAGGGCGAAAATGATGTTTTTTTTCTTTTTTTGGTTATTTTTACTAGTGTGTTTGAGCTCTTTTGGTACCAACTTAAGTTCAGGGTTAATCTTGCCGAGAGCTATTTTTGTCTGTGAAAGATTGGTGTAAAAGGAAAAGGATATCTGAGACTTGTTAGTTACTTAGATATAGTTCGAATGAAACGTTCTCTTCAGAAAAGAAAATTACTCAGCTTGAATTAATAGGGACAAAATTCACGTAGGATTTACAGGACTTTTATTGTGAAGGTAGCATTTGCTTAATGACTAGCCTAAACTTTTTCTCGTGTTTAGTTTTCTTTTCGTTGTTCAAATTTTATGCTTATTTGGTGGGAGTTGTATGTTTAATTGTTCTTTGATATATCCTTTTCCCATTATCTCTCTCTGCAATATTTGGCTTCCCGACTTTTGGTTTTTCCATTTTATGCTCTTTCCTTATATTATATGGGTTGTAATTTCTATATTTTATTTTTTTTATTTATTTCTTGGAATTTTTGGCTCATATCTGTCATTGAATTTGTGCAGTGCTTTCATGCGGGTTTAGCATGAAACTCTCCTAGCAGTTATTCCTCTTTTATTGGATGTTCATCTATAATGATGAATCCCTGATAAATTTAGGTTTTTGGAAGGATATTAAAGTTGACCATCACATCGTGGTTTCACAGATAATCAAATTGCTTGTCTTATAGATCTAATGGATGGAGCCTCTAAGGTTTCTCCTTCTAGTTTCCATGTTTGGCATGTTCTTTGTGGAATATGGCCACTTTATGGTCGGCAAGTGATCAGTAGAGACAATTTTGCTTAGTGCAACCCAACATTCTTATTTATGATAGTAAAAAAATTTGTATCTTACTCTCATAGTATGAGGCAACTCTGTGCGCATTTATTGCTGTAAAGTACAGTTTTGGCTCATTAGTTAAAGTTGCGTAAAGTATCAATTGGCGTATGCACTTTCCTCACATCAATATATGTAATGAGATTGCCCTAAAGAATTATTTCAATGATCCTGATGGGTGTTAATACGAGTAAAAATAGTAAGAAAGACAGGAATAATTAGAAACGTGCATAATTTAGAAAACAATTACCACTTTTCTCATTTTTAAATCCGATCCGATTAAAAAATGAGAAAAAAGTAGTAATTGTTTTCTAAATTATGGAAATGATAACGCTTATGTGAAATAATCCCACCCAGTGGATGTGATATCAATTGTCCTTGTACTACTGAATTGAATTTCAGTTTAGCATGTTCATTCACTTTCGATCTAATTTTAATAGGAATGAGAAAGGTCTTTTTTATGCACTGGACCTTGGAGGGACAAACTTCCGTGTCCTACGAGTACAGTTAGGAGGGCAAGGAAAACACATTATCAATCAAGAATTTGATGAAGTTGCAATTCCTCAACATTTGATGACAGGGAGTTCACACGTTAGTACTTCTTTAATAAGTCTATCAAAGGTTAGGTTGTGTTAAATGGTTCAAACTCTAATCTATTCTAGATGATGTTACTCCAGGAATTGTTTGATTTTATAGCCGCAGCTCTTGCAAAATTTGTTGCTACAGAAAGTGAAGGGTTTCATCCAGCACCTGGTAGACAAAGGGAGTTGGGTTTTACCTTCTCATTCCCAGTGAGGCAATTATCAATTTCATCAGGGACCTTGATAAAGTGGACGAAGGGATTCAACATTGAAGATGCGGTAATCCTAGTTGCTTTGGCTGCTTGTTCTTGGTCTTTCATATTGATATGGCTATTTTTTCCTGTTGTTATAATTGATGACTAGGTTTGTGGTCCATTGTCCAAGTAAAGCAAGCATAAAAAACCATCAAGTAAATTTTTTTTTTTTATACTGATTATGCCTGTGTTAAAAACTCTTTCGATTTAAATTTAACTAGTAAATGTTTCGTGGTTCCTTTTTTTTTTTTTTTTTTTTAGTTTTCACTTTATTCAGTGGCAACAATTTTCCCTGCTCATATTATGGGATGTCCATTCACGTAGAAGCAGATAGGCGGGACCCAGTGCTTGATCTGGATTTTAAAATGATGCACTCTTATATTAGGATCTAGAAACAAGATGAAATGTGTAATGGAAAATCACTCCAAAACATTCTGTTGCTACTGAAATTGTTGTACCTGCTTTTGGAAAAGGGATACTTTGTTCACTACATATTTTGGGAGTAGAAGTCGATAATTGCAATTAGACTTGGCTGAAATGTTAACAAAAGTTGACATAATTAATATTGTCCTTGACACCATGGAAAGGTTTTCATTTGTGAGGCCACTTTGGTATAGAAGATTCTAATATGAATGGTAGGAAAGAAATTAGTAAGTGTAAGGCCTGAACATCTAGGGAATCTTATCTGCAGTGCACATATGCATTAGTATGCTCTCCCTCTTTCTCCCCTCCCCCTTCTCTCTGACCCGCCCACCTGCCCAGCCACCCTCCCCTTCTGAATACATAATGCATCAGTGTGTGCCAGGGATGGGTTTTATCAGAAAACAATTGATTTTTTATTTTTAGGCTGTGCCGGTCCCTGTTATAGTTTCTCACAAAAACTTTGGACAAATTCCATACTGAAGAGCATACATATTCAATATTCATGAAGTCCTCTCTTCTAACTTATTTCTTGGCTGGAATTGATATAGGTTGGACAAGATGTGGTTGGAGAATTGACCAAAGCGATGGAAAAGATTGGCCTAGATATGCGTGTGTCAGCTTTGGTAAGATTTTCATGTTCAGCTATTGGGAGGGAAAATTACAGTTTGGTATCATAATATTTGTCCTTCTGGGTTCCTCAATATTTCATCCTGTTTACTATGATCTTTGTTTCTATCATGGGCAACACAAACTTGCTGGATTGATGTAGGTCAATGATACAATTGGAACATTAGCAGGAGGTAGATACTGCAACCAGGATGTCATTGTTGGTGTCATTTTAGGCACTGGTACAAATGCAGCATATGTAGAAAGGGCACATGCTATTCCCAAGTGGCATGGTCTTCTTCCTAAATCAGGAGAGATGGTTAGTGTACTTCGGTGGTATCGATTTTGTGAAACTGTTACCTGCATTTTTCCATCACTTTTTTTGTTTCACTTACAAAATTGTTCAGGAGTGGTTCTCAGTGTTTACTGTTAAGTGCAAGATGATGATCTGACAATAAGTTATTTTTATCATACTGTAGGTTATCAATATGGAGTGGGGTAACTTCCGGTCATCCCACCTTCCACTAACAGAATATGATCAAGCACTAGATGATGATAGTTTAAACCCTGGAGAACAGGTCAACTCCTGTGAAATCTTAATCATGCCTTAAATACATCTCTGCTTATTTGAATGGCTCACTGAATATTTGTTACACCTTCCTGATTGTTGTGTGCAGATCTTTGAGAAGATAATTTCTGGTATGTATTTGGGGGACATTGTACGCAGGGTTCTGTGTAGGATGGCTGAAGAAGCTGCATTTTTTGGTGATACTGTTCCACCCAAACTGAGAATTCCTTTAATACTGAGGTAGGAAAATTTTTTATACGCCACCCTGTTTAAACTTGTCTCTTTTTCGGATGGTGACTTCACTTTTACTTATCCAGCTTGAAGTCTGTGTATAGTCTTATTTTTCATTTATACTGTGCACCAATGAATACTGACTTGTTTAGTAATAAATTAAGTATTTTGACATATTCTTCAGTTGCAAGTGGCATAATTCATTAATTTCAGTGACTTCCGAAATAGGGAACGTGATCTACAGTATCTATTTCAAGTAATGAGTAGGTAAACCACTGTGCCATTAAACCCCTATCCATCCTAAATCAAATATACAAACCTAAAAACCTAGCGTACTTTCAAACCAATTACTTCTGTCTGGGCATAACAATATTTCTAGAAATTTGTAGTTGGTTTTGGCTGCAGATATCAGTTTGAACTCTGGGTGCATTGGAGCTACTTGTTAATACAACCCTGACCCAAACCTTGGACAAATGTTTTAAATTGGGTGCTTTGTTTACTGCGTTTAATGTTGAGTATAATGATAAACAACCTCACAATTGGCATGGAATGTTTAATAATTTGATTATTTGATTTGCTTGTATGAATCGAGTGGTATCCTTTATCACCTAGTCTAGCTAGTTTCAATATAAAACTCAAATCATTAATGCAACTATGAAGGTCAGTGCTTGAATTTATGCCTGTTGCCAAAATTGTTTTTGGTTCTGTATGTCATATTTTGTTGTTCCCATCAGAGACGAAGGCAATAGCAGGTCCCCCAAAGAGTAGACAAACCAGAAAGAAGCCCCCCCCCCCCAAAAAAAAAAGAAAAAGAAATTATGGGCAATTTCCCCCGTCGTCCTGTCCCCTCCCCTAACTTCGTGGGTATGTTAGTGACAGTGAAACCATTGGCAATTTTGACCATAGGTTTTGTAAATGGGCAATTCCTTGCAACCAATTTGACTTGGTGATCTTTTTTCATGCAGCTTTTCTTTTCATTTATTTTTGGATAATCTAGGTTTTTTCGTGTTTTTTCTTTTTCATGGTTATTTTTATTTATTTTTTTGTTCTCTGGCCTTCTCGTTAAGGTTCAACATTTTATGTTATTTTATTTAGATAGGTCATTTCACTATCAACTTTTTGGTGGGGAAAATTCTGAACTTATAAGAAACTTGGAGAGAAGCAATATGCATAATTTGTTTAAATTTTTCAACCTATTTAAAACTTACCATTTTTTCATTCCTTTTCTCCTCAAATTTGTTCACCAACATTACATTATTTATTTATTTTTGTAATGTATGCATTTACCATTTAGTTGAATTTGGCAAAATATCTATTTTTCTTTAAGTGAATTTTTTGTCTGATCTTTTTTTATGTATCTGCTTTTTTCGTTTTATTTTTAGCAATTTGGTATTGGTGTTGCTAAAAAAACTCAAACCCAATCACCTATTCCAAGTCCAAATATTTGGCCCCCCAAAGCCTACAATTCTGGCTTCGTCCTTGGTCCTGTGGCATTGGCCTTCAAACCTGAGTGTTCTGAACGGGTACCTGATTTGTCTGGTAACAATAAATCTCCTGAAAATACACTTGTTCTTGCAATGAGTGCTGCTACAATGGAGCATAGAAAAAGAAAACAGAGAGTCAATGACAAAAACAGCCAAAAGAAGCGTAGGGCTGATAAGTGAAAGTTTTGTTACCTGGTGGGGTCCACTTTTTGTAAAGGGCTTGCATGCCTGAGGCTTGTATGTAGCATTACTTGTAAGAAAAATAAGAGGTTAATAGATAAGTCAATTGCCTGAAAAAAGTTGCTTCTAATTAGAGTTAAGATAGTCTACAAGCATTCCACTGTTTCACGTGTTTTTCACCCCTGATCTGTTTCCTTTTTTGACTATGGTTTAAGATGTTTATTTGGTTAACTCGTATCCCTTGTAAATTGAATTGTGGTGTAGTTTGTGTAAGTTTTGCTGCTTAAGATTTCTTTGCATTTGCATGATGTAGGTTGTGTTGGGCAACAACTTTTAGAGATTTTACATTGTTGATGTAAAATATGCAGGACTCCAGACATGTCTGCAATGCATCATGACAAGTCTTCAGATCTGAGAGTGGTTGGGAGCAAATTGAAGGATGTGTTAGAGGTATTATAAGCGGCCCAAATTGTTGGATGAAATTTTATTTACATTATCCAACCTTAGAAATCAGTTGCATTTTTCTTTTCTTTTTTATTTTTTTTGATAAGTGGGTTTCATTTTTCTTTTTTTCGATAAGTAATAAGAAATTCATTAAAAATTGTAAAAGGTGCATTCCAAGCACAACTAGTTGTGTACAAAGTAGTCATTTTTCTTTCCATATGTATTTGTTTGTGTTAGAAGAAGAAAAGCAGAAGGGATTCAAAAAAATAACTCAAATCTTTTGTGTAATGCTTTTTCCAGAGAGGAATTCTTATGTTTAGTTTGGTGTTTTGGAGGACATTTTAATAAAAACACAGATCTTTTCCTAATTCAATGGGTTTTTCTTATACTTGAATTTTTTCTTTGTTAGATATCTAATACCTCCCTGAAAATGAGAAAAGTCGTTGTGGAGCTTTGTGACATTGTTGCCTCACGTGGGGCCCGCCTATCCGCTGCTGGGATTTTTGGTATCCTCAAGAAATTGGGTAGAGACACTATCAGGGATGGAGAGAAACAGAAGTCAGTTATAGGGATCGATGGAGGGTTGTATGAGCACTACACTGAATTCAGGACATGTTTGGAGAGTACACTTAAGGAGTTATTGGGAGAGGAAGTTGCTGAGAACACCACCATTGAGCACTCCAATGATGGCTCTGGCGCCGGAGCTGCCCTCCTTGCTGCCTCTCATTCCCAATATGTTGGGGTAGAGGAATCATGATAAAATGTCGGAGCCAAGGTAGATGGAGAAGTGTGACATTTTCATTATTATTATTATTTTTTTGTATATTTCTTGTTTCTCCCTTTTTCACTATTCCGGATCACTCGGAGCTTGGCTTTGCTCCTAGTTCAAGAGATCATGCCAGCAAAACCTTAATTTATGGTCTTGCAGAGCGTATTATACAACAGTGAATCATATTTGGAGGGTAAGTAGGGCTCAAACTTTACATGCTGCAGCCTCTAATTCTCTGCTGCTTTTGTGATGGTGTTGTATTTTGTTGGTATTGGCATATTTTAAGTGCACTTGTACTGAATTATGAAATAAAGTGGGTCTGTTAACTGTTCTTTCAGGAATCACTTTGACATAGCATTCTCCTGTTTCTATTGCAAATAAAACAGGATGTGTGTATCAGAAATGTGGAATATTTGGAAAATGATTTGTACAAGCTTAAGCTTAAGGTTGTGCACCTCTCAAGTAAGCCTTTCGAAAAAAAAGTGAGATCCACTTGAAAGATTTCACATTTTTCGGAAGGTTTATATGTTAAATGTTTGTATTTAACATTACTCCTTTACATTTGGACAGCAACAAAACGAATCAAATTGCTGTTAATTTTTGCAGGAAGAAAGTACCTTCGATTGTTTCAGTTATATAAGTGGTCTGCCTGGCACTTGAGAATTACTTCTTTTAAGTTCGTTAGTCTGCTAACGGGATATTTGTATCGACCTTACAAACCAATTTAAGAAGAGTGATTATCCCTTGGGTAAAGAATCTCTGGTTTTGGCCGTGCTTTTGTGTTGACTTATTGGGGTATCAATTTTTGTATTTCTCACTTTAATTAAATGTAGATTCCAATGTGTACCCTTTGTGTATTGTAAGGGCTTGAAAGGATTTAAAAAATTACCCATTAAAAAAATATAGTGAAGCAGATGGCGAAATAAGGCTTGAAGGGTGAAACAGAGGATAATTTAGAACGAAATTTCTAACACAATGGCGGACTAATTGCTCCAATCATTCAAGTTTCTACAGGAAACAGTTAAAGCTCTATTTATTACAATATTGATAATGCGACAGCATGAACTTCCAACTCATTTTACAAGATTTTTATAGTAAAACTGGCAATATTTTCAGTATTTCCTATGTGCAAATTAATGATAATATCAAACATGTCTGCTGTCTTGGCAAGAAGATACAATTGTCAGCCCTCGTTTATGGAAAATATCTCTATTCAAAAGTGGTGTAGAATTGGGAGGCACTTTCGATGAAAGAAGGTTCATTTCCCATGCAAATTTTCCAGTCAACTTGCTCTAAAGAGACTTGGAATATCAAGTAGTATTTTCCTCCCGTCATCTTCATTTTCTAGAATGGAATGGAATAGTCGTTGGGAAAGTTCAACCAAAATATAACAACTATTCCATCCGTGTGGACATTAGATACAAGTTAAGAATAGTATACTTCGGGGGAGAAGTTTTCTGACAAGTACTTTTGAACAGAAATAAGCAGTGGAAATTAGAGAGAAGTCTTTGAAGTGTTCTAAATTTGGTTTATTATTCTTATAAAAGCAACATGGAAATTGTGGTATAATGTCTCAAACACTATGGAAGACCACTTTGGTGTACTTAGATTAACACCTTATGATACATGTTCTATCACTAAGAAAGTTGAACTATTTGTGTCACATGTATTAGCTAATCTAACATTATCATACAATATGCTATCCTGTTCAATACCCTTTAGAGTTTTTGAAATCTCAACCATTGTTTTCAAGTAAAAAAGTAGTGAATAGTAATGAAAAAGTAGCAAATAGTTTGTAAATAATAGTGAATAGTAGTGAAATAGTTTGAGGCCTGATTTGGCTCTCTATTCAAATCATGCCTGAGACTATTTCACTTACCAAACACAATTTTAATAGTAATAACTTCACCATTGAATTCTTTTTAGTAACCATAGAAGATCTAGTCTTTTATTAGTCTTGAAAAATGCTGAGCATCCTCAAATGGCTTTGAATTCCTTAGGAAGGGAAAAACATCTCAGTTGTTGCATTCTTTCTCTCTGTTTCTGACTGGTTGGCTGCATTGGAGCAAAACCTTAAGAACCTCTTTCATGGATGGCCTGGTAGAAGGCTGTGTGCTAGTACAATAGAGTCCAAGTCTGAAAACATAACACATTTCATTCAAGTGACAGGGTTCCTTGACCTCCTCATCCAAGACATCACCTATTGGTTTTCCATCTTGAATGTGTCGCAATGCCCATTCGGCTAGTGATGAGTATTCATCTCCATCATTGGCTTTCCTTCCGGTTGTCAGTTCTAGAAGGATAACCCCAAAGCTGTAAACATCGATCTTCTCATTAATTCTTGTTGTGCGAGCATACTCTGCATTTCAATTCAACAACACAAGCTAAGCCAAACTTTTGGTGATGGAAAAAGAGGAAAACATCATCAATAAAAGGAAACTTGGAAATCTATATTGTCACACACCTGGAGCTATGTAGCCAAAAGAGCCAGCCACGACAGACATTGTAGCTAGTTCTCCCTCATTGATCAACATCTTTGCTAGACCAAAATCAGCTATTTGTGCATTGAAATCAAGATCTAAAAGGATGTTGCTTGACTTCATATCTCGATGAACAATGGGTGGTGAGCAGTCGTGGTGCATATAGGAGAGCCCCTGGGCAGCTCCAATTGCTATATGCAACCTTTTAGGCCAATCCAAGACAACATGACTGATTGAACTTGAAAAGGTTGTTGCTCTACTCTTCCTATGCAGCCAGCGATCCAAGCTATGGTTATCCAAATACTTGTAGACAAGAAGTTTTGAATTATCATTGGAGATACAGCAGAGCAACTTCACTATGTTGGCATGTCGAATTGAACTAAGTATTTTGACTTCTGCCAGGAATTCTTTTTTAAGCTTTTCTTCAAGCTTTCTGTTATTCCAAATCTTCTTCACAGCAACAATATCACCTGAATGATTAACAACAACACGATATACTTGACCTGATCCTCCAAAACCAATCAGGTTATTTGCTGTCAATTTTGACAAAATGTCTGATTCTGTGAAATTCAGCTTCTGGAATGAAACGAGCTTCCATGTCAAATGCAATCCATGCTTTCCTTGTTTGTAATTTCTTATCACAAAGAATGAAATAAATAAACCTAGAAGAACTGCTACCACCAAACCTATGATCCAAGCAATTAATTTGTAAGAAGTTTTGCCCGACTTTTGATGGCGCGAACTACAGTTCTCGAGGTCAAGGTATTGAGATGGTCTATTAACACAAAGACCAGGATTGTTCAAGAAGCTGTAGGCATATGCATCATTCTCGAACTCACTTGGGATGCTTCCAGTCAGTTGATTTGAAGACAGATTGAGTGAAGTGGGCTTGAGGAGGCCAAGTTTTGATGGAATTAGGCCAGACAACTGGTTTTCTGACAAGTCCAAATCAGTAAGGCCTGGTAAGGAACCAAGTTCCTCTGGAATTTGTCCAGAGATTGCATTTCGGCTAAGGTTTAGTGTATTCAATGATTTCCATGAATTAATATCTGATGGAAGGGAGCCCGAAAGTTGGTTTCGATCAAGCAACAGAATTGTCAAACCAGAAAGACCTCGAGGAATCATGCCATTGAAGAGGTTATTACTAGCCTTGAGAACCAACAAATTTGTCGAGGAAGACACTCCTTGTGGAATTTTACCTGAAAACTTGTTATTATTCATCTCCAATCGTGCAAGATTCCTTGCCAATCTCCCAGGAAGCTCGCCTGTAAAAGAATTATCACTTAACATCAACATGTTCAGATTCGATGTTGTCCAAAGACCATTTGGAATATTTCCAGAAAACTTATTTTTGTAAATCTTGACTAATTCCAAACTGCTGCAATTTCCAAGCGACTTGGGAAACTCTCCATTGAGTTGGTTTTCAAAAGCTACCACTCCTAGTAACTTTCCATTATCACACAAGTGTTTTGGCAACTGGCCTGTAAGCTTGTTGGTTGAAACCTGAAATTCTTCCAGCATAGAATACCTCCCAAATTCTGGAGGCAAACTCCCTGAAAAATTATTATTAAATAACCTGAGATTTCTCAGGTTTGGAAGACGACCAATGCTATCTGGGATTTTTCCAGATAACTGATTGAAAAACAAAGCCAGACCCGTCAAATTTATGAGCTTTCCAAAATCATCGGGAATTGTTCCTGTCAAATTATTTTCTGAGAGATCGACGACATCGAGGTTCAAAGCCTTGACCACCTGAGGAATCTCCCCGGACAAATTGTTTTTGTAAAGGAAAACAATCCTTAGATTCTTTGGCATAAACAAATTGTCCGGGATCTTCCCGGTTAGGCTATTTTCTGACAAATCCAACACCTCTAAAGTTTCCATTTCTCCAATCGTGTTTGGGATTTCCCCGATCAAATTCGTCCTGGCCATCCATAAAAATTTCAGTTTCTTCAACTTTCCAAACTCCGAAGGCAACGTTGGCTCTATCTTGGAATTATCAGCCAATCCTAGTTCCTCGAGATTGGACAGGTTTCCAATTTCTGGTGGGAAAGAGCCAGTAAAAGGACAAGGGGAAAGCATGAGTTTTCTCAGTTCTGTCAACTGCCCGATAGATGCTGAGATGTTACCGTCGAAGTTGTTGCCTCCGAGGCTGAGCTCTCGAAGCCGAGACATGCGATGAATGTCATCGGGGATTGCACCATAAAAGTAGTTCTGTGAGAGGTCAAGAATTTCCAGCTTGGAACAGTTGTAGAGAGCTCTCGGGAATTCCGTTGAGTGGAAACTATTATTATAAACATCAAATGTTGTGAGGTTCTTGAGGTTGCAGATGAAGGGTGCGACTGTTCCATTGATGTTATAATCTCGAAAGGATAATCCAATGATTGAGTCGTTGGAGCAAGTGATCTCAGGCCAGGAACAATGGGAGGATGAGTTTGTTGGAACCCAGTGTTTGAGAGATTCCGGGTTTCCCCAAAGTTTTTTCAGATTTAGTAGGATTCCTTGTTCTTGAGTACTGAGCTGGGAGTTTGCATGGCTGAGAAGGTGGAAAAAGGTACTGAAGTAGATAGAGAAATGGAGAAATATTAGAGTTGTTTTCTTCATTACAAGAGGTTAAGTTCCTGTGCTTCTGGCTCTGGTCTGAACTCTGATCTCCACAATGAGCTAATAAACATATGAAAATTCAAGAAAGATAAGAAAAAACACATTCGATGGTGGGATGTTCAAACTTCAAATCAAGGAAACTTTAAAGAGCATAACATTTGCTTCTTTTCCAAGGAAAGGGAATTTGTTGACCAATAATTGCAAGTTTAATCTAACATCTTTGCTGAGATGATACGATTATCTGGGGCGGGAACTTTTCATCCCTATTAAGTAAATAAGAACCAAAACAGAGGATTCTTAAAGAAAATAACAATCGTTTTTAAAACAAGATTAGTAAAATTTAGTCATATGTTTAGAGGATAGTTTGCTAAGAACTATCCATCTCCCTCTTCTTCTTCTTTTTTTTTTTTTTTGACTTTGCCCATAAGAGAATGTTTAACATGATTGGTACATGGTTCAAATCCTTGTTTTCAAAAAAAAAAAAAACAACAACACAAGCTAAGCCAAACTTTGGTGATGGAAAAAGAGGAAAACATCATCAATAAAAGGAAACTTGGAAATCTATATTGTCACACACCTGGAGCTATGTAGCCAAAAGAGCCAGCCACGGCTGACATTGTAGCTGGTTCTCCCTCCTTGATCAATATCTTTGCTAGACCAAAATCAGCTATTTGTGCATTGAAATCGAGATCTAAAAGGATGTTGCTTGACTTAACATCTCGATGAACAATGGGTGGTGAGTAGTCGTGGTGCATATAGGAGAGCCCTTGGGCAGCTCCAACTGCTATACGCAACCTTTTGGGCCAATCCAAGACAACATGATTGATCGAACTTGAAAAGGTTGTTGCTCTACTCTTCCTATGTAGCCATCGATCCAGGCTACGGTTATCCAAATACTTGTAGACAAGAAGTTTTGAATTATCATTGGATATACAACAGAGCAACTTCACTATGTTGGCATGTCGAATTGAACTAAGTATTTTGACTTCTGCCAGAAATTCTTTTTCAAGCTTTTCTTCAAGCTTTCTGTTATTCCAAATCTTCTTCACAGCAACAATATCACTTGAATGATTAACAACAACACGATATACTTGACCTGATCCACCAGAACCAATCACGTTATTTGCTGTCAATCCAGACAAAATGTCTAATTCTGTGAAATTCAACTTCTGGAATGAAACGACACCCCAATCACACCCACAAAGCTTTCCCCACTAGCAAAACTTTAACTCACACCTCTTCCCATTTTACAAAAATGGACAATAGAGGAATTTAACTAGAATCAAAAGTTATTAGCTAAGCATTTGATAGATGCACTTAAACTAAGAGGCTAAGCCTCTTATTTATAACTCATGAGTCTTGCCTCTTCCTGACTCACTACCGATGTGGGACTCCAAAGAGCAACACTCAACACACTCGAGCTTGGCTTTGCTCCTAGTTTAAGAGATCATGCCAGCAAAACCTTAATTTATGGTCTTGCAGAGCGTATTATACAACAGTGAATCATATTTGGAGGGTAACTAGGGCTCAAGCTTTACATGCTGCAGCCTATAATTCTCTGCTGCTTTTGTGATGGGGCTGTATTTTGTTGGTATTGGCATATTTTAAGTGCACTTGTATTGAATTATGAAATAAAGTGGGTTCTGTTAACTGTTCTTTCAGGAATCACTTTGACATAGCATTCTCCTGTTTCTATTGCAAATAAAACAGGATGTGTGTATCAGAAATGTGTAATATTTGGAAACTGATCTGTACAAGCTTAAGCTTAAGGTTGTGCACCTCTCGAGTAAGCCTTTTGAAAAAAAAGTGAGATCCACTTGAAAGATTTCACATTTTTCAGAAGGTTTATACGTTATATGTTTGTATTTAACATTACTCCTTCACATTTGGATATCAACAAAATGAATCATATTGCTGTTAATTTTTGCAGTAAGAAAGTACCTTCGATTGTTTCAGTTATATAAGTGGTCTGCCTGGCACTTGAGAATTACTTCTTTTAAGTTCGTTAGTCTGCTAACAGGATATTTGTATCGACCTTACAAACTAATTTAAGAAGAGTGATTATCCCTTGGGTAAAGAATCTCTGGTTTTGGCCGTGCTTTTGTGTTGACTTATTGGGGTATCAATTTTTGTATTTCTCACTTTAATTAAATGTAGATTCCAATGTGTACCCTTTGTGTATTGTAAGGGCTTGAAAGGATTTAAAAAATTACCAATTAAAAAAATATAGTGAAGCAGATGGCGAAATAAGGCTTGAAGGGTGAAACAGAGGATAATTTAGAACAAAGTTCAAACACAAGGGCGGACTAATTGCTCTGATCATTCAAGTTTCTAGAAGAAATAGTTAAAGCTCTATTTATTACAATATTGATAATGCGACAACATGGACTTCCAACTCAGTTTACAAGATTTTTATAGTAAAACTGGCAATATTTTGAGTATTTCCTATGTGCAAATTATGATAATATCAAACATGTCTGCTGTCTTGGCAAGAAGATACAATTGTCAGCCCTCGTTTATGGAAAATATCTCTATTCAAAAGTAGTGTAGACTTGGGAGGCACTTTCGATGAAAGAAGGTTCATTTCCCATGCAAATTTTCTAGTCAACTTGCTCTAAAGAGACTTTGAATATCAAGTAGTATTTTCCTCCCGTCATCTTCATTTTCTAGAATGGAATGGAATAGTCGTTGGGAAAGTTCAACCAAACTATAACAACTCTTCCATCCGTGTGGAAATTAGATACAAGTTAAGAATAGTATACTTCGGGGGAGAAGTTTTCTGACAAGTACTTTTGAACAAAAATAAGCAGTGAAAATTAGAGAGAAATCTTTGAAGTGTTCTAAATTTGGTTTGTTATTCTTAAAAAAGCAACATGGAAATTGTGGTATAATGTCTCAAACTATGGAAGACCACTTTGGTGTACTTAGATTAACACCTTATGATACATGTTCTATCACTAAGAAAGTTGAACTATTTGTGTCTCACGTATTAGCTAATCTAACATTATCATACAATGCCATCCTTATACATACCCTTTAGAGTTCTTGAAATCTCAACTATTTCTTTCAAGTGAAAAAGTAGTGAATAGTAATGAAAAAGTAGCAAATAGTTTGTAAATAGTAGTGAAATAGTCTGATTCCTGATTTGGCTCTCCATTCAAATCAAGTTTGAGACAACTTCACTTACCAAACACAATCTTAAATGTAATAACTTCACCATTGAATTCTTTTTAGTAACCATAGAGGATCTAGTCCTTTATTAGTCTTGAACAATATTGAACATCCTCATTTGGCTTTGAATTCCTTAGGAAGGGAAAAACATCTCAATTGTTGCATTCTTTTCTCCATTTGACTGGTTGGCTGCATTGGAGCAAAACCTTAAGAACATCTTTCATGGATGGCCTGGTAGAAGGCTGTGTGCTAGTACAATAGAGTCCAAGTTTGAAAACATGACACATTTCATTCAAGTGACAGGGTTCCTTGACCTCCTCATCCAAGGCATCACCTATTGGTTTTCCATCTTGAATGTGTCGCAATGCCCATTCAGCTAGGGATGTATGTTCATCACCATCATTGGCTTTCCTTCCAGTTGTCAATTCTAGAAGGATAACCCCAAAGCTGTAAACATCGATCTTCTCATTAATTCTTGTTGTGTGAGCATACTCTGCATTTCAATTCAACAACACAAGCTAAGCCAAACTTGTGGTGATGGAAAAAGAGGAAAACATCATCAATAAAAGGAAACTTGGAAATCTATATTGTCACACACCTGGAGCTATGTAGCCAAAAGAGCCAGCCACGGCTGACATTGTAGTCGGTTCTCCCTCCTTGATCAATATCTTTGCTAGACCAAAATCAGCTATTTGTGCATTGAAATCGAGATCTAAAAGGATGTTGCTTGACTTAACATCTCGATGAACAATGGGTGGTGAGTAGTCGTGGTGCATATAGGAGAGCCCTTGGGCAGCTCCAACTGCTATACGCAACCTTTTGGGCCAATCCAAGACAACATGATTGATCGAACTTGAAAAGGTTGTTGCTCTACTCTTCCTATGTAGCCATCGATCCAGGCTACGGTTATCCAAATACTTGTAGACAAGAAGTTTTGAATTATCATTGGATATACAACAGAGCAACTTCACTATGTTGGCATGTCGAATTGAACTAAGTATTTTGACTTCTGCCAGAAATTCTTTTTCAAGCTTTTCTTCAAGCTTTCTGTTATTCCAAATCTTCTTCACAGCAACAATATCACTTGAATGATTAACAACAACACGATATACTTGACCTGATCCACCAGAACCAATCACGTTATTTGCTGTCAATCCAGACAAAATGTCTAATTCTGTGAAATTCAACTTCTGGAATGAAACGAGCTTCCATGTCAAATGCAATCCATGCTTTCCTTGTTTGTAATTTCTTATCACAAAGAATGAAAAAAATAAACCTAGAAGAACTGCTACCACCAAACCTATGATCCAAGCAATTAATTTGTAAGAAGTTTTGCTCGACTTTTGACGGCGTGAACTGCAGTTCTTGAGGTTAAGGGATCGAGATGGTCTATTAGCACAAAGACCAGGATTGTTTAAGAAGCTATAGGCATATGCATCATTCTCGAACTCACTTGGGATGCTTCCAGTCAAATGATTTGAAGACAGATTGAGTGAAGTGAGCTTTAGGAGGCCAAGTTTTGATGGAATTAGGCCAGACAACTGGTTTTCTGACAAGTCCAATTCAGTAAGGCTTGGTAAGGAACCAAGTTCTTCTGGAATTTGTCCAGAGATTGCATTTCGGCTGAGGTTTAGTGTATTCAGCGATTTCCATGATTTAATATCTGATGGAAGGGAGCCCAAAAGTTGGTTTCGATCAAGCAAAAGAGTTGTCAAACGAGAAAGATCTCGAGGAATCGTTCCATTGAAGAGGTTATTACTAGCCTTGAGAACCAACAAATTTGTCGAGGAAGACACTCCCTGTGGAATTTTACCTGAAAACTTGTTATTATTCATCTCCAATCGTGCAAGATTCCTTGCCAATCTCCCAGGAAGCTCGCCTGTAAAAGAATTATCACTTAACATCAACATGTTCAGATTTGATGATGTCCAAAGGCCATTTGGAATATTTCCAGAAAACTTATTTCTGTATATCTTGACTAATTCCAAACTGCTGCAATTGCCAAGCGACTTGGGCAACTCTCGATTGAGTTGGTTTTCAAAAGCTACCACTCCCAGTAACTTTCCATTATCACACAAGTGTTTTGGCAACTGGCCTGTAAGCTTGTTGGTTGAAACCTGAAATTCTTCCAGCATAGAATACCTCCCAAATTCTGGAGGCAAACTCCCTGAAAAATTATTATTAAATAACCTGAGATTTATCAGCTTTGGAAGACGACCAATGCTATCTGGGATTTTTCCAGATAATTGATTGAAAAACAAAGCCAGACCTGTCAAATTTCTAAGCTTTCCAAAATCATTGGGAATTGTCCCTATCAAATTATTTTCTGAGAGATCAATGACATTGAGGTTAAAAGCGCCGACCACCCGAGGAATCTCACCGGACAAGTTGTTTTTGAAAAGGTAAACAATCGTTAGATTCTTTGGCATAAACAAATTGTCCGGGATCTTCCCGGTCAAGCTATTTCCTGACAAATCCAAATACTCTAAAGCTGGCATTTCTCCGATCGTGTTTGGGATTTCCCCGATCAAATTCGTATTGGCCATCCATAAAAACTTCAGTTTCTTCAACTTTCCAAACTCCGAAGGCAACGTTGGCGCTACCTTAGAATTACTTGCCAATTCTAGTCTCTCGAGATTGGACAGGTTTCCAATTTCTGGTGGGAAAGAACCAGTAAACAGACAAGAGGAAAGCTTGAGTTTTCTTAGTTCTGTCAACCGCCCGATAGATGATGAGATGTTACCATCGAAGTTGTTACCTTCGAGGCTAAGCTCTTGAAGCCGAGACATGCGGTGAATGTCATTGGGGATTGCACCATAAAAGTAGTTCTGTGAGAGGTCAAGAATTTCTAGCTTGGAACAGTTGTAGAGAGCTCTTGGGAATTCCATTGAGTGGAAACTGTTATTATAAACATAAAATGTTGTGAGGTTCTTGAGGTTGCAGATGAAGGGTGCGACTGTTCCATTGATGTTATAATCTCGAAAGGATAATCCAATGATTGAGTCGTTGGAGCAAGTGATCTCAGGCCAGGAACAATGGGAGGATGAGTTTGTTGGAACCCAGTGTTTGAGAGATTCCGGGTTTCCCCAAAGTTTTTTCAGATTTAGTAGGATTCCTTGTTCTTGAGTACTGAGCTGGGAGTTTGCATGGCTGAGAAGGTGGAAAAAGGTACTGAAGTAGATAGAGAAATGGAGAAATATTAGAGTTGTTTTCTTCATTACAAGAGGTTGAGTTCCTTTGCTTCTGGCTCTGGTCTGAACTCTGATCTCCACAATGAGCTAATAAACATATGGAAATTCAAGAAAGATAAGAAAAAACACATTCGATGGTGGGGTGTTCAAACTTCAAATCAAGGAAACTTTAAAGAGCGTAACATCTGCTTCTTTTCCATGGAAAGGTAATTCATTGAGCAATAATTGTAAATTTATTCTTACATCTTTGCTGAGATGATACGATTATGTGAGGTTGGAACTTTACATCCCTCTTAAGTAAATAAGAACCAAAACAGAGGATTCTTAAAGAAAACAATCGTTTTTAAAACAAAATTAGTAGAATTTACTCACATGTTTAGAACCAAGAGGATAGTTTGCTAAGAACTATCCATCTCTTTTTTACTTTGCCCATAAGAGAGTGCTTAACATAATTGGTACATGATTCAAATTCTCGTTTTCATAAAAAATATAAAATAAAAAAATAAAAAAAAACTTGATTTTGTAGTATATTTGTTCCTCTAGTCACTTGAAAGTTTTGATTTTTAAATATAGCAGCCAAATCTTATTTAGCATAAAATTATGTTTACATGTCAAATGGAGTAGTTAAAATAAGAAAAACTGGGGCATGATAACTGAATTTAAATCCGAATATCTAGATTATAATTGGATATCTGGGTTTATTATTATTCTCTTTGGCTTTTTTTAAAATAAAAAAAAAAATCATTTTAACACTTTTTGAAAGGCTTCTTTTTGTTAATAGGACTTTATTTTTATTATTTTTTTATATAATTAATATTTTTATAGACATTTTTTAAACTTTAAAGCTATTAAATTCGAACAAAGACCTTACCTTGTGAGTTTTGTAGCGGAAGCTGGGGGCTGGAGCCCTGGTTTTTCAGCGGTTGATTGGCTTGAGTTGACTCAGATGGCACCGTTGGCTGATTAACAGGAGTACTTGAATCAGGCCTTAGAGGTATGGGGTGAGAGAGAGAGGGGTGAGGTAGGGGGTGAGAGAGAGAGAGAGAAAGAGTGAGCTTTATATAGAAAATTAGGAGGGAGCGGGACTTAATTTTTAACAATTTTGTTCATTTTCTCTCGACACAGGTAAAGTTTTTGAAGGAATTTAATAGCTTTAAAAAAAAAGGAAAAAAGATGCGAGTACGGATAGAATAATACTCTTAACTGCCCAGATCCAATCCGGACGGAGATTTCTGAATTCCGAATTGGAAAAAAAAAAAAAATTCTAATCCCGATGAACACGCCTAGATGAAAATTAGAGAGAGATGAGAAAATGACACATCAAATGGTGGAAAGTTCAATCTTCAAACTAAGGAAAACTCAAAGGAATTTCACATCCGCAAATTTTCCAACGTAAACAAGGGAAGGGAAGAAAGGTCGAAGCACCCCAACCCAACTCCTGTATTAGACTTTGACTCGCTTTCGTTGATTGTTTAGTTGTTGCCTGTTGGTTGTACCTTCATTCATTGGATAGCCTCATCCTTTTTTCCACTTCCACCTAATGCATTCACAAAGACCCATTTCCACATCCCTCGTGAAATGGGTTGGTATTAAAAAAGTCTGTATGATTATTACACGAGCAGTGCAACTTCCACCGAGGATGTAGGACGACCTCGGTCTCGAAAAAAGTATACATATAGGATTTTTTTCATTTATTTATTTTCTATATTTTTAAATATATATTTTTAAAATTCACAACATTACTAAAAAACACTTCTTAAATTATTAAGTATAAAAATAATTAAAAAAAATTAAAAACTTTTATCAGAACACATAATCGGAATATACAATAAACATAAATCATTTATCTTATTACAAAGATAAAAATACAATGACATATTTGCCTCTTTCTTGATGCTATCGTGGCATTATGAAAAGAGCGGTGCTACTCCGCCTAAGTAGCATTGCTTATTGTTACCACTAGCACACTTTTAAATTGTTTTAAATTTTATTTCACATTTTTTAATATATTTAAATATTTAAAAAAATAAAAAAATACATCAATATATTTAAAATTACTTATTTAAATATTAAGTTTTTTTAATATATTTTTTATTTTTTTATATTTTTTACCGAATAGTCAACTAGAGCAATAATTCTTGGGTGGCATAGTAGTTTTTTTCTTAAGAAAATATGACGTTTGTCACCGGTAGTAGCCCATCAGTTAAGGACCTAGATACAAATTAAAGGCTTTTTCAAATTTTTATTTTATTTAAATTATTCGATAATCAAATTAAATATCTTTAAATTTGAAAAACATGCCATTTAAATATTATTTTTTATTATCTAAACATAAAATCAACACGAAAATTATTATTAAAACATATATATTCAAATAAATTGTAAATTTATTATTTATTTTCACAAACTTTAATATAGAACTGGTTTAAAAAATAATTATTCTATTTTTTTCTCATTTTATAAAACTTATTAAATATTGCATTGAAAAACTTTCTCAAACATATGTTCTTTTTTCTTTGTTTTTGTTTTGTATTGTTTTGTTTTGTTTTTTTTTTTCAAAATCAAGCAAACCAAATGTGTCCAAACCCCTTCCAAACCGATGAGGAAATGTCATATTACGTATGAAAAATTGTGGGAGGAACATTGATCTACTTGGGTCTTAATTTAGGCCAACTCCGTGGTGGACATCCACCATGGGGTAGCCAAATCGGACCACCTCATGTTAGCTGGTGCCACCATCCAAGAAGAGCAACCTTTATTGTTTAATTTGTTTGTTTTTTTAAAAGCTTCTAAAACTTTTAAAACTAGTTTTTTATTATATAAATATAATTATTTAAAAAAAACATTTAATTAAACTTATTTTGTTAAAAAATCAACTTGCCACGTTGCAATCTCTTGTTGGTCAATGTGATTTCTGTTAATACCAATGGATGGGGAAATTTAAGAGGGTTATGACTAAATATATATCACACAAGTATCTAGATCAAAGTAATTAAACACAGTTAAAAGAATTCTTCTCTCTTTTCTCTTAAAAGGGGTGGAGTGAGAGTCAGTGAGCTAGACGCATGTGAGTGTGAGTGCGAGTGCGAGTGCAAGGTGGTTATAACAGAAATGGCAAATTTAGAAGTTGGTCCCAATTGATTTTGGGAAAGATTTTGATGGTTAACTGTCATTAAGTGGCAGAGGATACGGAAGGCCATGGTAGGGGGAGAAAACCTAGTGACAGAGGGGAGTATTTTTTTATGAATGATGGAGGATCTAGAGGAAAAATGGAAGGGTTTTAGGCTGGGAGAAGAGGAAAAAGCTGTGATAGAAATTGAGGAGGACCTTCTGAGTGAACTTGTGCTAAAGGAGCAGAGGTCTATAATGGGAAAAATCTGCTCGATGAGATTGATAAGTAGAGAAGTGGTGGGGTCAATGATGACAAAAATTTGGAGGATAAGTAAGGCTGAATTTACTAAGGTGAGTCCGAAAAACCTTTGTCATTGAATTAAAAAATCTAGCCAATAAACAAAAAGTTTGGTCAGGGAGACCATGGTTGTTTAACAACCAGTTACTTGTGATGAAGGAGTTTGATGGATATACTCCCTTACAGAAACATTAGTTTCAATACAAAAAGCTTTTGGGTAAGGTTTCATAACCTGCCTTGATTGTGTATGACATAAGAGAGAGGTGAGCAAATTGGGAGTAAGGTGGGTAAAGTAAAGGAGATGGATGTGAGAGATGATGGAAGTGGTTGGGGGAATTTTTTAAGAGTATAGATCTTTTTGGATTTGACTCGGCCGTTGGCAAGAGGTAGAATAATGAAGGTAAAAGGCAATAGCTTATGGATCCCTTTTAGCTACAAAAAAATGCCAAAAATCTGTTTCTTGTGTAGGTGTATTGTGCATGGGACCAATGGTTGTAGTCGTCGAGGGGAGAGTTCAGAAGGAAAAGAACAACAATATGCATTATGGACGAGGGCCAAGCAATTTCAAAGAAATAAATTCTTTAACAATGGGGCCAGTAGGTATGAAGAGGTAGTTGATGGAGGAAGGAGGGAGGAATTATGGCTCATAACGGGGAAAATGGGGGTGGGAAGGAGGGTGAGGAATGAAGGGAGAGGGAAGTGAGTGAGGGAGAACAAAGTGAGAATCTGATTAGAAATGTAAGAGAAGATTCAGATGGGGTGATGAAAAAGGGGGAAAGTAGAGAAGGAAGTAAAAATTATGAAGAGAAGGGGGAGGAAAAGAGGGGTGAAGGAAAAAGGGAATTGGTAGAAGGAATAGGGGAGATAGTCTGTGTTTCATTGCAGCCATAAGAAGAAGATATGGCTACTAGGGGTGAGGACTGTAGGATGTAGTAGTAACATTTGAGGAGGGGAGCATGGTGGAGGTGGATAAACTTGTTAAGAAGGGGGTTCGGAAGAGGAAGGCTGGAATAAAAAACAGCAAGAAGGAGCAAATTACGAAGGAAAAAAATGGAAAGAAATGAGAAACAAAAGTGAGGTGGAGTTTAGGGATAATGACAAGATGAGTAAGAGAGGAAAGTGAGAAGGTGGAGGACTTTAAAGGGATATTACTAGTTTAATGGTGGAGGCTGAATGTTAGCTCCGCCAAGTATTATGAAAATATTGAGTTGGAACTGCCGAGGCTTGGGGAATCCTCGGATAGTTCGTGATCTCTGTTCTATAGCAGAGAAGAATAAACCCAACTTAGTGTTTATCATGGAAACTATGATTAGAAGTAAAAACTGTTGGAATGTGAAAAGGAGGTTGGCTTGTGAGGGATGTTTTATGGTGGAGGCAGTGGGCAGAGGGGGTGGATTGGTTTATTGTGGGATTTAAGGGTGAAAATAGATGTTATAAATTTTTCTCAAAGACATATAAATGCATGGGTAGAAGGTGAAGGAGAGAGTAGATGGAAACTTACCTGCTTCTATGGACAACCAGAGACAATAAAATGGAAGGAAACATGGTTAATGCTGAAAACAATGAAGCCAAAAGGTGATGAAGGTTGGTACATAGTGGGTGATTTCAATGAAATTCTAACTAATGATGAGAAGTGGGGAGGGAAGGAAAGAGATGAGGGACAAATGGAGATGTTTAGGGATGTGCTGAGTGAAGGAAACTTATATGATCTGGGATGGAAGGGGGATAAGTACACATGGAGTAACTCTCATAATGATGAAACCTTTACTAAGGAAAGGTTGGACAGAGCAGTGGCAAATCTTGAGTGGTTGGATATTTATGAGGCATGGGTGGAAGTTTTAGTGGCTAGAACATCTGATCACAAACCTTTGTTAGTCCACCTAAATACAAGGGGAGAAGCTATAGACACACAGAGTAGGTGGAAGTAAAGAACTTTCAAATATGAGGCCAGCTGGGCTTTATAAGGGGATTGTGAAGGGGTCCTAAAAGAAGCTGGAAGAGAAGGGAAGATGAAGGTTCACAAAATAACAGTGTGACTAGTTTACTGCAGAAAAGTAGAGCAGCTTTTCAGATATGGAAGAAACGCAGGAGGAAGAGGGGGGGGGTGTGGAAGAAAATAGATGAAAAAACTAAGCTGTTACAAAGTTTGCAAGCAGAGGAATGCTATAGTAATGTGGATGAAATCGGAAGGGTAATTGCAGAATTGAACTTGCTACTAGATAAGGAAGATCTCTCGTAGAAACAAAGGGCAAAAAATAATGAGCGCTGCTACGAACTGCTTTTTAAGCGCTGATGTGGTAATCTACGATTTGCAACCCATTTACGTTTGAGTGGTGATACCCTCACTACACTTTACACTACACTTTGCACAACAGTCCTACATGGCAAGTGAATACCTTTTTTTTTTTTTTAGAAAAAAAGAATTGCGTAAGAGGTAAGTTGGGAACTCAGATATAAAATTTTGAAATTTCAAAATTGGACTTTCTCTGATCTCCCGGGGTTCTTCCTCAAGCCTCAAGGCCCCAAGACCCCTAAGCACATGCAACCATTGCCCGCCATCGTTACCACCATTGGATGGCAACAACAAAGGCTGCTGGCATACCTAAACTCTTGTTCACTCTCTCCTAAGTTGAAACTAAAACATTTACACAACCCCAAAATTGACGTTGCCCCATGGTAGTTATTTGTGCCGTCATTGAAAAATAACTGCTCATCACCACATCCATGTTTCGGTACTTGTCTCTGTGTATGTCTCCAGACATACTTTTGGTCTCCATGTCTCCATAATAGCCTTGCTTTTGTGATTTTGGTTGCAAAAATTTAAAATTTAAATGGGTATGCTTTTCGCAAGTTGGGCATGACCCAAGAAATTTTCAAAGTGTCAGGTGCTCATGAGGGTGTTTAGTATGTCAAAATCTTGTATTTTATTTGAAACAATAGGAGACTACAGACTTGAAATTGCACCTATAGAAAAGTCACAATTTTTTCGATATGAAATGAAGTGACATTTCATTTAACTAATAGGGAGACAATGAGAGATATGGGGTGAGAGAGAGACGATAGAAAGTTGAGAGAGAGGGGGCAAAGGGGTGCGAATTCCTCTTGAACTTGCGGTTGTTCAGCCATTGTGGTGGGTTCTGTTTGTTGAGATGTGTTGGGTAGAGAAAATACAAAAAGCTAAATACAAGCGCCATGTGCAATCGTGATGCAATTGTAGCCTACGTCACTTTAATAAAATGACACCATTTCATAAACAAAGCCCCTCCCCCCATCTTCTTCAACCTCTCTTTCTCCCACTTCATCTCATATTAGGTGGGAGCAATAACATGGAGATTTTCACTTGTCAAGGGTGCAAAGTCTGAATCCCATAAAACCGCTAAGCATCTTCATCAACAGTGCTACTGAGTTGGAACTCCCTCTCCATTTCAGCTTTCTCACCCTTCCCATCCTGCTCAGCCCACTCTACACCAACCCCACAAGTGTGTCCTCCTGTGTTTGCCAAAGTTTGACTTTGATGGCTTTTGAAAATTTTATTTATGAAATCTGCAATTGTGTTGGTAGCAAAAGAAACAATTTTTTTTCTTTTAAATATTTTTTTTTTTGTATTTTTCAATTCATACTCATATTTATAATCTATTTAGCTAATTTTTTATGGATTAAATTAGAAGTTAGATTCCATAACATTACACAGTGGTGGTTTATCTTCAGGTATCCATAAAATCTTGAATGTATTGGTTGGCTCTAGAACTAAAATTAGAAAAAAGTATACATGTTTGCAAATTGTTTGAGATATTTGGCAATTTGCGAGCTGGAACTTGAGAGAAAGTTATGAATTGGGTTTGGGAGAATGGAAATCGGGTTTGTGAACTGGGAAAGATCTGAAGATTATGTATTAACCAAATTGGAAGTGGAAGAAAGTGATTTACGAAATGAACCGGGAGAAAGTTTGGGTTTAGGAGAATGGGAATCGGGTTTCTCACCGTAACTTTATTTGAGTATGCTTCTTCTTCTTGTTGTTTTTTTTAATTTTTTATTAGCACTGACGTCACGTTTGGCAGGTCACACGATTGGATACCGACTCCTACTCACGACTGTACATAGCATAATTGTTGAGAAAATAAGCTAAACCGAACTTCATTTCTTTAAAAAAGAAAAAAAAAATAAAAGAAAAGATGATGTAACGTGAACATTCATGACTGTTGTGCATTGAGTCATGTAATGTGATGTGTGGGAATCATTTTCCTTTACGTTTTAACAATTCAAATCTTTTTGATTTGTATCGTATAAAATTAATTTTTTAATTTTTAAGTTATATAATTTTTTTTATAATAACGTTATATACGATTTTAAATTGTGTAAATTTTGTGTACTCATTTTAAAAACAAGTACAGTCTATTTTTAATAAATTAATTTTGTCATGTAGATCTTAGATTTATTCATTTTTTTCAAAAAGAGTGCATGAATCTTGCACATTCTAAAACTACAAATATTATTTCTCCTTTTTTACTCATTACAAACCATATGTGCGATAATTATAGTTTTGCTCTGTATTTATTTTCTAACATCCAGTTTGAAAAAAGTGGATAAAAATGAGACTTACATGAAAAAAAATAATATTTGTAATGGAAGATTATATATATATATATATTTTAAAATGTACGAAGTTTGCATACTTTAAGACTATATTTAATATTACTAAAAAAAAAAAACAATTATACTCATCATCCTCATACCACACACCACACATAATTTTTTAATTTTTTTGTCTTATCAAATGTGTGGTGTATGAATAATGAGTAGTAGAACTCAATTAATTTAAAAAGAATAAAATAAAATAATAATAAATATAGTGTATAGTGTGTGAAAATGATAAGCAACAAAACTTATTACTCAAAGTTGAAAAAAGGAAAAAATTACACCCATTGAAGGGTATTGGTGGGTCTGGACGCTTGACCTCTTTTATTTAATAAAAAAAAAAAAATAGAGTGCAAGAATGCATAAGAAACACCACATGAAAGTTTTTGTACATATATCATTTTTCAAAAATAATTGGTACAAGCATGGAGATATGAACACTAAATATTTCTATGCTTGTGCCAATAAAAGAAGAAGAAGAAACAACATTGAAGAGGTGGAATATGAGAGTAACAGAATGGCTATGGGCCATAAGGAGATTGAAGAAACTTTCAGGAATTATTTTGGGAAGTTGTTTCCAACTACAAAGCCAAGTAGAGAAGAGATTGAGACCTGTCTTGTGAGAATGGATAAAAGGGTTATAGCTGAAAATCGAAATGAATGAAAGGTTATCTAGAAGTTTTTTTGAAATAGAGGTGGAAGAAGCTGTAAAGCAGATGGCCCAACTAAAAGCACTTGGACCAAATGGCTTTGGCCCATGTTTCAATCAGAATCATTGGAGCATAGTGTCAAACAAGGTGTGTAAAGCAGCTGTGTCTATACTGAATGGTAACCCTCTAGATCTTTCTCTTAACTACACTTATCTAGCTTTGATTCTTAAGACAAAAAACCTAGAAAAAGTGAGTGAGTTTAGACCTATAAGTTTGTGTGATGTTATGTACAAAATAGTTTCTAAAACCATCACAAACAAGTTTAAACTAGTGTTATCTGATATTATATCCCCAAACCAAAGTGCTTTTTCTCCTGGAAGGTTGATTAATGAGAATATAATGGTAGCCTTGAGATATTACATTCCATGAAGACTAGGAAAAAGGGTAAAGTGGGGAGTATAGCCATGAAGTTAGATAGGTCTAAAGCCTATGATCGTGTAGAGTGAGAGTTTTTGGAGGCTGTTTTGACAAAATTGGGGCTTTGTGGGAAGTGGGTGAGCTTAGTGATGAAGTGTGTTAAATTTGTTGCTTACTCTGTGTTAATACATGGAGTACTTGGGCACAAGTTTGAGCCTACAAGAGGGTTGAGACAAGGTGACCCCTTGTCACCATTTTTGTGTTTAATTTGTGCTGAGGGCTTAAGCTCTCTATTAAACTACTATGAGGAGTAGCAATCTACAAGAAGGGTTCAAGTGGCTCAAGGGGGTACTAGTATCAATCATTTACTCTTTGTAGATAATTGCATTTTATTTGGCAAAGTGACTCACTCAAAAATGAGTAGCACAAATACTATCCCAAGTGCAGGAGGATGTCGCGTAATAATTAGGAATAAATTCCTAGATCGTCTTCTCAGGGAAAGCTACTTAAACTCAAACTCGTTGAAAAATGTGAAAATCTTCACAAAAAGAAAATAAAGATGATGGTATGTGCAATGGATGGAAGAGGATACTAGTCATGGACTAGATTCATATTTTTAGATTTTGAGTGTCGAATTGAAATGTAAAAGACTATGAAATTAACTAAGAAATTAATAAAACTAAGATAAGAATTAAACTAGACTAGAAAGTAATTGACAAAATATGCACTGAAAATTGAAAAGCCCCAAAATCAATGTTCTAGGGTTCATCATTGTATTCAAACCACAAATTCTCAAAATTAATCCATAGCAATTGTAATCACTATTAAAATGAAAGCTTAACGATGCTAGAAAAAGAAATAAGACAAAATAAATAAATCACAAATTAATTGTACAAACTTCTAAGCCAAAAGTCTAAAAAATATTCCATAAACTTAAAACTGAAATTAAATAATAAGTAGGGAATGAAAAGATCAAGACAATTGAATGGAAATGAAGATTTGAAGTGGTGGAGGAGGCTGGGTTGCAATAGCAATTGGACCCCTCAATGAGCTTTTTAATATGCTGCCGTGTGAGTGAATGCTCCAGAAATATTTGTGTTGCTGCCTGAATGATTGCTCGTGAGAATCCCCTTCCCTTCTAGGATCTGAGTGAAAAATTGGAAGCAAAATAAATTGTCAGTGTTCCTTGTAATCAAACAGTGTTTTTCAGGCCAAAAGTCGGCCATATGATGTAAAATCCCATATATATACCCTAACGGCGGAATAAACTCTAGATCTGTAAAATACGATGTCTGCTCGAGCGGAGTGTCGAGCGAACATCGAGCGTTCAACTTTGCCTGAATTCACTCGAGCGGAGTGTCGAGCAAACATCGAGCGTTCAACTCTGCCTGATTTCACTCGAGTGGCCAAATGCCTCTGCTCGAGCGATCTCCTTTCCCACAACTCGCTCGAGCTCACTGTCAAGCGGCAGTCGAGCGTTTGAATCTGCTTGACTTCGCTCGAGCGGCCAAAAGCCTCCGCTCGAGCGATGTGGATCAAACTCCATAGTAATCAACAGTTGGTAAAATTAAGCATAAATTCATGCTATTAATCAATTTAAATCTCAACTTAGATTCATTCATCTTAATCATTTTTCCATATAAAACCAATGATAAATTAATGAAAGAATTGAAATATATTGGTTCCAAATGTATTAGAATATGCAATAACTCAGCTCAATCACACCCCCCAACTAGCATTTTGCTAATCCTTGACCAAAATAGTGGAAATTAATTGAGATAAATATTGCATAAAGATCGAAATTCAAACAAAAACAATCAAACACAATTCTGAATTTTCACAAAAGTGACACGTTACTACTCAACCCCTAGGGGTTATACCCACCAAGACTATCTCAACAATTTTTCACATAGAATTAAGGCAAATGTCTCAGTACTCAAATGTGTGTGTGGAGCTAAACTAGTTGTGTGTTCCTCATTACTAGCCATGATTTGTCATAGGATTTTTCAATCTTAAGATTAATTATTGCTGATTCTAACTACCTCAAAGCCCAAGGTACTAGTAGTTTTCACGCCAGCTCTATTTTTAAAGGTTGAACACTCAACCCCCAAAGTCTTGGATAACTGTTTCTAGCCATTTTACTTAGGAAAGTTCACTAAGTCGCCTTTATTACTTTTTTTTTCCTTTTTTCTTTTTCTTCTTCCTTTTTTTTTTTGGCATGGCTTGGTAGTCCTGCAGTTTACTTCTCCTGTATTAAATCAATGAGTAATAAATAAGGAACACTACAAGCGTAAATATGTACAAAATGTCCTTCAAAATTTGCCTTTCGTTCTACAAAAATCTTATCAAGTTTCATCTCAATAAGTATAGCATCCTGATGTTTCAAGCCACACATCAACAAAATATGATGCATAAAAAATATGCTCTATGCTTAAACTTGAAAATAAATCTTCACAAAATGATCCCACTCAACTACTCCACCAAGATGCTCAATCAT
Source organism: Carya cathayensis (assembly GCA_011037825.1). Taxonomy (NCBI): domain Eukaryota; kingdom Viridiplantae; phylum Streptophyta; class Magnoliopsida; order Fagales; family Juglandaceae; genus Carya; species Carya cathayensis. The sequence goes on from QGSO01000275.1 coordinate 1,037,005, forward strand.
AAATGTATCAATGGACATCATGTTATTTTTTTATTTTTATTTTTATTTAATTTTTATTTTTATAAAATTGTGCACACACGCTACCCCCCAACTAGTGAGAGACATAGTCCTCAACGAATCGAACGAAAGAAAACAAAGTGCATAGAAATAAGCAAGCAAAACAAACAATCAACATGAAATATAAAATCAAAGCAAAATAACAAATAAAAAAAAATGCAAATAAAGAAAACTCTAAAGAGGGAAAAACAAATCAAAACACTTTCCTGAGGTCTTGCACAAGCAAGATCTCTTCATGTGAATCAAACATTTTCAGAAATGACTTTAGACCTTGTCCTTTGACAGTGAAGCTATTACCATTCTTTGGATTGACAATGTCTACCGCGCCATGAGGATGAACGTTCTTCACAATGTACGGCCCACTCCATTGGGATTTCAATTTACTAGGAAAAATATGCAAGCAAAAGTTGTAAAGGAGAACTTCCTGACCAAGAGTAAAATGCTTTGGATGCATTATCTGATCATATAGAATTTTCATGCGTTCCTTTGCCAGTTGAGCGTTGTCATAAGCATTCTGACGAGCTTCATCCAATTCATTGATCTGCAATTTTCTCAACCCTGAAGTTTCATCAAGTGACATATTAATATGTTTTATGGCCCAAAGAGCTCGATGCTGAATATCAACAAGTAAATGACAAGCTTTACCATAAACTAATCGATAAGGAAACATCCCTAGATTTGTTTTAAAAGCTGTCTTATAAGCCTACAAAGCATCAAGAAGCTTAACTGACCAATCTTTCCTATTAGGCTTGAGAGTTTTCTCTAAAATGATTTTTATCTCTCTATTTGCCAATTCTGCTTTCCCATTTGTTTGAGGTTGATAAGGGGTAGAAACTCGGTTTGTTATACCATATTTCTTCACAAGTGTAGAAAATGGTTTTTTGTAAAAATGAGAATCCCCATCACTTATGATAACTTTTGGCATGCCAAAACGAGTAAACAGAGATTGCAAAAATTTTAGGACAACACTATGGTTATTTGTTTTGCAAGCGACGACCTCCACCCATTTTGAAACATAATCCACAGCTAATAAAATATATGTATTTCCAAAGGAAACCGGAAAAGGTCTCATGAAGTCTATTTCCCAACAATCAAAAATTTCTAAGGTAAGAATAGGGGAAAGTGGCATCATGTCTCTTTTACTAATGGATCCCAATTTTTGACAAGGCTCACAAGCCTTGCAAAAATTATAAGCATTTTTAAACATGGAAGGCCAGTAAAAACCACTTTGCAAAATTTTAGTGACTGTTTTCTTTGCTGAAAAATGAGCACCACATGCACCCATATGACAAAATCTCAACACCGAAGAAAACTCATCATTAGGAATGCATCTTTGAATCAATTGGTCCGAACAATATTTGAAAAGATATGGATCATCAAAGTAAAAGTGTCGTACCTCATAGAGAAATCGACGCTTATCTTGGGTGGACCATTCAGAAGGCATTCGCTTAGTCACCAGATAATTGACTATGTCAGCATGCTAGGGAGCTCTATTAACTGCAAGCAGCTGCTCATTCGGGAAACTATCATCAAGAGGAAGGCTGACATTTGAAGAGGAGAATGATGGCAATCTAGAGAGGTGGTCAGCTACCACGTTTTCAACTCCTTTCTTGTCCTTAATGTTGATGTTGAACTCTTGAAGTAATAGAATCCAGCGAATCAAGCGTGGTTTTGCATCTTTCTTAGCCAACAAATACTTAACAGCAGAGTGGTCAGTGAAAATAGTAACAGGAGAACCAAGAATGTAAGTCCAAAATTTATCAAGTGCAAAAACCACTGCAAGCAATTCTTTTTAGTGGTATAATTTTTCTCGGCATCATTCAAGGTTCTACTGGCATGGTAAATCACAAAAGGTCTATTGTCCACACGCTGCCCCAAAACAGCTCTTAAAGCATAATCACTAACATCTGTCATGATTTCAAAGGGAAGGTCCCACTGCGGGGGTTGCACAATAGGAGTAGTGGTAAGCGATTTTTTAAGGGTATCAAATGCTTTTTGGCACTCATCAGTCCAAACAAATTCAATATCATTTTGTAAAAGAGTGCACAAAGGTTTTGCAATAGAACTGAACCCTTGAATAAACCGCCTATAAAAGCCAGCATGACCAAGAAAAGAATGAATATCCTTAACTGTCCTAAGGATAGGAAGTTTAGATGTTAATTCAATTTTTGCCTTGTCGACCTTTATACCCTCAGAAGAAACAATATGTCCCAAGACAATGCCCTGAGTAACCATAAATTGGCATTTCTCCCAATTAAGTAAAATATTTTTTTTCTCACATCTCTAGAGAATACGTGCCAAATTATGCAAACAACTATCAAAAGATTTTCCAAAAACAGAGAAATCATCCATGAATATTTCACAAATATCATCAATCATGTCAGAAAAAATACTCATCATGCATCTCTGAAAAGTGGCTGGAGCATTACATAAACCAAAAGACATTCTAGTAAAATCAAAAGTGCCAAAAGGATAGGTGAAAGTGGTTTTCTGCTGGTCCTTAGGCGCTACAACAATTTGATAATAACCAGAATATCTATCCAAGAAGCAATAATATACATTACCAGCTACTCTTTCTAAAATTTGATCCAAGAATGTTAAAGGAAAATGATATTTCCTACTGGCTGAATTAAGTTTTCTATAATCAATGCACATTCTTCAGTCAGTAACCATTCTAGTAGAAATCAACTCATTTTTATCATTTTTTACAACAGTTAAACCATATTTTTTTGGTACCACTTGAGTTGGACTTACCCACTTACTGTCTGAGATGGGGTAAATGAAACCCACTGCGAGCAGCTTAAGCACTTCCTCTTTAACAACTTCCTTCATGGTATGATTGAGCCTACGTTGAGCATCACGAACCGGTCTAGCATCATCTTCAAGATGGATTCTGTGGGTACACACAACAGCATCAATACCTTTGATGTCAATTATTGTCCAACCAATTGTGCCTTGATGCTTTTTTAAGACTTCAATCAACTGGGCTTCATCCTTCTGGTTTAACTTTGAGGAAATCACCACAGGAAAAGTGCCTTCTTCAGGACCAAGAAACACATACTTTAAATCTTGAGGAAGTGGTTTCAGTTCCAACTGGGGAACTTCTTCCTCTGAAGATTTAAGCATGTTTGGTGGTGGTAGAGCTTCAAACTAGGGTTTCCATCTTGCGCCTGTAAATTATACTTCAAGTGGTAAAGAAGAATCTGCAAAACAATCCAAAAATTCAAAATCATCTTCATTGATATGATCAATTTTTTCATCAAGTAAAAATTTAGATGTTTGAAAAATAGAATCATTATCAGAGAAGGGAGAAGTTGAGCAAATAAACTCTGTTGGTGTCAAACTCTCTATAGCATTCAAATCACTTGTATCATCAAAATGTGCTGGCATCTTGCAAGCATTGAAAACGTTCAACTCAAGTGCCATGTTCCCAAAGGTAAGCTTCAAAACTCCACTTCTGCAATTGATCAAAGCATTTGATGTAGCTAGGAATGGTCTTCTAAGGTTGACAGGAGCTTGATAAATAGTGGAGACTGGCTGTTGCATATCAAGAACCACAAAATCCATTGGGTAGTAGAATTTGTCCACCTGGACCACCACGTCTTCTACAATACCCCTTAGCACCTTAACTGATTGTTAGCCAAATGTAGCATGATGGAGGTCTTTTTCAGCTCACCCAATCCCAACTGCTCATACACTGAGAATGGTAGTAAGTTCACATTACTCCCCAAATCAAGTAAAGCTCCCCCAATGCATGATTCACTGATCATAATGGAAATTTTGGGAGAGCCGGGATCTCCAAACTTCTGAGGAGTCTCGCTCAATATCAATGCATTGACTTGCTCCGTTAGGAAAGCTTTCTTCTTTACATTCAGCTTCCTCTTCACTGTGCACTAGTCCTTCAAAAATTTTGCATATGAAGGCACTTGTTGTATGGCATCCAAGAGTGGAATATTGATCTTTACTTGCTTGAAAATCTCTTGAATCTCCGTGTGATATTTGTTCTTTTGGCCAGCTGCCAATCTCTGATGATAGGGAACCACAGGTTGGTACCCCTTACTAGTCTCAGCATCTGCACTCACAGGCTTCTTCAGCTCTGGTCTCACTACCTCTGGTTCTTTCTCAACTTCATTAGTCTCTGTTGCATCTTCAGGTGTAGGAGCAACTACATGTGTGTCCATAGGCATCTCTGGTTGGGGAACTTCCTTCCCACTTCTCAAAGTAAGAACTGACTTCGCTGTCTCAATAACATCTCCTGAGACATTATGCACTTGCCGTTGTTATTGCCTGTATACTTGAGGATTAGGCTGAGGCTGTGCTGGAAATTTCCCTTTCTCTAGGGTGCTCAAGGTTGTGCTCATCTTAATAATAATGCCTTGCAACTCATTTATGGCCTGAGTGTTATGATTATTTGTGGTGGTCTGAATCTGCATGAATTGCTGAAGTGTATTGGCCATCTGTGCCATATTGTCATCTAGAGACTTCTTTACAGATGATGAAGGCTGAGAACTCTGTGTAGCTACATGAGGCTGAAATCCAGGAGGAACTACAAAAGGATAGCTCTGAGAACTTTGATATGGCGGATACTAGTGCTGAGGAGCACCCTGATGAAATGGTTGCTGCACAGGTGGTGGAGACTGACCAGGCTGATCATTTCTCCATGAGAAATTTGGGTGATTCCTCCACCCCGGATTATATGTGTTGGAAAAAGGCTGATTCTGTGCTCTATTGACCTAGGTAGCTGATTGCATTTGCTCAGACCCACTTTCTTGAAATACTGGCATAATTGGGCAGTCTTGGGTCTTATAGTTCGAATAAGCACATATAGAACATGCCTCTACTACTTTCACATCCTTCACTTTTTCCATTTCCATGACCTCCAGTCTTCTAGTCAATGCAGCTATTTGAGCTTGAACATCAGTGTCTTCCTTAAGCTCATATCTACCCCCTCCAGAAATAGCCCTCAGTGGCTGTGCTGCTAACGGCACTCGATCAGTATGAGTGTTCCACTGTTGTGCACTTTCAGCAAGATAGTCAAAACATGATAAAGCTGCATTAGGTTCCTTGCTAAAGAACTCCCCATTGCACATTGTCTGAACAAACTGCTTGCATTCTGGAGTGACACCAGTGTAAAAATAGCTCACCAACCTCCAAGATTCAAAACCATGATATGGATAGATGTTTACCAAATCTTTAAATTTTCCCAATTGGCATGAGAAGTCTCATCAGGTTTCTGATTGAATTGGCTGATTTGCTGTTGTAAAAACTGAGTTCTCTGAAAATGAAATTTTTTTTGTAAGAATTCACGCTGCATATCAAACCAACTAGAGATAGAATTAGGCCTCAAAGAATTAAACCAAATCTTCGCTTTATCCTTTAAAGAGAAAGGAAATAAAAGAAGTCTAATAAATTCATCAGTAACGGCCCTAGTAATAAAGGTAGTGCAAGCCAACTTAAAATCTGTCAAGTGCTGGTAAGGACTTTCAGAATCCATCCCGTGGAACTGAGGTATCACTGACATCATATTGTGCTTAATAGAGAAATTAGGTGCATTTTCAAGTAAAACAATGCATGAAGGTGTAGTGGTGCGAGTGTGTTGCAAATAATCCTTAAGAGTGCGTGGTGCAGGTGCAGCCATGTTTTTTGCTTCAATTTCAATATTCTCACCTGACTCATTCATAGAAAAGACAGAAGAGCTATCTATCTCCAAGCTGTGTATACTACTCTCAACACTTGATGTGACTGTAAGCAACCTATTTGAACTGTCTCTCACTCATGACATGAAACATCAGTTTAAAAAGCATATAAAAAAAACGAGTTTAAATGTAAGTTAAATTATTTTCCCCAGCAACGGCGCCAAAAACTTGACTCACTCAAAAATGAGTAGCACAAAGACTATCTCAAGTGTAGGAGGATGTCGTGTAATAATTAGGAATAAATTCCTAGATCATCTCCTCAGGAAAAGCTACTTAAACTCAAACTCGTTAAAAAATGTGAAAATCTTCACAAAAAGAAAATAAAGATGATGGCATGTCCAATGGATGAAAAAGGATACTAGTCATGGACTAGATTCATATTTTTAGATTTTGAGTGTCGAATGGAAATGTAAAAGACTATGAAATTAACTAAGAAATTAATAAAACTAAGATAAGAATTAAACTAGACTAGAAAGTAATTGACAAAATATGCACTGAAAATTGAAAAGCCCCAAAATCAATATTCTAGGTTCATCATTGTATTCAAACCACAAATTCTCAAAATTAATCCATAGTAATTGTAATCACTATTAAAATGAAAGCTTAACGATGCTAGAAAAAGAAATAAGACAAAATAAATAAATCACAAATAAATTGTTCAAACTTCTAAGCCAAAAGTCTAAAAAATATTCCATAAACTTAAAACTGAAATTAAATAATAAGTAGGGAATGAAAAGATCAAGCCAATTGAATGGAGATGAAGATGAAGCGGTGGAGGAGACTGGGATGCAGTAGCAATTGGACCCCTCAATGAGCTCTTCAATATGCTGCCGTGTGAGTGAATGCTCCAGAAATATTTGTGTTGCTGCGTGAATGATCGCTCATGAGAATCCCCTTCCCTTCCCATATCTAAGTGAAAAATTGGAAGCAAAATAAATTGTCAGTGTTCCTTGTAATCAAACAGTTTTTTTCAGGCCAAAAGTCAGCCATATGATGTAAAATCCCATATATATACCCTAATGACAGAATAAACCCTAGATCTGTAAACTACGATGTTCGCTCGAGCGGAGTGTCGAGCGAACATTGAGCATTCAACTTTGCCTGAATTCGCTCGAGCGGAGTGTCAAGGCAACATCAAGCTTTCAACTCTGCTTGACTTCACTCGAGCGGCTAAATGCCTCCGCTTGAGCGATCTCCTTTCCCGCAACTTTCTCGAGCTCACTGTCGAGCGACAGTCGAGCATTTGAATCTGCTTGACTTCGTCTTAATAATTTTTCCATATAAAACCAATGATAAAGTAATAAAAGAATTAAAATATATTGGTTCCAAATATATTAGAATATGCAATAACTCAGCTCAATCACAAAGCAAGGATTGAGGAGTGGAGAAGAATTCAAGAGGTGCTGAAAATCTATGAAACGGCCTCATGCTAGTTCCTTAATAAAGACATGACTCCTGTTTTTTTTCAATAGAAATACTAAGGCAGTAGATAAGAAGGCCATAAAGGAAGCTAGTAATTCTTTTGTTTGTGGAACCTATGAGAAGTACCTTGGTTTTCCTACTATGGTTGGAAGATCAAAGCTCAATACTTACAGGAATCTTAAAGAAAGAATATGGTAGAAAATGACTAGTTGGGAAAACAACTTAATATCACAAGCTGGTGAAGAAGTCATGATTAAGGCAGTTCTGCAGGCCATACCTACATATACCATATGTGTTTTCAAACTACCTAAGAAATTGTACTAGGAGATCAGTGGTTTGTTTGCGAAATTTTGGTGGGGTAAATAACAGGAGGGGAAGGGGATTGTGTGGAGGAAGTGGGATAAGATGGGACTATAGAAAGGTAGGAGTGGCATGGGCTTTAGGGACTTGGAAAGCTTTAATACATCTCTTCTTGCTAAACAAGGGTGGAGGCTAATTAAATTTCCTAATTCCTTGACAGTTGTGATATTCAGGGAAAAATACTATAGAAAGTCAAATTTTCTGGAAACAAAACTGAGTTCACAACCTTCTCTTGTTTGGAAAAGCATATGGTCAGCAAGGGAACTGTTAAAAGAAGGGATTAGGTAGAGAGTAGGTGATGGGAGAGACAATAAGATCTGGGGTTCTAAGTGGCTTCCTAGCCCTTCTTCTTATGTTGTTCAACCTCCAGTATCTTTGCTGTAGGCAGACTCAAGGGTTGAAGCTTTAATTGATAAGAAGAAGGGTGAGTGGGATGAAGAACAGATTAAAATCATTTTTTATAGAGAAGAGGTTGAGAAGATTCTTAGCATACCATTGAGTAGAGGTAGAGCTAAAGATAAGATGTTTTGGGGTCCCTTAAAAAAGGGAAATGTTTCTGTTAGAAGTGCATATTTTCTGCATTTGGATAGAAGGGAGAAGATCAAAGGCGAGAGCTCAAAAGAAGTTAAAGAGGATGAAAGGTGGAAGAATATATATGACTTGGAGGTGTCAGGAGTAACAAAACTGTTTCATTGGAAAGCTGGCAATGACCTGTTACCTACTAAATTGAATCTCTATAAGATGGGAGTAATGAAGGATAAAAGGTGCCCTATGTGTGAAGTTGAAGAAGAGTCCCTTATGCATGTGTTGTGGGAGTGTCCTGTAGCAAATGATATTTGGGGAAGTGATAGTGGCTATGTTAAAAAATGGGGCGTATTTGAAGGAGACTTTATGTTGTTGTGGGAGAAATTCATGCCTTCTTTGAACAAGAGTCAGCTGGAGGAGTTGGCAGTGACATTCAAAAAGGTATGGCTGCATATAAATGGTTTTGTTTTTGAAAAAAGAGTGGAATGTCCTAGGAATCTAATAATTTCTACTCTAAAAGACCATCAAGCTGCTCAGAATTCTTGTAAACCTGGTGGATAAGTGCAGATTAATGGGGAAAATAACTAAGGTGGAGAAAACCAGAAAGAGGATTTGTAAAGGTTAACTAGGATGCTTATTTGGACCTAAAAAGGAAGGAAGGTAATGGGAATTTGTATCATGATAAGAGATGAGGACGGCGAGGCCTTGGTTGTTGAGTGTGATCAGAAAGCAAATGTAGAAGAAGCAGCTATGGCAGAATGTTATGCTTCAAGGAAAGCAATAGAGTTGTGTTGTGATCTTAATATTTAGAAAGCCAGGTTTGAAGGGGATGCAAAGGAAGTCATCTTGGCAGTGTGCAGTGATGAAGAAGTGTTGACCTGTTATAGCCTTATAGTAGAGGATGTCAAATTTTATTTCAAGAACATATTAAACTGGACTATACAGTTTGCTCATAGAGAAAAGAATGTGGTTGCTCATACTTTAGCAAAAAAAGCATTGGTTGTAGATGAAGAAAAAGTGTGGATAGAGGATGTCTAAATAGAGACAACAATCATATTACTTGATTTCCAAATGAAATGCAAAGTTTATATAAAAAAAAAAGAAGTATCTAGATCAAAGTAAGCCATAGCACGAATGTGTCTAGTCAATGGCGGAACTAGGAATTCTATTTTGGGGGCATATTGATGTGTGCAATGACCTATGCAACGACCATAATGCTTGCATTCAAGACTGTGTATGTATATGTATATGTTAAACACTTTATTGTTTATAATTATAAGAAAACACATTATTGACCTAATTTAATTTCATATTGTTTCAATTTATAAGAAAAATTTTTTGGATTGTATATTTTTTTAACTCATATTTCATATTTCCAATGTTTTAAATTTTTGGTCGTATATTTTTGTTTTTTTTTATGTATGTATACTCATTTTTATATTTTGAATGTAAAAATAAGAATTTTAAAAAATATAGAACCATTTCTTCATACTTTTAAGAAGACTCAAGAATTTTATATCGGATTAGAAGAAAATTTTCATATTTTTAAAATATTTTAAGAAGTTTTAAAATTTTTTAGGAGAATATTATTTTTTATCAAATTTTATTTGAATTTAAATAATGATAATAATTATGTTCTTTTGGGAGAGGTTAGGGTATCCATGTTTCTTTTTCCATCCTTTTTGCTGCTGTAGCACTTAATTTTTTAAAAAATTGTGCTTCTCCACTATCTGGTTGAATTATATCTTTCAACACACATTTTAGGCTATTCTCCTAAGATTAAGGTGTTTGCGCTTTCTTTTATTTTTCTTCAAGCCAATAAAGAGAATGCAAACAGTTTGTTGTTCTCTGTTATTTTCTTTTGATATATTAATTGAGCTGAAATATTGCATATTTTATACATTTAGAATCAATATATTTTAATTCTTTTATTACATTATTATTGGTTTTAGATGAAAAAAGTAATTAAGATGCATAAATCCGAGTTGTGATTTAAATTACTTAATATCATGATTTATGCTTAATTTTAGAACTTGTGATTTAATTGAGCAATTTTTCTTTATATACACAACAAATTTGTTTTTGATATTTTGTTTTTCCTTTTTTTTATTTGTTTTTAATTTTTGTGTTATTTCTTTTTATTTTAGGTTTCTAAATAAATAGGATGCTTATTGAGAGAACCACTTGCAAACCGAGGACATTGAGTAGAAAGATGACGTTGAGATATGAGACAATTTATTTCTCTTGGACATTTCAAAATTATTGATGGAATTTAATGTGTTGATGATATAAGTAAATGAAGTTGATAACTTGAGGGGCCCATATGCGAATTCTATTTTTGCATGGATTGGAAGCAGCACATATTGAATTGGAAGGCTGGCCTCTTGGTTTATTTAATTTCCACACCGCATCATATTGGGCTTTGAGCTAGGACGTCGAACACTTTTTATTCTCCAGGGGGTCTTTAACGCACGGCACAAGTTATTCGGATTTTATTAGGCACTTTCATGCTGCAGGGGAAGGGGGAGTTTTCAATTCACTCAGCGCCGCAATTTTCTCTGGCATTCACAGCGCCGTTGAAGAACCTTGAAGGGTCCACTGCCGCTGGCCAGCCTCCTCCACTGCCTTCAATCTCCATCTCTATTTAATTAGCTTGATCTTTTCATTCACTACTTTTTATTTAATTTCAATTTAAAGTTTATGGAATATTTTTGAGATTTTTGGCTTAGAAGTTTGGGCAATTTATTTACTATTTATTTACTTCGTGTTATTTATTTTTCTCTCTTCTTTAAGCTTTCATTTAACAGTGATTACAATTGCTATGGATTAATTTTGAGAATTTGTGATTTGAATACAATGATGAACTTTAGAATCTTGATTTTGGGGCTTTTCAATTTTCAATTCGTATTTTGTCAATTATTTTATAATCTAGTTTAATTCTTAGCTTAGTTTTATTAATCTCTTAATTCCATGGCAAATTAGATTGATTAAAGTTTAATTAGGACTTAAATAATTTCAATTTTATTGTTTAATTTTCAGATTAATTAAGATTGTTCAGTTTAGTTGATTATTTGATTGTTAATTTCAATTTATTAGTATTTTACATTTCATTTCGACACTTAAAAATCTAAAAATATGAATCTAGTCCACGACTAGTGCCCTTTTTCATTCTTGTTGCACTCTTACATCCATTGCACATACCATCATTTTTATTTTCTCTTTGTGAATATTTTCACCATTTTCAACGAGTTTGATTTTAAGTAACTTTCCCTGAGGAGACGATCTAGGAATTTATTCCTAATTATTACGCAATATCCTCCTGCACTTGGAATAACCTTTGTGCTACTCATTTTTGAGTCTGGTCCATGGTGATGACGACTCCTTGTTATGCCAGCAGGGAGAGGGAGGAGAGAAGCTGCGTTGAGGTAGAGCTAGCTATGGCTAGAGAGTGGGCCATGATAGCCCAAGAGTTGCTGAGCAAGCTCCAGGAGACTCTAGACCTGGTGCAGACGAAGAACGAGAGGCTAAGGGGCCTTAGGGATTTCGACACTCAACGGCTAAAACTGTTGGAAAAGGAGCACTCAACTTTGTTGGCTATTGTAGAGGACTAACGAGCTTTGTTTTTCGCGGCCATAATCCAAGTGGATGAGGCATTGGACGAATTAGGAGTAGCCCATAAAAGGCTGGGTACCCAGGACGTGGTCATCCGTGATTTGCAGAGCGACTTGTCGTAGGTGCAGAAGGTTGCCACCCGGTCTAGTGAATAGCTGAGAAGGGCTCTCTACGTTCGGGATAAAGCTTGGTCTTATGGGTATCTTGAGGGCTTTGAAAGGATGAGCAACCATGTCATCTTGAACCCTTAAAGAAGCTCTGAAGCATTGGAGGCACACTTGCAGGCTGTTGACTTCAGAGACCTCGTGCCAGATCCCGTTGCCCTTAATCATGTTGGCGAGATCGGGTGGGCGATGATTCTGGATGCATTTCTCCTAGAGGATGATGACCCTCCTGACCTTCCTCTCAGTGGTGACGCTGGTATCGATTTAGAGGGAGGCAGCTTTGAAGAGGTTGAGGCTAACCCCATCTAGCCTAGACAGGAGCCAGGCTCTCTCGGGATAGGCCTTATTGTCCTTGATGGGGGACTTAGAGGCTTCCCACGACTAATTCTACTTGGCGTTATTGTCGTGCCTTTCCCTTTCTTTTCTCTTTCTTTTCTTTTTCGCAGGCTGTGAAGGAACTTTTTGTCTTTGTTCTCTATCTGTAGAGACAGTGGACGCCACACGTCTCTTTACTTCTGTATGTATATCCTGTGTTAATATATCTTCTTTATGCCATGATTGCCCTTCTGTTTTTCTGGCTTTTCCTTACAGGGTTTGTTCGTCTGCCTACCGTTGAGATTTCCTTTTTCAACGGGGATGCTTCATTTTTGTTCTTTCAAGTTCCTTGTCGTACACTGGCCTTTGGCTTTCTAATGAGACTGGTTCAGTATTTGATGTTCCGTTTGTGAGTCTGTGTGAATCTTGGGCAGTTGGCCATTAATGTATATCCGTTAGTCTTTCTTTGTTTATGGTCTTGGATAACTCCTACCGCATGCGCCAGGGGATTCGTGTTGGGCTCTTTGTGAGATTTCCGTTGGATTTGATGAGCCTCTGGGATACGTACAGACGGCACCACTGTTGTTATCTGCCGTCTAGATTAACAGTAGATTAACAGTAGTTTGTCCCTATTTCTCTAGAAAATGATGAACCTCTGCTGTTATCTGCCGATGTTGACCCTGTATCTGAATCCTTTCTCGTTCCAGCTCTTCTATTCGTGGTTGCAGATCATGAGCATACCAATCTGCAAATTTCTTCAACTCTTGGTTTTCTTGCTGTAGCCTTTTATTCTCTATATTCTTATTAGCAAGCTTCTGTTGTAACTCAGATATTCGGATATTAAGATGATCAATCTCACTTACCCTCGCCAGTAACCTCCGAGACATGATCGTAACAGAGGCAGCATATTGACTACTGAGCTTCCATGATTCTGTAATAATCTCAGAATCAGTCCTACTAGAAGAACAGTTCTCTGCTCCTATAATGGTATTGACGATCTCAGGAGAGAAGATTGTTGGTGGATGCGTCAAGGGTTCTTGATTCAAGTCTGGAACCGAGGTGGAGGAGAATTGCCCAGCCATTCTTTTGTTATGGAAAAACAAAACACAGGTCAAGAAGCGATGTTTTTCTTTCCGATGGATGAAGATGATCCTGTTTCTTTATAGAAACTCAAAGCCTTCAATCACGGTTGTCATCAACATCAGGCGTTTGTTCAAATCTCCAGCTGTATTAAATTCATAGAGTAGGCCCCGAGACTTTGCAGCACTTGTCGGGTCACGGACGGTTCTTTTTTTTTAAACTATCTACAGTGTTTTAAGCGTGTTTTATGTTTGTACTTGCGTCGATTTCGAGGACGAAATCTTCTTTTTAGGAGGGGAGGATGTAACAGCCCGCTAAAATTATCAGTTTTGGATTCTTTCCCGACAGCAATCACATCTCTCTCGTCTTAACCCTCTATCTTTAGTTATTTATGTTTAACATAGTTGATTTGGTTGGCTGTAGACTGTGTAGTTAGTGTTTGTGGAGTTCGCTGCGTAGTTGTGAAACGAAGTGTGGTTGTGAAGTGTTAGGCTTGATTTTGTAGTTTTGTGGACTGTGCTGTGAAGTATAGGCGTGAGATGGATGCCGTAGATGTGATACGGCGGGTTGTGTGAAGAGAATACGCGTGTAGCGTATTCTGTGTAATGCAGCGACGCGCCGCGCGACATGCGCTGTAGTGATGTGGGTCGTAGAAGGAAGGGAGTACGCATGTAGTGTACTCCGTGTGGTATGGCGATGCATCGTGTGATGTGCATCGTGTTGATGAGTGTTGTAGCGAAGGAAGTACGCGTAGCGCGTACTCCGTGTCGCGTAGCGATGCACCGTGAGACGTGTATCGCAGTGATGGGTTTTGTAGTGTGAATGGAAGAGAGTTCACGTGAGTGTACTCTGTACTAAGTCGTGATACACCGGATGGCGTGTCACGAAGGGTTGAATGGCGTAGCAGAGAAGTGTGGAGCGTATGGTGTAATGTTGGGAAACTGTATGACAGTGTCCCGAAGCAGTGATGATATGGATTATAGTCCGGGATGACTGGTGTCATCTTGTGGTTGACTATGGCTAAGAGTATATGGATTGAGAAATGAGTTGTTTGTTTGGTTGTTATTGATAATTTTAATGAACTTGTTTTAGTGCAAAGGCTTTCTGAAGTCAATTTATCTCTTCCGAGTATAGTGAAACCTCAAGTTGGCCGTGGTGTTGCAAGTGCTTACAATATGGCAATTGAGTTCAGAAGTGAAAATCTTAAGGACTTGAGTGTTCCTCTTCCAGCTGTTGTGCAGTTCCTCGTGTCTCGCGCTCTATTCTCATAGAACGCGACGATCGAGGTAAGTTAGCCTCTAACTTACTATCAGTTTATTGTGTATGTGTGATGGGTAAGAGAACTACAATTTATGTATGTATGTTATCGTATATGCCATGTCATGCTATGTCATTACATGTTTATCTGTTACGTATGATTTAATCTCTCATGAATAATTATCTGTTATATAATCTTTTCTGTCATACAATGATGTATGTTATAAGTATGCCATGTTAAGTATGCCATATGATACATGTATGCCATGAAATGTTTATGATTAAATCATATTATGCCATTTACAAGTATACGCCATGTTAGAAAAGTATATGATATTAAATAATATCACATGCATTAAGAAAGATAAGACATGTTATGTTATAATAATGCGTGGGGCCACAACAACTGTGGAGTACGTATTATATTTATGTTATTTATAATGCGTGGGGCCACAACAACTGTGGAGTACGTATTATATTTTATGTTATTTATAATGCGTGGGGCCACAACAACTGTGGAGTACGTATTATATTTTATGTTACTTATAATGCGTGGGGCCACAACAACTGTGGAGTACGTATTATATTTATGTTACTTATAATGCGTGGGGCCACAACAACTGTGGAGTACGTATTATATTTATGTTATGTTATTTATAATGCGTGGGGCCACAACAACTGTGGAGTACGTATTATATTTTATGTTATGTTACTTATAATGCGTGGGGCCACAACAACTGTGGAGTACGTATTATATTTATGTTACTTATAATGCGTGGGGCCACAACAACTGTGGAGTACGTATTATATTTATGTTATGTTACTTATAATGCGTGGGGCCACAACAACTGTGGAGTACGTATTATATTTATGTTATGTTATTTATAATGCGTGGGGCCACAACAACTGTGGAGTACGTATTATATCTTATGTTATGTTACTTATAATGCGTGGGGCCACAACAACTGTGGAGTACGTATTATATTTATGTTACTTATAATGCGTGGGGCCACAACAACTGTGGAGTACGTATTATATTTATGTTATGTTACTTATAATGCGTGGGGCCACAACAACTGTGGAGTACGTATTATATTTATGTTATGTTATTTATAATGCGTGGGGCCACAACAACTGTGGAGTACGTATTATATCTTATGTTATGTTACTTATAATGCGTGGGGCCACAACAACTGTGGAGTACGTATTATATTTATGTTACTTATAATGCGTGGGGCCACAACAACTGTGGAGTACGTATTATATTTATGTTATGTTACTTATAATGCGTGGGGCCACAACAACTGTGGAGTACGTATTATATTTATGTTATGTTATTTATAATGCGTGGGGCCACAACAACTGTGGAGTACGTATTATATCTTATGTTATGTTACTTATAATGCGTGGGGCCACAACAACTGTGGAGTACGTATTATATTTATGTTACTTATAATGCGTGGGGCCACAACAACTGTGGAGTACGTATTATATTTATGTTATGTTACTTATAATGCGTGGGGCCACAACAACTGTGGAGTACGTATTATATTTATGTTACTTATAATGCGTGGGGCCACAACAACTGTGGAGTACGTATTATATTTTATGTTACATGAAGTATGGGGCCACAACAACTGTGGAGCATACACTACATGAGACACAGCAATTGTGACATGTAGAATACGTGGGGCCACAACAACTGTGGAGTACGTATTATATTTTATGTTATGTGAATTCATGGGGCCACAACAACTGTGGAGCATGAAGTATGGGGCCACAACAACTGTGGAGCATACACTACATGAGACACAGCAATTGTGACATGTAGAATACGTGGGGCCACAACAACTGTGGAGTACGTATTATGTTTTATGTTACTTGAATACGTGGGGCCACAACAACTGTGGAGTACGTATTAATGCACGTTATTAATCAAGACAATTAAATAAGATTCCAAGTTTATGTTAAGTCAAGTTTCAGATCAAGTTCATGTTATGTTATGCTCACGTACATGTTATGTTCATGTTCATGTTATGTTCCAAGTTCATGTTCACATCATGTTATGTTCACGTTTATGATACGTTCAAGCTCACGTTCATGTTATGTTATGTTCATGTCCATGTTATGTTTCACGTTCATGTTATGTTGATTGTTCATGTTATGTTTTAAGCTTAAGTTCATGCCATGTTAAGTCAAGTTCAGTTCACGCTTAAGTTCTGGTTAAGTCATGCTATATGTCAAGTTATACTATGTTTATGTATGACTATAATTATGCATTTATGCTTTTACTGCCATGCATGCATTTTTAACCTGTGTATAAGTTTTATGTTAACTTACTGAGATTTGTAATCAAATCTCACTGTGGTAGTCCCAACTACCATTCCCCCCGAATGGTAGATCTTGTTACAGGACCCAAAGGAGAATTGGAATCTGACCAACTGAATACGGTCGACTAGGCCACGGTGCGATGTTGATGATGGTATAGTATTTAACTTAGGTTAATACTTGTACTTTTGGAGTTGTATCTCAAGTATTCTTTTGATCACAACCATTTTGGACTAGTGTGATGATCACGGCTTTTTAGTATGCCTTTATGTATGAATTATATTTCAAGTATTTGGGATATATTTAGTTTGGTGCATAGTATTGCTAAAGAAAAAGATTATCCGCTGCGAATATTGCATAATGCTAGATGCATGTTAGGAACATTGCATCTTATATGTCATGAACGGGGGTAGGTAACCTTGTGTTGCATGTCTCGACGCTTCAAATGTCCGTTCAATCCCAAGCGGAATTTGGGGGCGTCACACTTTACCTGAGGGTCGAGGGACTTTATATACACAGCCCCAGGGGCCAGGAGGCCATACCTTGTGTCCTGGGGGGAAGGGAAGTTCTCTTGGAGCTCCTTCCACCATACCGCTTTTAATGCGGCATGGCCCACTGGGTTCAGTCATTAATGCGGCATAATTGTTTGGTCAACTTATTTAATGCAGTGTGATCTCTTTGTGCTGCTTTGGAGTCTTGTCCCCTTTCTTTGGCGTGCTTCCTTCCATTTCCTCTGGTTTGGCTTCCCACATTCTTTGTGTAACGTCCAATCCTGACTTGGAAAGGCACGCCCAACTTTTATGGACCATGGGGGTCTCATTTGGGTTGCTGGGAGACCCTGCGGGCCTGGGCCAGGTTCCTCAGGTCTTCTTAATGTCTGCTTTGAGCCAATCCTTGTGGGCCTGGGGCCAAGTAGCATAATTAAAATCACAAACCTGTTATGTTGAAAACTTTAATTAATTAGATGGTTTTATTCTATTAAAGATATTTAACAGACTCTATTATTTTATTTTATGGTGAAAAATAGTGTTCTGTGATCTTATAAAATAAAGTTTGAAGTTTAATTTTGTACCATCGTATTTTATTTTATCTATTAAAAAATGGGAAGGATGGGTATCGGCATAGTAGTGAAGGACTGCAATGGTGAGGTACATGTGGTGGTAGCCTCTCCCAGACAAACAATAAGGACGACTTTTGTAGCTGAGAGCTGGGCCATGCTTCGTGCTGTTCTGTTGTGCAGAGAACTAGGCCTCAGATAGGTGCAACTGGAAGGAGATGCGAAGATGGTAGTGGATGCAGTCAATTCAAATACACAAAACTCTTCATGGGATGGACAAGTTATAGAGGACATCAAATCTATATTGAAGGCCCAACCAAGGTGGTCTGTATCATTCTCGGGTAGAAGTAGCAACAAAGCAGCGCATGAAACTGCTCAACTAGCCTTATCTTTAGGTTTTGAATGTGTTTGGGTAGAAGAGGTACCCTCTGAGGTCCTCCCTGCCGTTATTTTAGACAAGTGTAATATGGTTGAGTCATATTAATGAAGTATTGGTTCATTTCAAAAAAAAAAAAAAAATATTGTCAATTGTTTAAATCTATACCCTTAGATTAAATTAGAAACCCTAGGATGAATGGCCTATATTAAATACCCCAAAAATTAACTTTTTTGCTCACCTTCCCTCTCCTCATCCATCAGCAGCCGCCCCCTTTCTCTCTCCTTGTTTTCCCTTCTGTCCATCATAGCCTCTCCTTGCGTAGCCTCCAGCTACCACTGCTCCTCGCCAGCGCCATCACCAGCGACCACGAAACCCAGCCCCTATGGTGCAGCCCCTCTTCCTCTCCTCCCCATTTCTCCTCTCTATCTCACTGGTTCTTAAACCTCTCCTCCACCACCACGACATCGCCATGACCACCTCATTTCTCCTCCCTTACCTGTAGCTTATAGCTAATCTCTAGACCCACGCATGAACCTATCTCCTACACGGGTTCTACATACCCACAACCAAGCTCTGCCCCTCAAGGCCTCCAACCGCCACCACGTGCCTCCCTTGACCACCCACGACCTTTCCCAGCCTCCCCCTTTCCTTCAAGTAGCCGTAGCTAGCACGAAATTGCCCCTAGCCTCCCATGGCTCCTCCACTTCACAAGCTTAGATCTGCCACCGTATAGCCACCATGTGCGCCTCCCTTCACCACCATAGCTCCATCACACCATCCCCAAGCTCCTCTATGCTCAGCCATAGCTCCTCTCCCCTTTGAAAACCCTTTCTTTACACAGGTTCCCTATAGATCCACCGTAAGACCGCCGTGAACCACCACCTCAGCCACCCTATGACCTCAGCCACCTCACATAGCCTAAATCTAGTTGAGAAGCCCTAGATATGGCCTTCCGAAGTAGCCTCGTTCCAAGGTCACAGAGGTGACCGCTACAGCGCAAGCCAGTGGCTTCTGACGCCATTTGCCATGTTGAATAGTGAGCAATGTATGGGTTATTCCGACGACGGTATAACCCTCTTTCCCTTTTCCTCGTTATTTATGTGAAGTTGGATGGTTGTGGACTATGCTGTTGGTAATATGGAGTTTGCTGTGTAGTGGGGTGACGTGAAATGCAGCTGGGTACGTGAAGTGTTGGGCATAGTTGTGACGTGTAGTGTGTTATTGTGGACTGTGCTGTTATGGTGGTTATGAAGTGTGTGCTGTTGCCGTGGTGGTGTGTGCGTAGTATGGATTGGAGGGAGTACCCTTGGAGTGTACTTTGTGTGATGAAGTTGTGATGCACCGGATGGTGTGTCGCGAAGGTTTGGGTGATGGCGTAGTTGAGGTGCGTAGAATGTGTTGTATAGTGTCAAGAACTATGGAATAATGTCCCAGAGTAGTTGTGATGTGACCCTGCTATAGTGATAGGTGTCAAGGTGTAGTTGGGTATGGTCGGGAGTACATGTGAAGTCACAGAATGGTGTAAGAGTGATGTAGTGGAAACGTGACGGGATGTCACGTAGTGGCATGAGCACATGAGTAGTCATGCTCATGATGAGTTAGAAGTAGGTGTTGAAGTGACGTGGAATGATGCCAGGGCAAGCGGAGGAGTTTTAACGTGGTAGATGTGTAGTTGTGAATGGAGTTTTAACGTTTTAAGTGGAATGATGCCAGGGCAAGTGGAAGATATGTGACGTGGTAGATGTGTAGTTGTGAATGGAGTTTTAACGTTTTAAGTGTTGGGATGAACTATGTTGTTGGATGGGTAGCATGAAAAGTCATGCTAGCCAAGTTTGAGTAAAAAGTTGGTATCAGAGTATGAAGCTTGTTTACACAAGCGGGCGTTCAACAGATTATATGTTGATCTTAGGTGATAAAAGGGAGTAGGGTACGTGTATAATCTGATTAGACACATGTGCAGGAAGGATTTACTATATGTAACGGGTAATCTGTCTGAGTATGTGTACATGATGTTTATGCCTCAGAGTCGGCTTAAAGTTGTGTGGTATGCATGGATGGGAATGAGGATGAAGTGTGGGCTAGGATGCGGGGTGTAAGTGACGTGTGTATGGACTAGGATTGGGATGCACGACTTGTTCAGTTTAAGTTATGCATTGGGATGTGGTTGATAGGAAGAGTAAGATGAAGGTACTAGTGTCTTAACCCTAAGGTGAATCATGGAGGTTCACTTTAAAGAATAAGACCTTGAAGTAGAACGCTGAATTTGGAAAAGGTGACGCAAGTGGGTCCTAGAAAAAGGAAACATGATATGGAAGATATAGAAGAATGGGATAGAAGAAGAGTGTGTCTAAGTGAAATGTAGTTTGTGTTTTATAGTTTAGCACCAGATGGAGAATGACGTTAAGGTTGTGTATGCATGTAGGTTGCCATTTGACATGCACATGAAGGGACCGCATGAAATGAGTATAGCATGGAGTCCAGGTAAGTATTTTGTTCATACACTGCTAGAGTTTTCTAAAAATATGAAGGAAATGAAAATATCATGTTTATATTTACGATGCTTTACAAAATGAATGATGTTTTATGAAAACATGCTAAGTATAAGTCTTCAAGTATATGTATGTAATGACCCTTCTTGGTAGCCCATTTTTATGCACCCTAAAGTATTAATTGTATGTATGTGAATGTATGTTATACGTAGTACATATTTTATGTATTTTCATGAAATGAAATGTTAGGCTTATGCCTTATGCTTTAAGCGATGCTTTAAATGATGCGAAGAATTAAATGTTCCTATAAGCTGATACTTTAAGGATGCCATGAATTGATGTCTTTAAATGATGCTTTGAAAGATGATGTTTAAGCTCATGTTTTTAATGACGTTTATGAATGAATGGACTGAAAGAATGAAAAGAAATGAAAGGACTGGAATGAAAGAAAGGACTGAATGAAGGAATGTTTAATGTATGAAAATACATAATGGCCATATGAATGAATGATGGTACCAAATGAATGGGCAGATTACAATGCCGAGTAAGTAGTACTGGTGGTGCACCCAGTGCTGCCCCCTGACTGAGAGGGATTCCCAACTCGTGGCCTCGGGAAGAGTCCAAGTCCAAGGGAAGACAGCTAACACTCACACATGGGGAATAACTGTGTGTACTGGCCAAATGAAAGTGATAAGAAAATGTATGTGTACGTTGACTCTTTAAGAAATGAAGGCATGGGGTGTGGAGAAATGTTTTTGTGAAAAAAAATCCTTCTTAAGAAAAACCGCACCTCATAATATTTTAAATGAACGTATGTCTGATGTATAGTATATATGGAGTGATGAATGCATGACTGAAAACCCATGTTAGTATATTTTGACTGTATGAAGTAATGCTTATGGGTATTCGACTCATTTGATTTTTTATGTATGCCCCTCCTAGGAGCAAAATGAGTAGAAGGCGTCAGGATTGACATGTCCCAAAGGAGAAGAGCACGAAAGCCTATGCATTATGTTTTGTATGAAGGAC
This sequence comes from Carya cathayensis, assembly GCA_011037825.1. Taxonomy (NCBI): domain Eukaryota; kingdom Viridiplantae; phylum Streptophyta; class Magnoliopsida; order Fagales; family Juglandaceae; genus Carya; species Carya cathayensis. The sequence goes on from QGSO01000275.1 coordinate 1,058,775, forward strand.
TTTTAACTTTGAAGTTTAATATTTTCTGTTGTAACTCTCTTTAATTTAAGAAGCAAGTTTTACTTTTAAACATGGAGTCTTTTGTATTCTGGGTAGGTAATGAAAAAGCTTTAAAATGAACGGTAATTCATGTCTCTTTCTTAAAATCATTTTCTAAAAGTCCTACTACAAGGATGGGCCTTACAATCGCACAATATGCTATCCTATACAATACCTTAAAGGTTCTTAAAATATCAACAATTGCTTTCAAGTAAAAAAGTAGCGAATAGTTGTGAAAAGGTAGCAAATAGTTTATAAATTGTAGTGAAGTAGTCTAAGGCCTGATTTGGCTCTCTATCCAAATCAACCCTGAGACTACTTCACTTACCAAAAAAAGTCTTAATGGTAATAACTTCAAGATTGAATTCATTTTAGTAACCATAGAGGATCTCGTCTTTCATTTATCTTGAAAAATGCTAAGCATCCTCATGTGGCTTTGAATTCCTTAGGAAGGTAAAAACATTGCAGTTGTTGCATTCTTCTCTCCATTTCTGACTGGTTGGCTGCGTTGGAGCAAAATCTTAATAACCTCTTTCATGGATGGCTTGGTAGAAGCCGGTGTGCTAGTACAATAGAGTCCAAGTCTGAAAACATGACACATTTCATTCAAGTGACAGGGTTCCTTGACCTCCTTATCCAAGGCATCACCTATTGGTTTTCCATCTTGAATGCGTCACAATGCCCATTCGGCTAGGGATGAGTGTTCATCACCATCATTGGCTTTCTTTCCAGTTGTCAGCTCTAGAAGGATAACCCGGAAGCTGTAAACATCGATCTTCTCATTAATTCTTGTTGTGCGAGCATACTCTGCATTTCAATTCAACAACACAAGCTAAGCCAAATTTTTGGTGATGTAAAAAGAGGAAAATCATCAATAAAAGGAAACTTGGAAATCTATACTGTCACACACCTGGAGCTATGTAGCCAAAAGAGCCAGCCACGACTGACATTGTAGCCAGTTCTCCCTCCTTGACTAATATCTTTGCTAGACCAAAATCAGCTATTTGTGCATTGAAATCGAGATCTAAAAGGATGTTGCTTGACTTCACATCTCGATGAACAATGGGTGGTGAGCAGTCGTGGTGCATATAGGAGAGCCCTTTGGCAGCTCCAATTGCTATACGCAACCTTTTAGGCCAATCCAAGACAACATGATCAACTGAACTTGAAAAGGTTGTTGCTCTTCTCTTCCTATGCAGCCAATGATCCAGACTATGGTTATCCAAATACTTGTAGACAAGAAGTTTTGAATTATCATTGTAGATACAACAGAGCAACTTCACTATGTTGGCATGTTGAATTGAACTAAGTATTTTGACTTCAGCCAGAAATTCTTTTTCAAGCTTTTCTTCAAGCTTTCTGTTATTCCAAATCTTCTTCACAGCAACAATATCACTTGAATGATTAACAACAACACGAAATACTTGACCTGATCCACCAGAACCAATACGGTTATTTGTTGTCAATCCTGACAAAATGTTTGATTCTGTAAAATTCAGATTTTGGAATGAAATGAGCTTCCATGTCGAATGCAATTGATGCTTTCCTTTTTTGTAATTTCTTATCACAAAGAATGAAATAAATAAACTTAGAAGAACTGCTACCACCAAACCTATGATCCAAGCAATTAATTTGTATGATGTTTTGCTCGAATTTTGGTGGCGTGAATTGCAGTTCTCAAGGTTAAGGGATCGAGATGGTCTATTAGCACAAAGACCAGGATTATTTAAGAAGCTTTGGGCATATGCATCATTCTCGAACTCACTTGGGATGTTTCCAATCAGATGATTTGAAGACAGATTGAGTGAAGTGGGCTTGAGGAGGCCAAGTTTTGATGGAATTAGGCCAGACAATTGGTTTTCTGACAAGTCCAATTCAGTAAGGCCTGGTAAGGAACCAAGTTCCTCTGGAATCTGTCCAGAGATTGCATTTCGGCTGAGGTTTAGTGTATTCAATGATTTCCATGAATGAATATCTGATGGAAGGGAGCCCGAAAGTCGGTTTCGATCAAGCAAAAGAGTTGTCAAATGAGAAAGATCTTGAGGAATGGTGCCATTGAAGAGGTTATTACTAGCCTTGAGAACCAACAAATTCCTCGAGGAACACACTCCATGTGGAATTTTACCTGAAAACCTGTTATTATTCATCTCCAATTGTGAAAGATTCCATGCCAATCTCTCAGGAAGCTCGCCTGTAAAAGAATTATCACTTAACATCAACATGTTCAGATTCGATGATGTCCAAAGACCACTTGGAATATTCCCAGAAAAATGATTTTTGTATATCTTGACTAATTCCAAACTACTACAATTTCCAAATGACTTGGGCAACTCTCCAACAAGCTGGTTTTCATAAGCTATCATGTCCACCAACTTCCCATTGTCACACAAGTGTTTCGGCAACTGGCCCGTAAGGCTGTTGGTTGAAACCCAAAGTGTTTCCAACACAGAATACCTCCCTAGTTCTGGAGGCAAACTCCCTGAAAAATTATTGTTAAATAAGTGAAGATTTATCAGCCTCGGAAGATGACCAATGCTATCTGGGATTTTTCCAGATAATTGATTCAGAAACAAAGCCAAACCTGTCAAATTTTTTAGCTTTCCAAAATCATCAGGAATTGTCCCTGTCAATTTATTTTCAGAGAGGTCGATGACATCGAGTTTTAAAGCCTTGACCACTGAAGGAATCTCCCCAGACAATTTGTTTTTGTGAAGGTAAACAATCCTTAGATTCTTTGGCATAAACAAATTGTCCGGGATCTTCCCGATCAAGCTATTTTCTGACAAATCCAACTGCTCCAAAGCTTCCATTTCTCCGATCGTGTTTGGGATTTCTCCGATCAAATTCATCTTGGTCATCCATAAAAGCTTCAGTTTCTTCAACTTTCCAAACTCCGAAGGGAACGTTGACACTATCTTGGAATTACCAGCCAATCCTAGTTCCTCGAGATTGGACAGGTTTCCAATTTCTGGCGGGAAAGAACCAGTAAACGGATAGTAGGTAAGCTTGAGTTTTCTCAGTTCTGTCAACCTCCCAATAGATGCTGAGATGTTACCGTTGAAGTTGTTGCCTTCGAGGCTCAGCTCTCGAAGTCGAGACATGTGGTGAATGTCATCGGGGATTGCACCATAAAAGTAGTTCTGTGAGAGGTCAAGAATTTCCAGCTTGGAACAGTTGTAGAGGGCCCTTGGGAACTCCATTGAGTGGAAACTGTTATTATAGACATCAAATGTTGTGAGGTTCTTGAGGTTGTAGATGAAGGGTGCGACTGTTCCATTGATTTTATAATTTCGAAAGGATAATCCAATGATTGAGCCATTGGAGCAAGTGATCTCAGGCCAGGAACAATGGGAGGAGGAGTTTGTTGGAATCCAGTGTCTGAGAGATTCTGGATTTCCCTAGAGTTTTCTTAGGTTTAGTAGGATTCCTTGTTCTTGAGCACTGAGCTGGGAGTTTGCATGGCTGAGAAAGTGGAAAAAGGTACCAATGCAGAGAGAGAAATGGAGAAATATTAGAGTTGTTTTCTTCATTACATGAGGTTGAGTTCCTTTGCTTCTGGCTCTGGTCTGAACTCTGATCTCAACAATGAGCTAAAAAACACATGAAAATTTGAGAAAGATAAGAAAAAACACACTCGATGGTGGGATCTTCAAACTTGCAATCAAGGAAAATTCATAGAGCGTAACATCTACTTATTTTCCTTGGAAAGCAAATTCGTTGAGCAATAATTGCAAGTTTAGTCCAAAATCTTTGCTGAGATGATATAGTTATGTTGGGCTGGAACTTTTCATCGCTATTAAGTAAATAAGAACCAAAACAGAGGATTCTTAAAGAAAACAATCGTTTTTAAAACAAGATTAGTAGATTTACTCATATATTTAGAACCAAGAGGATAGTTTGTTAAGAACTATCCATCTCGCTCTTATTTTTTGTGTCATGATTGACCTTGCAACCCATAAGAGAGTGTTTAACATTATTGGTACATGCTTCAAATCTTTGTTTTCATAAAAAAACTTGATTTTGTAGTATATTAGTTCCTCTAGTCACTTGAAAGTTTTGATTTTCAAATATAGCTGCCAAATCTTATTTAGCATAAATTATGTTTACATGTCAAATGGAGTAGTTAAAATAAGAAAAATGATTTTTGCAAGAGGTTGTAAAGATTTTGTACAAATCCTTTTAAAAATAAGTTGTAGAGAGGTCAAGAATTTTTGCACCATTAAAGTAATTTTATGAGGGGTCTAGAAATTTCCACTTGGAATAGTTGTAGAGAGCTCTCAAGAACTCTGTTGAGTGGAAACTATTATTATAAATATAAAATGTTGTGAGGTTCTTGAGGTTGAAAATAATGGGTGAGACTGTTCTATTGATGTTATAATCTCATAAGGATAATTAGATAATAGAGCCATTGGAGCAAGTGATCTAAGGCCACGAACAAGGGACAAGGAGTTTGTTGGAATCCATTGTCCTAGAGTTTTTTCAAGGTTAGTGGGACTTCTTGTTCTTGAGCACTAAGCTAAGAGTTTGCATGGATGAGAAATAAGGAAAATGTATTGAGGTAGAAAGAAAAATGGATAAATATTAGAGTTGCTTTCGTCATTGCAGGGGTTGAGTTACTTTGGCTCAGCTCTAATCTGAACTCTAATCTCAACAATGAGCTAATCAACAGATGAAAATATGATTGTAAATCTAGATACAGATCCAAATAACCGATCATAACTGGATCTGTATCCAAGTTTTGAAAACCAGGCGATTATCCACCTGGGTAAATCCGGCCAAAACTCGGGCGGTTGGCCGGATTTATTATTATTCCTTTTTAAAAAAAAAAAAAGTCATTTTGATGCTTTTTGAAAGGCTATTTTTATATATAGGACTTTATGTATATTATTTTTTGTATAACGAATATTTTTATAGACATTTTTTAAACTTTAAAACTATTAAATTCGAACAAAGACCTTACCTTGTGAGTTTTGCGGCAGCAAATGGGGGCTGGAGCACTGATCTTGCAGCGGCAGCGGTTAATTGGCTTGAGTTGACTCAGATGGCACCCCTGGTTGTTTAACAGGAGTACTTGAATCAGCCACCGGAGATAGGGTGTGTGAGAGAGAGTGTGATGACCCGCTTTTATGTGTATTTTCACTGAAGGAATATTTTAATTTAATTAAATATTTTATAGTGCTTTTATTTTAAATTATTGAGTTTTAAATGGATTTTATTGGCTGTTGGATTTAAATAGTGATTTAATTTATTTTGACTTGTTTTTTGTTTTAAAAATTTAAATAGTTGGTTTTTACTAGTTATTTATTTTATTTTAGCTTATTGATGTGTTTAAAATATTTTATTGGTGTTTATTTATTTATTTGATGTAGTGTTAATTTATTTTAATCGTTTTATGTTTTTATACCGTTTTCGGCTGATCAGTCTTCGGACTTCCAACGTGAGGACTGGACCTCATTAATTTCCTTCATCTTTTCTTTTCCTCTTCTTTTTCTTTTTCTCTTTTTTCTTTTTTTCTTTTTTTTCTTTTTTCCTCTCCTCTCCCGTTCAGCTCTCTCTCTCTCCCGGCGTCTCTCTTTCTCTCTCTCCTCACCCACACCGGAAACCGTCCCCCACCCAGGCCCGCCGTTCGCCGGCGTCGTGGCCGACACCACCCCTGCCGGTCGACTCCCCTCCGGCCGGTGATCATTCCCTCTGACTCCCAGCCCCAACCGGCCGGCCGTTTGGCCGGAAAAAGCCCAACAAGCCGCACGGCTTGAAGCCCGATCCGCCGCCGTCGCTCCACCTCCGGCCACCACCTCTTCACCACTTCTTCCCCTACTCCTTGCCGACCTAACCCACCCATCCCCGGCCTCAAACGGTCACCGGAGCGGCTCCCACGAGCTCAACTCCGATTTGCCCTTTTTCCGCCCCTACCGGCGTTTTCGCCGCCACCCACGGCCAAAACTCACTTCCACTAGCTTCATAAACATCCCTAGACCATTCCCTATCAATTTGGTGTCTTGGTTTGTCCCCGGTCAAAAGTGGGTATTTTGCGACCCACGGGAACAGTGCATTTGCACTGTTACGTTGCTTTCGCATCGCCGTTCGCTTCGCGCCGAACCTTCTAAAAATCCTATATAGCGCTGTAAGTATTTTCCAAACGCTACTTTTAGATTTAAATGTATTTTACTCTTTCAATAAATTATTTGGTTGGTTCGCTGATTCCGGACTGAGTCCGAGGAGTTCGGGGGTCGGATGGATGGAGGACGGAGTTGCTTGATTTGTTGTGCTATGGTTGAATTTATTTGTCGAGCATTGAAATTGGCATTTACATGATGCATGCACTTGTATTTTATTTTATTGGAAAAATCATGTTTTATTGGCGTAAATGATTTTTGGGAGTGTGCGTATCACGAGCCCAAGCCGGGATGGGTTATTATCTCGGTGGAGCTCCTCTGGTCACTCGGGAGTGGATAATACTGAGTGACATCCCCTGGGTTGTCGCCGGGCGACGACCGGATCGCACGATACGGTAACGCTGTCGTGTCGACTCCGTGGTCCTTTTAGTGGCGGGGACTAGAGGATGGCCTGGCCAGGTACGCGCGAGTTGGAGGCGCGAGTCTGGGCATCGCTCGTGTAGGTGTCACACGCGTAGACGTTACCTGCGGTGTGGCACAGAGCCAGAGTGTGCGGATGATCCCTAGGGGAGATCATGGTGCATGCATAATTGGTTGGTTTTCATGGTTTTCGGATATGGGCCATTTTCTGGGAAAATGGCGATGGTCTTGTGATCCATTTTCGGGGAAAATGGTGGTTTGGGCCATTATCTGGGATAATGGCGAGGCTTGGTTTTTAAGGTTATGTTTTTAAGCCAAATGGGTTTTTGGCGTGCGTGGAAAATATGATTTATGAGTTTTGGAGCATTGACATTCATTCATACTTGTTGTTTGAGTTTAATATGCTTTTATCTAGTGGTGTTTGGATTTTACTTACCTGCGGCACCATTTTTGGTACCGTAGATTTTGATGCAGCGTTCGAGGAGGAGGAGGAGGCTGAGCCCGAGGATACGGCTCCGCCGGAGTTCTGATTTGAAGTTATGCTTTGTACTTAGTTTTAAAACAATATTTATATCATGTAATATTTTATTATGTGCCTTTGAACCGTTTGTATTTTATTTAAGAAAAAAATAATTCTGGTACTTAGTATTTGACTTTGCTATCCGCTGCGTATCTTCTTGTGCACATTTGTCGCTTGCACACACTTGGCACTCTTCGATAGGGTGGTGACCCGTGATGTCACCATCCGGGCGCCTCGAATTCCCCGTTTTTCGTACGTGGGGATTTTGGGGGCGCCACAGGTGGTATCAGAGCGGTTTGGCTCTGGGTAAAACCACATGTCCCATAGGAGAGGTACCAGAATGTTTTTTTTTAGTTGTGTTTTAAAATTTATTTTAAGTAATATTGCTTTTTGACGTGGTTTAGTTGTTTTGAATTTATTTGAGCTTGTTTGGTTGTTTTATTTAATTAGTTATGTTATTGCTGCTGATTTGTTTTTGTTTTCTTGTTATGTGGATTGGTTTTGGTTTGGTTTTATGTTATTGGTTTTATTCGTTTTTTTTTAAAAAAGGGGGTCAAAGGTTGTGGTGGCAGGTAAAATGGTGAGACCGAGGAAATCTACACAAGGGCCACGGGATGATACACAGAGAGATGACTCCATTGCCCAAGCTATACGGCAAATGACAGAATTTATGCAGCAAAATTTTAGGCCTCAGCAAGGAGTGCCTAGCCCACAACCTGGAGGTCCTTGGCCGCAACAAGGAGGACCTTGGCAGCAAGGAGGGGCTTGGCAACAAGGAGGGCCTTGGCAACAAGGAGGGCCATGGCTGCTACCAGGAGGGTCCAGTGGAGGAGTGCAAGCGGGGTGCACGTATGAGCGCTTTCTGGCGCATAGGACTCCCCACTTCACTGGAGACGAGGATCCACTACAAGCTGGAAAGTGGATCAAGGACTTGGAGAGGACTTTTGAGGTATGTGGTTGCACCGAGGCGCAACAAGTTCTCTACGCCAGCTATCTGTTACAAGGCACTGCTTTTGATTGGTGGGATACCAAAAGAATAATGCTGGAGTCAGAATTGGGGTCTTTTGCCGCGGTGACTTGGCAGCGCTTCAAGAAGGAATTTAATAACCGCTTCTTTCCCGCTTCTGTAAGGCGGCAAAAAGCAAGAGAGTTCTCACACTTGGTCCAAGGGAGCATGACCGTGGAACAGTACTCCCGAAGGTTTGTAGAACTTGGGAAATTTGCTCCCCACCTCATCGCCACAGAGGAGATGCAAGCTGAGCGTTTCCAGGAGGGTCTACGCCCCGATATACGCCGGTTGGTAGTCAGCCACCGGATATCCACTTTTCAGGATTTAGTGGATGTGGCCACCCTCGTGGAGCGGGAGAATAATTTGAGTATGGGTTCCCCTCCGGGACATAAAAGGCGGAGTTTTACTGGAGAAGGAAGTAGCTCTGGATCGCCTCAGAAAATTGTTCAGCGGTCTGGAACTCGACCACAAGCTGCCTCAGGAGTGCGTATAGGAGGTCGGATGCCCGTTTGCATGAGGTGTAATAGAGCTCATACGGGTGAGTGCACTTTGGGTGGAGCTCGATGCTATAATTGTGGCCAGCAGGGACACTTTGCCCGTGAGTGTCCTAATACAGTTCAAGGAAGCCGTGGAGGTCGACGTGGTGGAAGAGCTAATCAGAGACAAGTAGCACAGGCTCGAGTGTATGCTCTTACCCCTGGAGAGGTGGATGATGAGGCACCAGCGACCCACGATGCTGGAGTGATTACAGGTATGGTTCTAAATTAACTAATTTTTGGATTTGATGTTTGGTGTGGTTTGATGTTTGTTTGTTTCGGATTTTGTGGGTGTATGTGTTTGGTTCAGGAAGAGTTCGGTTATATGACTTTTATGCTTGCACATTGTTTGATTCGGGTGCATCTCAATCATTTGTGTCTTCTACGTTCGCTCGGATATGTAATTTGGTTACGGGACCCCTACCAGGATCGTTAGTGGTGAGTCTTCCGAATGGTGAAATGGTTTGTTGTTCTAAAGTTGCGTTGGGTTGTCCCTTGGATTTTGGTGGTAGGACCCTTGATGCCGACTTGGTGGTGTTCAAGTTGTTGGGATTTGATATTATTCTCGGCATGGATTGGTTATATCGGTATTGTGCAAGTATAAATTGCAGAAGTCGGGTAATCAGTTTTCAACTCCCAGATGGTGGTTGTTTAGAGTTTATGGGAAGTAAATTAAAAGAGAAGCCGATGGTTATATCGGCAATTCAAGCGAAGAAAGATATTGCTTGTGGGGCGGATGCCTTTTTGGTTCAAGTGGCGTCTACGCCAATTGGGAACAAGTCCTTGGCAGATTTTCCAGTGGTAGGAGAATTTCCCGATGTGTTCGTAGATGATTTGCCGGGGTTACCTCCAGTCCGCGAGTTGGAGTTCGCTATCGATCTAGAACCCGGGGCGGCTCCTGTGCATAAAGCCCCTTACCGTATGGCACCAGCCGAGTTGAAAGAGTTGAAAGCCCAGTTGCAAGAGTTGGTCGACAAGGGGTTTATCCAGCCAAGTACTTCCCCATGGGGTGCACCAGTTTTATTTGTTAAAAAGAAAGATGGCACTCTTAGAATGTGTATTGATTATCGAGAGCTTAATAAAGTGACAATAAAGAATAAGTACCCTCTTCCAAGAATTGACGACTTATTTGATCAGCTTCAAGGAGCGGCTATCTTCTCGAAGATTGACTTGAGATCGGGATATTATCAGCTGCGAATAAGAGATAGAGATGTCCCCAAGACTGCTTTTAGATCAAGATATGGGCATTACGAGTTCAAAGTGATGCCTTTTGGGTTGGCTAACGCTCCTGCAGCTTTCATGGATCTGATGAACCGGGTTTTTCGACCTTATCTGGATTCTTTCGTAGTGGTTTTTATTGATGATATTTTAGTTTATTCCCAGAATGTTGACGAGCATGCTTATCACCTTCGCTTAGTGCTTGGGAAGTTACGAGAGCACCAGTTGTACGCGAAGCTTAGCAAATGTGAATTTTGGCTGGAAGAAGTCAGATTTCTCGGGCATGTAATTTCCCAGGACGGTGTGGCAGTTGATCCCAGTAAGGTGGAAGCTATTTTATCATGGCAGCGTCCATCGACTGTGCGCGAGATCCGAAGTTTCTTGGGACTTGCTGGATACTATAGAAGATTCGTGGAGGGATTTTCCCGATTATCCGGTCCTCTCACCGCTTTGACTAGAAAGAATGCAGAGTTTGTTTGGTCAGACAAGTGCGAGAGGAGTTTCCAAGAATTGAAGAACAGATTGACAACTGCGCCAGTTTTAGCACTTCCAAAACCGCTTGAGCCGTTTGTTGTTTTTAGTGATGCATCTAAATTTGGTTTGGGGTGTGTTCTCATGCAAGGAGGACGGGTCGTGGCTTATGCGTCTCGTCAACTGAAAGACCACGAGAAGAATTACCCGACACATGATTTGGAATTGGCCGCAATAGTGTTTGCCCTTAAGATTTGGCGACACTTTTTATATGGAGCAGTTTGCGAGATCTACACCGATCACAAGAGTCTGAAGCATTTATTTTCTCAGAAGAATCTCAACATGAGGCAAAGGAGATGGTTAGAGCTAATAAGCGACTATCAGTGCGAGATTAAATACCACCCAGGAAAAGCAAATGTAGTTGCAGATGCCTTGAGCCGGAAGTCACATTTAGAGGATGAAGCTGAATCTTCTGGAGTGGATTCTTTACTTTGCGGGTTGAGAAGGCTCCTTATTGGAAGTTCGCAGCAAGAGGAAGTGATATCTTCAATTCTTGATATTCGGGTATTTGATTTTGAAGAATTGAAGACTCTTCAGAGAAAAGATCCGAAGCTGTTGGACATTAGAAAAAGGGTCAGAAAATCTAGAGGGCCGTTGCACTACAGTTTGGATAAAGATGGGATTCTTCGATTCCGAGATCGTAGAGTAATTCCTAAGGACTCGGAATTTAAGGAGCGAATTATGACGGAGGCTCACGCGGCTCCCTATTCCGTTCATCCGGGTAGCACCAAAATGTATCGGGACTTAAGGAAAAATTATTGGTGGGAAGGAATGAAGAGGGATATTGCCTTGTATATTGAGAGATGTGGCACTTGCCGTCAAGTCAAGGCCGAGCATCAAAGACCAGCAGGTTTGCTCCAGCCTCTACCTGTTCCTGAATGGAAATGGGATGACGTCTCTATGGATTTTGTAGTAGGCTTACCGAGGACTCCCAGTGGAAAGAACTCAGTTTGGGTAATTGTTGATCGACTGACTAAGTGTGCTCATTTCTTACCGGTCAATAATGCGGATTCTCTGGGAAAATTGACCCGCTTGTATGTAAAGGAAATAGTGAGACTACATGGGATACCCAAGAGCATAGTGTCGGACAGAGATCCAAGGTTCACCTCCCATTTTTGGAAGAGTTTGCAGGCGGCTTTAGGTACTAAATTAAAGTTTAGTACTGCTTATCACCCCCAGACAGACGGCCAGTCAGAGCGCACGATTCAAACTCTGGAAGATATGTTGCGAGCGTGTGCTTTAGATTTTCAAGGAAGTTGGGAGAATCATGTGCCACTCATAGAATTCGCGTATAATAACAGCTTCCATGCATCCATCCAAATGGCTCCTTATGAAGCTCTGTATGGTAGAAAATGCAGATCACCCTTATGTTGGGATGAAGTCGGGGAGAAGAAAATAATTGGACCCGAGATAATACAGGATATGCAAAATCAGATTCAGATTATAAGAGATAACATGGCTGCAGCGCAAAGTCGTCAAAAGAGTTACGCGGATACCAGGAGGAGAGAATTGTCTTTCGAACAAGGCGATTGGGTTTATCTTAAGGTCTCTCCCATGAAAGGAGTTAAGCGTTTTGGGAAGAAGAGAAAGCTGGATCCAAGATATGTTGGACCTTTTCAGATTTTGGAGAAGGTAGGGTCCGTCGCTTACAGAGTTGCTTTGCCAGAATATTTTGGGGATATACACAATGTCTTCCATGTATCGTCTTTAAAGAAGAGTTTTGGACAACAAGAGCCACGTTTTGTCGACCCAGAGAATATTCAGTTGCAACCGGACCTTACTTATGAGGTTGTTCCATCGCAGATCATGGATTGGAAGGAGCAACAGTTAAGGTCTAAAACGATATATCTGGTTAAGGTGGCCTGGGGAGATCCGTTAGCTCAAGATTTCTCCTGGGAGCGAGTAGTGGACATGAGGGAGCAGTACCCCTACTTGTTCGAGTGATGACGGTACGTTTTTTTTTTTTGGTTGCAGTTGGTTTTATGTGGAATTGTATGGCTTGTTTCAAGTTGGTGTTCGGTCCTGCAAATTTCGAGGACGAAATTTGTTTTAAGGGGGGGAGGATGTGATGACCCGCTTTTATGTGTATTTTCACTGAAGGAATATTTTAATTTAATTAAATATTTTATAGTGCTTTTATTTTAAATTATCGAGTTTTAAATGGATTTTATTGGCTGTTGGATTTAAATTGTGATTTAATTTATTTTGGCTTGTTTTTGGTTTTAAAAATTTAAATAATTGGTTTTTACTAGTTATTTATTTTATTTTAGCTTATTGATGTGTTTAAAATATTTTATTGGTGTTTATTTATTTATTTGATGTAGTGTTAATTTATTTTAATCGTTTTATGTTTTTACCGTTTTCGGCTGATCAGTTTTTGGACTTCCGACGTGAGGACTGGACCTCATTAATTTCCTTCATCTTTTCTTTTCCTCTTCTTTTTCTTTTTTCCTTTTTTCTTTTTTCTTTTTCCTTTTTTTCCCTCTCCCGTTCGGCTCTCTCTCTCTCTCCCCGCGTCCCTCTCTTTCTCTCTCTCTCCTCACCCACGCCGGAAAGCCTTCCCGCCCAGGCCCGCCGTTCGCCGGCGTCGTGCCCGACGCCACCCCTGCCGGTCGACTCCCCTCCGGCCGGTGATCATCCCCTCCGACTCCCAGCCCCAACCGGCCGGCCGTTTGGCCGGAAAAATCCCAACAAGCCGCACGGCTTGAGGCCCGATCCGCCGCCGTCGCTCCACCTCCGGCCACCACCTCTTCACCACTTCTTCCCCTACTCCTTGCCGACCTAACCCACCCATCCCCGGCCTCAAACGGTCACCGGAGCGGCTCCCACGAGCTCAACTCCGATTTGCCCTTTTTCCGCCCCTACCGGCGTTTTCGCCGCCACCCACGGCCAAAACTCACTTCCACTAGCTTCATAAACATCTCTAGACCATTCCCTATCAATTTGGTGTCTTGGTTTGTCCCCGGTCAAAAGTGGGTATTTTGCGACCCACGGGAACAGTGCATTTGCACTGTTACGTTGCTTTCGCATCGCCGTTCGCTTCGCGCCGAACCTTCTAAAAATCCTATATAGCGCTGTAAGTATTTTCCAAACGCTACTTTTAGATTTAAATGTATTTTACTCTTTCAATAAATTATTTGGTTGGTTCGCTGATTCCGGACTGAGTCCGAGGAGTTCGGGGGTCGGATGGATGGAGGACGGAGTTGCTTGATTTGTTGTGCTATGGTTGAATTTATTTGTCGAGCATTGAAATTGGCATTTACATGATGCATGCACTTGTATTTTATTTTATTGGAAAAATCATGTTTTATTGGCGTAAATGATTTTTGGGAGTGTGCGTATCACGAGCCCAAGCCGGGATGGGTTATTATCTCGGTGGAGCTCCTCTGGTCACTCGGGAGTGGATAATACTGAGTGACATCCCCTGGGTTGTCGCCGGGCGACGACCGGATCGCACGATACGGTAACGCTGTCGTGTCGACTCCGTGGTCCTTTTAGTGGCGGGGACTAGAGGATGGCCTGGCCAGGTACGCGCGAGTTGGAGGCGCGAGTCTGGGCATCGCTCGTGTAGGTGTCACACGCGTAGACGTTACCTGCGGTGTGGCACAGAGCCAGAGTGTGCGGATGATCCCTAGGGGAGATCATGGTGCATGCATAATTGGTTGGTTTTCATGGTTTTCGGATATGGGCCATTTTCTGGGAAAATGGCGATGGTCTTGTGATCCATTTTCGGGGAAAATGGTGGTTTGGGCCATTATCTGGGATAATGGCGAGGCTTGGTTTTTAAGGTTATGTTTTTAAGCCAAATGGGTTTTTGGCGTGCGTGGAAAATATGATTTATGAGTTTTGGAGCATTGACATTCATTCATACTTGTTGTTTGAGTTTAATATGTTTTTATCTAGTGGTGTTTTGGATTTTACTTACCTGCGGCACCATTTTTGGTACCGTAGATTTTGATGCAGTGTTCGAGGAGGAGGAGGAGGCTGAGCCCGAGGATGCGGCTCCGCCGGAGATCTGAGTTGGAGTTCATGCTTTATGTTTGGTTTGAAACAATATTTATATCATGTAATATTTTATTATGTACCTTTGAACCATTTTGTATTTTTATTTAAGAAAAAATTCTTGTACTTAGTATTTGACTTTACTATCCGATGCGTATTTTCTTGTACACATTTGTCGCTTGCACACACTTGGCACTCTACGATAGGGTGGTGACCCGTGATGTCATCATCCGGACATCTCAATTTCCCCGTGTTTGTACGTGGGGATTTTGAGGGCGCCAGAGAGAGAGAGAGAGGGTCGAGTTTTTGTTTATTTTCTCTCGACACAGTCACACAGGTGAAGGTTTTGTTGGAATTTAATAGCTTTAAAACAAAGAAAAAAACAAAAAACAAGAGCAGTGCTAGCTTTAAATGTGTTTTTATTTTATTTTATAATATTTTAAAAAATAAAAAAGTATATATTAATATATTAAAAATCACTTAATAATTAAATAAAATTTTTTAAAAAAATAATTTTAAAAATAATCATTTAGAGAGATAGACTTACAACGGCACATTAAATTTAGTAAAAACACATCAAACATCGAAACGTCGAATCAAGGAAAACATCGAAACATCTGCAAATTTTCCAGTGTGAACAAGGTAAGAAACGTCAATGAACCCCAACCCCACTCGTGTATTAAGACTTGACTCGTTTGGATGATGTGTTCACGACTACGGCATCATCCTTTTTTCCACTTCCACTGACGCTTTCCGCAACAATAAATGATATATCAGTCCCAGTCGTATAATTATTTTTTAAAAAAAAAATATAATATTCATATAAAAAATTAATTCTTTTAATAATAAATTTTATTCTTTTTCAAAATCAATATATAACGTTTACACTACAGTAACATTACTCCTCTACAAGTACAGTAAAATGGGGTTAGTATTTGAAAAGTCAGATATAATTATTACACAAAGATAAAAGTACAATGATATATTTACCTCATTCTTCGAGCCATCATGGCATAATACGAGCTTACATATTATAATAAAAGGATGACCTTCAAATATATCACTTGATAATTTTTATGAAAAAAATTAAATTTTAAATATTTCACTATATAAATAATAACGGATGGATATTATTTTATAAAAAGTTATTGTAAAAAATCGTAAACATATATTAAGTTGTACTTATAGAATCTTATTTCTACATGTATGTAGAAAATTATCAGGTCCTATATTTTTATATTTAGTAATGTTGTTATGATTATTTATTTATTTTTTATTTTACATAAATGTGTTACATGTAAAAAAATTGGCCCCTCCTCAAAGAAATTGCTGGTTCCCCCAATGCCTATGCAATGATGATAATGCTTGCATTCAAGCCTCTGTGTATGTATATATTATACATTTGATTATTTGTAATTATAAGAAAACACATTATAGACGTAATTTAATTTCATATTCCTTCAATTTATAAGAAATATTTTTTGGACTGTATATCTTTTAACTCATACTTCCAAATTTTTAAATTTTTAGTGGTATAGTTTTGTTTTTTTTTCTTTTTTTTTTTTAATTTCTTTTATATGTACGCATACTCATTTTTATATATTGGATGCAAATATTATGAATTTTAAAAAATAGGGAACCATTTTTTCAAACTTTTAAGAAGACGCAAGAATTTTATATGGGATTAGAAGAAAATTTTCATATTTCACAAAGATTTTGAGAAGTTTTTAAATTTTTTAGGATCAATATTATTTTTTATCAAATTTTATTTGAATTTAAATAATAATATTCATTATGTTCTTTTGGGAGGTTAGGGTGTCTATATTCCATTTTCCATCTTTTTGTTGTTGTAGCACTTATTGTTTTAAAAAAATTGTGCTTCTTCACTTTCTGGTTGAATTATATCTTTCAACACACATTTTAGGTTACACTCCTGAGATTAAGGTGTTTGTACTTTCATTTATTTTTCCTCAAGCCACTAAAGAGAATGCAAACAATTTGCTTTTCTATGTTATTTCCTTTAGGCATATCGAACTAGCAAGAAACCCTAACATGTCTTAAACGATATGACAAAACAATTTGATCAGCGTTCATTTAAGTAAAATTGAAGAACAAACCTAAAAAGATTGAGGCTCCATTTGGTTTCAAAGATGGTCTCAATCCATCTCATCTTAACATCCAAACACCATTCAAACATAAATGCATTTTAATTTCATATTTTCAATATTTTTTATCTAATCATTACAACTTTCTTAACTTCCAAACAAAACACAAAAGAAAATTTAATTTGTTTAAAACTCAAAATAAAAATAATATTAAAAAACTATATTCTAATTATATTTTAACTTTATAATAATTTTATTCAATTTTCCTCTTTCATATCCCAAAATTCCATAAAAAATTTTAACTCAAACCATTTAACTAATATTAATAGATTTCTCATTTTATCTTGTCTTATTTATTTAACTAAACGAGTTATGAAACTCGATAGATTTTTGGATAAAATAATCCGAAAAATGTGTACTTCCAAAATGGGCAATACCCAACACCCAAAGCAATGGCTACGCCGTCGCCTCTTCATTGCATCCAATCCCCCGTATTTATGCAAAATTTCCCAAAAAAGAAGCAAAATCTCCCCCAACCACCACCTTGCAACCCACAAGGGAGTGTTTAATATGATTGGTACGAGCTTAAAATCTTTGTTTTCATTGAAAAACTCAATTTTGTGTCGTTTTTGTTTTTTTGTTCTTCTAATCACTTGAAAGTGTTGATTTTTAAATATAGTAGCCAAATCGATCTTGTTCAGCATGAATTGTGTTGACAAGTCAAATGGAGCAGTTAAATATAAAACATGAATTGTGTAGGTTTAGGATGTGAAAGTTCCAAACAAATTCTTTAGATCCACCTAAAAAATAAATCCTTTTTTTAATGATAAGTTATTCTCTTTTTCAAAGCACCTTTATCTAATGATTCTTTAAGATGAAAAACAAAGTTTGAAACTTGGCTCAACATGAACAAGGGAAGAAAGAGGAATAAGTTTACTCTCAGTTTGCTATCAATTTAGGCAAATCATCCTCCAAATTATCGAAAAATTATATATGTTTTAAACAATGAAATCAGAAGTTAAAATATTTAAGTGATTTTACATGGTTTTAGAGTAAAGGTACTAAGTTTGAATTCTAACTCTTCACTCTACCCAATTTAATTAAATATTCTACATTTTGGACTCATTTATTGAGGGGGAGTGTTAAAATATAAAATAAATAATATAATCCGCATATTCCCATTAGCTCTAGATTTCTAGATAAGTGGTGATTTCACATTTTAATTTTTTAAAAATAAAAAATTTGATTTAATAGGAGTTTTTTGTATTTTTTGTTTTGTTGAATTTATAGGTGTAGTTTTATCTTTTTAAGGGGAAAAGGAGATCAACTGAAATTCTTTAGTAGTTTGGGAGCATGACAGAATTGCTTTGTTGTTTTACTTGTCTATCATGATGTCAAATTATTTTTCAGGGATGCGATTGTTTTCAGAATTTTATCTATTTAATTATTTTGATTGAGTAATGCTACATACAGTCTTAAAGTGTGCAAGCGTTATACTGCTTTGAAAATAGTTAGGTCTACTATTAAAAAATTAATTTTTTTTTCATGTAGATCTCATATTTATTTACTTTTTTTAAAATAATTGCGAGACGCTTACATACTTAGCATGACTGCAATTATCATTTCTCATTTTGATAAGTGGAATTGTTGTTAGGAAAAGTTATATCCAATGGGAGCAACGCCTTCATCTATTGGGATTCTAGATAGCTTCATTTTTTCCACAACCACTCATGCAAGCAGTCAAGCAGCGATCTTTTTAGTCAATGGCCAATGGGTTGGAATTAGAAAAACCAAGATATGATTATTACACAAAGATAAAGTATATCAATAATGTATTTGCCTATTTCTTGATGCCAACATGGCATGATGATAACATGACGTTTGTCCTCAACAGAGCCCATTAGTAAAGACATCAGAGAAGAGCATTCTTATTGGCTTAGACAAAAGCAAAGTTAAAATCATATATTTTGTCTTTTGTCTATTCCCTTCAAAATAGATTCCCATGTGAAATTATTTATCTGTTAGCTAAAATAATAATAAAATATTATTAATTATTTTTAAAATTTTTTTGTCTAGTTTATTTTTCTCACATTTTTAATTCAAATCCATTGTAAAATTATATGAACCCAAGCACATATATATATATATATATGTAAATAATAATTAGTGGTGCAATTGTAATGTAGCAATAACATGAGAGATTTTTTCATTTGGATTTTGGCTCTTCCAATGTAGACTATTTCAAGGGATTGCTAGTCAAATTTTAGTTTGCATTTACATTTGGCTAAACCAATGAGAATGTTGTAGGATGACCATATTCAATTTTCCTATTTTTTAAGTTTTTTTTTTCTAAAAGGTTATTCAAAATAAAATAAAATACCTTTACGTCTGAAAAATATTTTATCTAAACTTTTCATCCGATCATTATCCAAATATGAAAATAAAAATAAAAACTATTCTTTTAAAATACATATTCAAACAATTTTCCAATTTTGCTATGCACTTTTGCAAATTTCAAAATAAATTTGCTTTCAAAAGAATATTTAAAAATTTCCCTCTCCTTTTAGAAAACTTATTGAATATTATATATAAAAAAAACTTCTCAATAAAACTTTTGCATTGGAGGATTTCTACCCACAATCACCTCCATCTCCTCTCTCTTGCAGGTGTTGGACTGCGGCTCTAGTGGATGACTGCAAAACTCACCTTAACATGATTAATACGAAGTAACACTAGCAAAGAGATTGTCAGGTATCCTAAAATTAGAATAAGGCTCTTCGAGGGGCCAACCTCTAGTATACGAGTAATGAACTCAAAGGAAAATGGAATATCTCATTAATCAATCGAATTACAATTTATAGACCATGGACTTAACTACTGTAACAACCAGACGGAAATAATGGCCGAATGGCCCCATAAATACGGAAATGATAACTGAACGTAATACGTAATAGTAGCCTAACGACCCACGACATAACAATAATGGACTGAGTCAAACACTAGACTCTTGACTCCTTCAGACTCTTAAATAAAGGGAAAAGTGCAAGTAGATAACCATAGGATGAATTGGACGGTTGGGATTGGTGGACGTGAATGGTCACATGACAAACCCCCCTTCTTCGAGAACCTTGTCCTCAAGGCTGCCAAATTTCAGACGAAAATCGCGAAGATCTTCCCAAGTAGCGCTATCGTCGCCAAAGCCACACCATTGTACCAACACTTCAGTTGCAGCAGAGTTACGGAGCCGTTTCAAGCGTCGATCAATTATCTTAGTGGGTTCAAGAGGAAGAGAGCCATCGATATTTACTGGAGGAAGGTGCGAAGTCGGAACGACAGAATCACCAAGTCGTTTTTTGAGGCAAGAAACATGGAAAACGGGGTGAATCCGGGATTCCGGTGGTAATCGGAGCTGGTAAGCGACATTCCCAACTCTATGTTCCACTTGGAATGGACCATAGAAGCGAGGTGCAAGCTTTTGATGCCGCCGAAGGGATGCTGAAAGTTGGCGATATGGCTTGAGGCGCAAATAAACCCAATCTAAAGGCTCAAACGTCCGCTCCGTACGGTGAAGATCAGCAAATTTTTTCATCCTGTCTTGAGATTCACGCAGGTTATCTTTTAAAAGTTGCAAGATGGCATCCCGATCCTTCAAAGTAGAGTCAACAGCGGGAACTCGAGTGGTGCCAGGGACATATTGGAGAATAGCAGGAGGGGAAAACCCGTACAAAGCCTCAAATGGGGATGTCTTAGTGGAGGAATGGGTCGTCGTGTTATACCAGAACTCAGCAAGCGGCAACCAAGAGCTCCAATCTCGTGGTTTATCACTGGCAAAGCGACGAAGGTAGCCTTCCAAGCATTGGTTGACAATTTCGGTTTGGCCATCGGTCTGCGGATGGTACGCCGTGCTAAGGTGCAATTGTGTATTCTGCAACTTGAAAAAATCAGACCAAAAATGGGACAAGAAAATAGGATCACGATCGCTGACAATGGTCTTGGGAATTCCATGGAGCTTGAAGACATTGTCAATGAAGGCTTGAGCAACGGTGTGAGCCGTGTAGGGGTGACAGAGAGCAATGAAATGGGCATACTTCGTTAAACGGTCAACAACAACCATAATAACATTTTTGGAGCGGGAGCGGGGAAGTCCCTCAACGAAGTCCATGCTGATATCGGTCCAAGGACGATCAGGAATAGGAAGTGGTTGGAGAAGACCCGGCGAATGGCAGTGCTCAATCTTATGGCGTTGACAAACGTCGCAGTTGCGAATGTGAAGGCGCACTGATGTCTTCAAACCAGGCCAGTAAAAATTCTTCCGAACTCGAGCTAGTGTTTTGTGGTAACCGGAGTGGCCAGCCAATGGGGTATCATGCATCTGAAAAATTGCTTGTTTATGCAGGTCAAGTGAACTACCCAGGTGGAGACGACCTTTGTAAAGAATTAACCCATTGTGCAGAGACAGTTTCGGATCAGAGGAGCCTTCATGAATTAAAGTTTGGTACAACGCATGGAGCTGAGGATCATGTTGGTAAGCTTCTAGTAACTTCTGAACCCAAGTAGTTTCCACGGCGGAGACAGTAAGGTTGTGGACGGAGGAGTCATCATGATTCATGCGTGACAGGGCGTCGGCAGCCTTATTTTCACGGCCAGCTTTAAATTCGACAAGGAAATCAAAGCCGAGAAGTTTGGAGATCCATTTCTGTTGAGTAGGAGTACCGATGCGTTGTTCCACCAGATATTTTAAAGCCTGTTGGTCGGTACGAATTCTGAACCGTTGTCCCAATAGATAGGCACGCCATTTTTTTACAGCAAGGACCAGAGCAAGAAGCTCCTTCTCATAGGTGGAGAGATGAAGGTTTTTTCCGTGTAATCCTTGGCTGAGATAAGCTATTGGGCGGCCCTCTTGCATAAGTACAGCACCAATGCCTTCACCAGAGGCATCACATTCAATTATAAAAGTCTTAGAAAAATCGGGGAGGCCTAAGACAGGAGGTGTTGAGAGGGCCTGTTTGAGGGAGTCAAAAGCGGAAGTGGCAGTTTGGGTCCAATGAAAAGAATCTTTGCGTAAGAGTTTAGTCAAGGGCGCAGCAATGGATCCGTAATTTTTGATGAACTTCCGATAGTAACCTGTGAGACCTAGGAAACCTCGAAGAGCACGGATTGATTTTGGAATGGGCCATTGACTTATGCAAGAAATCTGTTTTGGATCAGCTTTGACGCCATGGAAAGATATTAAGTGACCGAGGTATTCAATTTCATGGCAACCAAAATGACATTTAGATAATTTGGCATAAAGTTGATGAGATTGAAGAATGCGGAGAACAACATTGAGATGGGAGAAGTGGTCTTGAAGAGATTTGCTATAAATCAAAATGTCGTCAAAAAATACCAAAACAAATTTACGCAAATAGGGGCAAAAAATGTCGTTCATGAGACTTTGAAAAGTTGATGGGGGCATTAGTGAGTCCAAACGGCATGACCAAAAATTCATAATGCCCTTGGTGTGTGTGGAAAGCCGTCTTAGGAACATCCTCGGGTGCGACCAAAATTTGGTGATACCCGGAACGAAGATCGAGTTTAGAGAAAATCATAGCCCCATATAATTCATCCAAGAGTTCATCAATAAGAGGAATTGGATACTTATCTTTTATGGTGACTTTGTTGAGAGCGCGATAATCAACACACATGCGCCAACTCCCATCGGCCTTGCGTACAAGTAGGATCGGAGAAGAAAAAGGACTTTGGCTTGGTCGAATTATGCCGCTGTTCAACATTTCAGATATCAATTTCTCAATCTCACCCTTTTGGTAATAGGGATACCGGTAAGGCCGTGAGCTAACAGGACCAGCCCCTTCAAACAAGTGAATTTTGTGGTCTTGGCTTCGATGTGGAGGTAAACCAGTTGGTTCCCGAAAGACATCAGCATAAGTAGAAAGCAACGGTTGAAGGGCAAGGGGCACCTCAGAAATTGATGTGGCAGAATCGGCTTGCAAAAGATGAACCAGCAAGCCCTTTGTGTAGGGACCTGTATGGGAGCAGAAGTCATGCAATTCCATCAAGGTAGGCGCAGATGGGCTCAATCCCTGCAAAAGAATTGGAGTATTGCGCCAAGTAAAGCTCATAGTAAGCTTAGTAAAATCCCACATGATAGGCCCAAGGGTGCATAACCAATTTACGCCGAGAACCAAATCACAGCCTCCCAACGGAAGCAAATAGAGATTAGTGAAGAACTTGTGATTGTGAAGAGAAAAAGGAACGGAGACACAGCAGCCTAAACAAGGAAGGCGATCTCCATTGGCCACCATCACCGACAAGTGAGGTCCATTCGCAATGGTCAGATTTGCACGGGCAGCAACTTTGGGATCGATGAAACAGTGCGTGCTACCAGAATCAATAAGCACCGTGACTTGATGAGAGCCCACGTGTCCAAGTAAGCGCATAGTGCGAGGAGCAGGAGCACCCGAAATTGCATGTAAGGAAATTTCAACCTTGCCATTTGGGGATGAGGGAATCGGACTGTCATTATCCTCCATGGTAACTGTATTTGGGTCTGGATCTTCAGTGGAGTCATAATCTTCTAATCCATCTAGCAAAAACACTCTGGGTGTTTTGCAACGATGCCCAGGAGACCATTTATCTTCTCAATAATAACAGAGACCTCTTTCACGTCGTTCTCGCATTTGAGCTGAAGAAATACGTTGAATGGGTAAATTGGGTCGTGTTGGAGATGGAAGAAGTCGTCGGTTAGGAAGTGGTGGAGGGGCAGGTAATGGAGAAGGTGTATATGGAGGAGGGGAACGGTAAAAAGGTAGTCTAGAAAAGCTTGTGTTTGGTTGGGCTGAATTTGTAGGGGATGTGGTAAAATTAAGCAGAGTATATGGGGAACGACTGCATACTTCTTCTTCATAAATTCTAGCCAGACCAAATGCAGTAGGTAAATCTGATGGTTTAAACATAGTGATCATGGTGCGGATGTCATCCTTGAGTCCACTTATGAAAGTGCTAACCCGAAATTCTTCAGTAAGGTTGGTGATGCGATTTGAAAGCAATTCAAAGTGGGACTGATACTCTTCAACTGTCGAGGTTTGACGAAGTTTTGTAAATTCAGCTACAGGATCATCAAAAGGAGTAGGTGCAAATCGTAGTTGCAGGGCATCAACAAATGCATCCCAAGTTTGTACTGGATGTGCTTCCTCCAACCATTGAAACCAAGTAAGTGCCTTACCTTCCATGTGAAAGGATGCCAATTGGAGTTTTTGTGGGTTGGGTATCTTGTAAAAAGCAAAGAATTGTTTTGTACGGAAAATCCAACCAGTGGGGTCGGAGCCGTCAAACTTTGGGAAATCTAACCGCATGGCACGGCCTTGAATTCCAGTTGGTGTTTCAAAGAGGGGATTGTGATGGTTCAGGGGCGGGGTGGGTGGGTTACTGTCGTCAGTATCATTGGACTTCGGAGGAGGGGGTAGGTGAGTCAAGGACTGGGTTAAGGTATTGTAACTGGTGGCTAAATTCGCAACTTGTTGAATAATCTCCTCCAACAGTTGCTGCTGTTTATTCTGAGCTTGTGATAATTGGGTCTGGTTATCACGAATTGAAGCATTTTCGACTCGAAATTGAGAAAGTGCCTCCGAAAGTTGAGACAGACGAGTTCCATCAGCCATGGAGTCGTACTGGCTCTAGATACCACTGTCAGGTATCCTAAAATTAGAATAAGGCTCTTCGAGGGGCCAACCTCCAGTATACGAGTAATGAACTCAAAGGAAAATGGAATATCTCATTAATCAATCGAATTACAATTTATAGACCATGGACTTAACTGCTGTAACAACCAGACGGAAATAATGGCCGAATGGCCCCATAAATACGGAAATGATAACTGAACGTAATACGTAATAGTAGCCTAACGACCCACGACATAACAATAATGGACTGAGTCAAACACTAGACTCTTGACTCCTTCAGACTCTTAAATAAAGGGAAAAGTGCAAGTAGATAACCATAGGATGAATTGGACGGTTGGGATTGGTGGACGTGAATGGTCACATGACAGAGACCCTAAAGATGCAACCTTTTCTGCCAAGCACAAACTGGAAATCAAGAACCACTATTCAAGATCACCACCAGCTCCCAACAACAAATCTAATTAAACTAAATAACTTAGCTCCCAATCAAAATCCAAAATACAACATTGGAGACGCATTAATTTTGATAAGTAACATTTGTTCTCATTGGAAGAGGTTGAAAATTGGCAATATATCAAAACCCAAAAACATGTCAAGTTGATTCCAGCATAATAGTGCCGTACAATATTGCTTTTCGGCTAGAGCTACAAGTTCTTATGCTCAAAGAGAAGAGACAATGACAAGAACTCTGTAGGAAGAACTGGAAAAGCTCTTCCTTGGTTAGTTTCAAATACAGATAAAGAAGCAAAAGAGTTGGAGAAAGGAACATCTACAAAGACAAGTCGTACTTCTTAGGTGGAGTCTGCGAAGAGTCTTTGAGGGAGGAATTCGAAAAAAGATTGGAGGAAACAACAACATTTCAAAATTTCGATTCTTCTTGGAAGGTGGTAGCGGACAATTTTGTGAGGAAAAGTGATTAGTTGGCCGAAGGGAGTGAAGAAGCTAGGAATATAATAGACAAGGCAGAGGATCAAAAAAGTAATTTTGTTCATAGAGATGGAGATTTTGAGGAAGATTTATGAAGGAGAAAAAGAAGAAGAATCAAGGGTCATTGATGATCCGAGATGGGATAAGATTAGGCATAGATCCAAGCAAATGGTTGATGTAAATGTTGGACTTGAGAAACCTAAGGTAAAAAAGATGGAATAAACAGGAAAGTTGGGGTGGAAAGACATGGAAAGAGGGTACTGAATCAACAGTTCCTAAAATGTTTGGAGAAGGGATCTATGGGGTTGGTCTAGTTTTGGCTGCTTTATCAGCTCAAAGAAGAGATTTTTATGCGATGTTGTACCTCCAAGAAAGTTTTATTTGAGTAATAATGATCAGAAGAAGAAGGACAAAAGGGGGTTTGAGAAAGTTTTGAGGATGGCTGAAAGAATTGGGCTAAGCATAAAGGAAGCATCAAAGCATAATCTCAATATGTTGGCTGATAATCACCCCTATAAAGGTCTCATGCTAGATGCTTCTCCATTTGAGATGGTAAAAATAAAGGAATTGGACCCTGTTTTATGGAGGAAGATAAATGTTCTATTCGGGTAGGTTTGGATGAGGTCACAAATCCTCAAAACATAGGGGCAATCATTAGGTCAACTTACTTCTTTGGAGCTTCAGAGGTGATATCACGACCCAGTGGATTGATATCAGTTGTCCTTGCACTACTGAATTGAATTTTAGCTTAGCATAATCATTAACTTTCAATCTAATTTTAATAGGAATGAGAAATGTCTTTTTTTGACTTGGAAGTACATGGGTTCAGTAAAAAACCAATGGGGTTTGGTCTTTAGGGATCTCTGCAGCTTCAATAGAGCTGTTCTAGCAAAACAAGTATGGAGAATGATACAGGATCCCCACTCCCTAGTCTCTCAAATTTTCAAGTAGAAATACTTCCCAAACTGTGATGTAATGAATGCTAAGCTGAAAGGATCACCATATTTTATATGAAGGAGCCCCTGGTCGAGCTTGGGGTTACTAGAGGAGAGGCTAGTTTGGAGGGTGGGTACTCAAAGAGGGATAAGAATTTGGAAGGATAAGTGGCTTCCAAGGCCTGTGACCTTCTAGGTTCAGACTCCTGTCAACACTTAGTATATTCAGACCAGAGTGGATGCTTTGATTGATGAAGATAGTAGTTCTTGGAAGATAGACCTAGTGGAATCAATATTTAAGGAAGAAGAAGCAAAGCTTATTTGTTCTATACCTATCCGCAGAAGAGGGGCAAGTGATAGAAGGATTTGAGCTGGTTCAGAAAGAGGAAACTTCTCATGACAAAGTGCTTATTTCATGGAAACCGAATTGTCAAACAAGAGCTCAGGGGAACCTTCAATAGGTGGGGGCAACAACCCGATGTGGAAAGATCTTTGGCAATTAGAAGTTCCAGCCAAGGTCAAACTACTCATATGGAAATGCCTAAACAACATACTCCCTACAAAAGACTGTCTCTTCAGGAAGAACATTGTTGAGAGTAATCTTTGTCCAGTTTGTGAAAGAGAGAAAGAAACAACAGTGCATGTTTTATGATTTTATCCTACAGCAGCAGACGTTTGGAAGGGGGGGAGAGACCAGTTTGTTCAAGAAATGGAAAAGATTTTATTTTGATTTCTGGTAGCTATGGGAATAGATGACTGGAAAACTGAACTAGGAAAGCATTGAGCTGGCTACAGTTTTGTTCTACCACATATGGGCTAGGAGGAATGCGTATAATTTTCAAAATCAGTCCAAGAATCCTACTACAATAGTTGCTACTGAAGGAGATCAATCTAAGCAGTAGTAATAAAGCAACAAGGATTTAAGGGAGAGGACCTAATCAGTCTTAACAGCAACCTGAGTGGCCTTTCTGCAAAGGGAATTTTGATGCAGCTTTTAACAAAGATAAGGACAGAATGGGGATGGGGATCATAATGAGGGACTCTGAAGGGGGATGGAGACCTAAAGTGCATGTCCTCTCTACATTCCAAGCAGAAATCTTTGCTCTTCACAGAGCCATTGATTTTTGTATGAGCTAGGACTTAATCAAGTAATTTTAGAAGGAGATGCCAAAGTTTTCATAGATACAGTAACTTCCAAAAGTGTAGATAACTCATGGCTTGGCCAGGAGATAGAGGACTTGCAGCAACTGGTGGAGCTTCATCCTACCTGGAGACTTTCTTTTGTATATAGATCTGCAAACAATGTTGCCCATACAGCAACAAAGATAGCTATAAAGGAAGCTAGTGAAAAAGTATGGCTAGAAGATGATCTAGATGAGGTCAAAAACTTTGAAATGAAAGACGTATCATGTATGGTCTAAGTTATCAATGAAATTGTCTTCCTTTAAAAAAAAAAGAAAAAAAAAAAGAAAAAAAAGAAAGAAAAGAGAGGTGATTTTTATGCACTGGACCCTAGAGGGACAAACTTCCATGTCCTACGAGTACAGTTAGGAAGGCAAGGAAAACACGTTATCAATCAAGAATTTGATGAAGTTGCAATTCCTCAAAATTTGATTACAGGGAGTTTAGACGTTAGTACTTCTTTAATAAGTCTATTAAAGGTTAAGTTGTGTTAAATGGTTCAAACTCTAATCTATTCTAGATTATGTTACTCCAAGAATTTTTTGATTTTATAGCAGTAGCTCTTGCAAAATTTGTCACTACAGAAGCACCTGGTAGACAAAGGGAGTTGGGTTTTACCTTCTCATTCCCTATGAAGCAATTATCAATTTCAACAGGATTCAACATTAAAGATGCAGTAATCCTAGTTGCTTTGTCTGTTGTTATAATTGATGACTAGGTCTATGCAAATATTTTTATTTTGTTTTCTTTTTTTGAATTTTAACTTTATTTAGTTGCAACAATTTTCCCTGCTCATATGATGGGAATGGCTTGATAGGTAGGCCCCAGTCCTTGATCTGGATTTTAAAATGATACACTCTTATATCTTGAACTAGAAGCAAGATGTAATCATGTGTAAAAGGAAAATCAGTCTAGAATATTATGGGCGATTTCCCCCATCGTCCTTAAAGAAAATATGCACACACAATGTTTGAAAGAAATTCTTAGTGAATGTGAGTCTACCGAGAGTCTTCTATCATTTTTATACAAGTGGAAAATATAATATTACAAGTTGTATATTGCTGTTGGAGACAAAGATTTGTACAAGGAAGTTTACTATGTAAGATATGCACATTGAATTAAGAAAGGATAGTCCTAGCCATTTGTATGTGATGGAGTTTCCATGGAGGGAGTTGCTTGCTAGAAGGAAGTTGATGTTGGGGATTTTGTAGGCATTTCAAATCTTCCATTTGGTAAGTTTTTTGAAATTGTGGGTTGATTTGATATATGATGACTATTGTTAACACGCTTCCTCAAACTGTGTCAAGGTATGAGGCCAAGTTTGGTGCAAAGAGGATAGAGAGTCTGGTGCCCAAGAGGTTTGGTAAAAAGATCGGCTAGTTGCAAAGATGCTAGGACATGCGGGTATGTAAAAGGCCAAGAGCAACACGTTCACGTACATAGTGGTAATTGATCTCAATATGTTTGCTCTGAGCATAGAAATTGGGATTAACAGTCATGTGAAGTGCACTAAGATTATCACAAAGTAGCAATGTTGGTGTTTGTAGCTTGATGCTGAGGTCATGAAAAAGGAAGGAAATCCAAGTGAGTTTAGCGGTAGTGCGGGCAAGCTCTATATTTAGCTTTAGTGCTTGAGCGAGAGACTGTATGTTGACTCTTACAGACCAATAAATGCATTTACTACCAAGAAAAACACAATAGCCTGCCATGGAGCATTGGGTGAGAGAGCAGCCAATCCAATCTGTATCAGAAAAAACATAAAGATCAAGTGTAGAATTGGAACTAAAATGGAGACCAAAATCACTTGTAACTTTCACGTAGCAAAGTATACATTTGACCAATTTAAAATGAGCTTTGGTAGGAGATTGCATAAATTGATAAACAAAGTTAACACTACAGGAAAGATCAGGGTGAGTGAGGGTAAGGTATTGGAGGGCACTGACAAGACAGCAATAAGGAGTGGGTCAGAAAAAGGTGTTTAGACGTAAGACCTTTGGTTTTAGCTATCATGGGAGTGCCCATGGGTTTACACTCGATCATTTGGGCACGATCTAATATTTCTAGAGCATATTTTCCTTGGGTCAAGGTTAGGCCATTTGAGGATTGAGTGATCTAAATACCCAAAAAATAGTAGAGAGGTCCTAAATCTTTCATGGCAAATTGAATGCTAAGTGTTGAAATAAATTCATGAAGTAAATCAGTTGAAGAACCAGTGAGTAAAATATTGTCAACATGTAAGAGTAATATAAGACGACCAGGAGATGAGTGATAAACAAATAAAGAGGAATCAACGGTGCTACAACTAAAACCTTAAGTAAGTAAAAAACTGTTGAACTTATTGAACCATGCACGTGGTGCTTGTTTTAAAACATACAAAGCTTTATTTTATTTACAAACATGAGAAGAGTGAGTGAGGTGGATAAAACCTGGAGGTTGTTCAATATAGATAGATTCATGGAGGTCACCATGGAGCAAGATGTTCTTAACATCCAACTCGAGAATTTCCCAACGATTGATTAGTGCAATAGTGATAACAGTCCGAATAGTGGTTGGGTGGATTATTAGGGTGAAAGTCTCATGATTATTAACACCATCTATTTGATGAAAACCTTTTGCCACTAAACGAGATTTAAAGCAATCAAGGCTTCCATCTACTTTGAGTTTGGTTTTAAAAATCCACTTGCAACCAATAATAGCCATGGAGGAATCACGAGGGACCAGAGTCCAAGTATCATTAGGATACAAGGCTTTCAGCTCATCAAGCATAGCTTCAACCAGGGTGATTGAGGGTAGAACAAATAGTTTTAGGCTCTTTGGGTATGGTAGAGGTATCATGGAGGTTTACATATTTGGGATTGGGTTTATGGATATCGATACGGGATAGAGTAATCATTTTGTGTTTAGCGGGCTGTGGAGGGGGTTGGGGAAGGAGATAGAGATGGAGATGGAGGAATATGAGGAACAATACTGTCA
The DNA here is from genome assembly GCA_011037825.1 of Carya cathayensis. NCBI lineage: Eukaryota > Viridiplantae > Streptophyta > Magnoliopsida > Fagales > Juglandaceae > Carya > Carya cathayensis. Next base: position 1,088,967 of record QGSO01000275.1, read on the forward strand.
GGAGTGGGTAGGGTAGTGAGGGGAGGGTTTGGGTTAAGGGTGGGAGGAGTTAAGTGTTGTGGTAAGGGAATAGTTAATATAGGGAGAGGGGAGGGAGGAGAAGGTGAAGATGGAGCTGAGGGATGTGTAATCTAGAGATCAAAGATAGATAGATTCGGGTTAGTGGGTGGAGGAAGATGAAGGTTCCTAGGATGTTTAGAAGGAAAAGTAATTTCATCAAAAACAACATGGCAAGAAATGTTAAGTACGACGGGTAGGAGGGTAATAACATTTGTAAACCCGATGGTGATCATTGTAGCCTAAAAAGACGTAGGGTAAGCTTTTGGGATCAAATTTATTTATTTTGGTGTCCCAAGTGTAGGGATAACTTTTGGAGTAAAAAACATGCAAAGAACTATAATCTAGAAAAGTGCCATAAAGAATTGAAAGGTGATTGTAAGGCAAGAATATTAGTGGGAAGGCAATTAATTAAAAAAGTAGCCGTCGCAAAGGTTCAACCGAAAAATGTTTTGGAACACTACTGTGGAAAAGTATCATCATACAAAATTCACGAATGGTATGATGACAATGTTCTACAGTGCCATTCTGTTCAAGAGTATGGGGGCAAGTAAACTAGTGAATAATGCCTTGTTGTTTTAAATGAGAGGTAAACTGAGTGTTAGCAAATTCAACTCCCCCATCGGTTTGATTTTTTTTTTTTTTTTGAATTGTCATTCCACATATTTTTTAAAAAGTAAGAAGTTTGAGAAAAATCAAAATTTTTTCAAAGAGAAATAAACAACATAATTTTAGAAAATGCATCAACCAAAGATGCATAGTAATTAAATTTGCCAATAGACATAACAGGGGTAGGGCCACACATGTCACAATAAATTTTATCAAAGGTAGCATGAGTTAAACTAGAAGAGAGTAAAAAAGGAAATTTGCTCAGTTTGTCATGGCAACTTTCACACACATATTGTGTTTTATTTGTGTCGGAAGCTTGGATAGCAGAAGCCTGAGGATGTCCTAAACGCTGATGCCAAATGTCTTCAGAGGTAGTCTGAAAATGAGTTGAAAAATGTGCTTTGTAAGGGGTAGATAAAGTGTAAAGATTACCCTTCCGTCATCCACTCATCAAGACGTGGTTGGTCTCCCGTTCCTTAACTACAAACCAACATCATAAAATTCACAGTTATAGGGATAATTACCAGTAAGTTTCCCTATAGATAAAATATTTTTTTGCAAGTGCTGGTACTAAAAGTACACTATGTAACTTAATTATTGTGGTACCTTTATCAATGTTAGTGTCGCCAACATGGATAATAGCGTGAGTGCTACTATCATCAATAATTACAGCATCAGAACCAAAATAATGACGTAAATTTTCAAGCATACTTGGATTACTAGTCATGTGGGCAAATGCTCTAGTGTCTGCAATCCATTTGTTATCAGGAAAAAGAGTTTCTAATGTCATAGCGATCAATTCTTGAGGAATGTCATCAGGCTGGAATGAGTGATTAAATCTATTCCAGCACTTAAGAGCAACTTGGCCCTTTCTACCACAGATCTGACAGATATTTGGTGGGCCATGGGCTTTAGTGCTGGGCTCAAGTGTAGAAGGGGAAATACTTGTGTTGGTCTCTAGGGCCAAATGGCTAGTAGGGTGAAACCCTTGAGAAGTGGTGCTGCTAGGATTGACCACCACCACGATGGTCCTTGGAGGCTGGCGCACCACTAGTCTACTATCCATAAAGAGCAAAATACAAGTTAGACAATGAATCATGGAATGAGGTATGAATCTCATACCCTTGGAGGAGTGGGAGGATCTTGGCATAGGATGGCATGAGAGGCTTGAGCATTGACGAGGTGAAGGGGTTCATATCTCGCATCTAGGTTGATCAACAAATATTGACAGCAACTGGTGGTCCGATTGAAGCCAAGCTATCACAGAAGCTCTTGAAGGTTCGGAGATGATCTGCAAGTGGGGTGTTAGGTTCCTTCTTGAGGCAAGTTAATTGTTGAGTGAGATGGAACTCTTGTTCTTGTGAATTATGTGTGTATGTTGCCTTGAGAGCTGCCCAAACCTGGTGGGTGGACCAAGGGCCTCTTTGAAGAGAGTGCCGATGATCCATCTGCATAGTAGTCTGTCAGATTTGCATCACTAGAGATAGTCTGAGGTTTGTGATAGTTGACCCAAGTCTGATGTTCCATCGAGGGGTGGTTCAAATTCTGGAGGAGTAGAGTCCTTATGGAGAAGTTGATCAACTAGATCTTAGCTCTCAACCAAGGCTAGGATTTGTTCGCATCATAGAGGGTAGTTGCTATTATTGAGTCTTTGGGTAACAAAATTGCCCACATTTACAACAATAGTGCCATGGAGTAAGACTCTCTTCACTCACTTAGCATTTGATACCATAAAAAAAATATCCACACACAGTGTTTGAAAGATAGTGGAAGATAGTGGAAGACTTTGACTCGCTTTGGAAGATGTGGTTAGAATTTTAATTATTTAATTGTTATGATAAATGGAATTGCTGTTAGGAAAAGTTATATCCAAATAGGAGCAACTCCTCCATTCATTGGATAGCTTCATCTTCTTTTTCCACTTCCACCCAAACCAATTATTACTCAACGACGAAAATACAATGATGTATTTGCCCCTTTCTTGATGCTATCATGGAATGATGAAAAATATAATGCTATCAGATACAAAAGGTCATTTTAATTTTTCAATTTTTTTAAAAAAATATTCAAAATCAAATTAAATATCCTAAGTCTGAATAATAGGTTATTTAAATGTTGTATTTAATCATTATCTAATTATTATCTAAATATAAAATTAACAAAAAAATTATTATTAAAAATATATATCAAATAAATTCACAAATTTATTATTTATTTTAAGAAACTTTAATATAGAACTGATTTACGTGTAGGAGGAGCATAGTACTGCTTGATTTACTTGAGTCTTAACCACCTAATTTAGGCCAATCCCATGGTGGACATCTACCACGGGTAGCCAGCTTGGGCCACCAAAGCTGGTGCCACCAACCCCACTATGAGCAACCTAAATTTTTTTATTTTTTTTACTAAGTTTTTAAAATTTCAAAAACTATTTTTTTATTATAAAAATATAATAATTTTTTAAACATTTAATTAAAATCATTTTGTTAAAACATCAACTTGCCACGTTGCAATCTCTAAAAAATATTTTGTTAAAAAATCCTTTTTCCATGGCTGAGAAAGAGGAAAAATGTGATGTATAAAGAGAAATGGATAAATATTGGAGCTGGTTTTGTCATTACGGGAGGTTGAGTTCCTTTAGCTCTAGATTTAATTTGGCTCTTTTCTAAACTTTGATCTCAACAATAAGCTAATAAACAAATGAAAATTAGAGAAAGATAAGAAAAAACAGACCCAATGGGGGGATGTTCGAACTTCAAACCAAGGAAAATTCAAAGAATGTCATATCTACAAATTTTCCAGGGAAAGGGAATTCGTTGACCAATAATAGCAAGTTAGGTCCTGTGTCTTTGACTGATCTTTGTTGAGATTATATGTTAGGTATGAGTAGAATTTTCCATCCCTGCCAAGTAAATAAGAATCCAAACAAGATATTCTTAAAGAAAACAATCGTTTTCAAAACAAGATTAGTAGATTCAATCATGTGTTTAGCTCCATCTGTCTTATATCGTTATTGAGCTTGAGGTTGCAACCCATAAGGAATCTTGTTTTCATCGGAAAATTCAATTTTGTGGTGTTTCTGTTCTTCGAATCACTTGAAAGTTTTGGTTTTTAGATATCAAAGCAAAATCTTGTTTAGCACGAATTGTGTTGGCATGTGAAATTGAGCAGTTAAATATAAAAAATGAATTGTGTAATTTTAGGAGGTGAAAGTTCCGAACAAATTCTTCAGATCCACCTAAAAATTAAATCTTTTTTATTTATTATTTATTTATTTTAATTTTTATGATAAGTTATTCTTTTTTTCAAAATACATTTTTCTAATGATTCTCTAAGATGAAAAACAAAGCTTGAAACTTGGCCCAATGTGAATGGTAGACTTTGACTCGCTTTGGTTGCCCGCCCATTCCCATGAACTTCACAATTATGATAATGGGTATCAAATTGGATTCTCCAAAATTAAGTATTTTTTTGAGATGTTTTTGTTGTTAAAATATTTTTCAAATATATACACCTCCCAAATTACAATTCAGTTGACTATCAATTTAGTCAAATCATCCTTCAAATTATCGAAAAATTATATATTCTTAAAAACAATAAAACTAGAAGTTAAAAAATTTAAGTTATTTCTTAGTTTCTAAATAATTTTCTAAAAATGAATCATTTTGTTAAGATATAAAATAAATAATAAAATCTAAGTCTCTCTATCAATATAGATTTTTAGGATAAGTGGTAATTTCATATGATATCAAAGTAGAGGTACTAAGTTTGAACTCTGACTTTACACTCTCTCTCATTTAATTAAATATTTCTCATGTTGGACTCATAGTCATTGAAGTGGAGTGTTAAGATATAAAATAAATAATAAAATCTACATATTCCTATCAGCTCAAGATTTTTAAACAAATGGTGATTTCACATTTTATTTTATTTTTTTAAAAAAATTGATTTAATAGGGTTTTTTCTTTTTTTTTGAATTTATAGGTATAGTTTTATCTTTTTAAGTGGAAAAGGAGATCAACTGAAATTCTTTAGTGGTTTGGGAACATGACAAAATTGCTTTGTTTTTTTTCTTGTCTATCATGATGTCATATAATTTTTCAGGAATGGGACTGTGTTTTGAATTTTCTCTATTTAATTATTTTGATAAGTGGAATTGTTGTTAGGAAAAGTAATATCCAATGGGAGCAACTCCTTCATCTATTGGGATTCTAGATAGCTTCATTTTTTCCACCACCACCATGCTAGCAGTCAAGCATTGACTGACTACAAGTGCTGCTCTCCAATGCTCTCCACTACCACTCATGCAAGCAGTCAAGCATTACCATTATCTGCGATCTCTTTAGTCAATGGCCATTGGCCAATGCTTTCCACACCACGAAATGGGATGGAATCAGAACAATCAAATTATGATTGTTACAAAAAGATAAAATACAATAATGATTAAAAAAAAGATAAAATACAACAATGTATTTCCCTCTTTCTAGATGCTAACATGCCATGATAAAAATATGACGTTTGTCCCTAGTTGGTAGGAGTAAATTAGGTCCAGTTCGGTTGGTCTATAGGAAAATTCGGTCTGAGCAATCCATCATTTTCCAACCCTAGAATAGACCGAATTTTCTTAGGGACCAAACCGAACTGTTAAGTTTTGACATTTTATCCAATTTTCATTCTAAAATAATTTATATACAAAAAATTATTGAATTACTTTAATTAAGTATAAATAGTAGAATATAAATCATAAAATGACATAAATTATCATATGATTTATGATATATTATTAATTCATAACATATATTATTAATGCTTACTTGCAACTTAAGTATCTTAAAAAAATTGTCTAATTAATTAATTTAATTAAGTGTAAATAGTAGATTATGTATGAATGTATGATGTATCCATATATAATGTGGCATAAATTATCATATAATTTATGATATATTATTATTTTTCATAGCACGTATTATTTAACATTTTGTATGGTTAATGATATTAAATTATATGAAATTTATATGATTAACTTATATAATTATTATATAATATATAATATTTTAAAAATATATATTGTACGGTTGGTTTCAGTCCAATCCAATTTGATCAAAAATCATAGACATTCGGTCCCACAAAAGGACAATTGAAACCGACTAAACAAATTTGCAATCTGGTCCAGCCGGTTTTTTTGCTCCCAACCGAACCCATATTAGCATAAGCCCATCAGTAAAGACCCCAGATAAGATGTCCATGTTTAGTTTTCCTATTTTTTATTTTTTTTCTGAAAAATTATTCAAAATAAAATAAATGATCTCTAACTCTAAAAAGATATATTATCTAAATTTTTCATTCCATCATTATCTAAATATAAAAAGCAAAATAAGAATTATTCTTACAAAATATATATTCAAATATAAAAACTATACTCATCATTCATATACTACACACTACATATGATTTTTTATCCTTTTATTTTTTACTACTTAGCAAATATGTGACGTAGAGATGATGAAATGAAGAACTGAATTTGTTTATCAGAAAGAAAACCAAAAAACAAAACAGGTGTTGTATGTGAGAAGTTGTGTAGCAAAACTCATTTAAAATACTTTTCAATTTTACTATCCTTTTTTACAAGAGTTTTGATACATAACAGTCCAAGCATTGATATTGGATTAGCCAAATTCCACTGCCCTTCATATTTTAAAGAATATTTACTAAATTGAGCCTACATTGGATTAGTAAAGAATATTTCATCTGAAATTTAAGCTACAGTAACTTTATCACACTTTTCATACATGAAAGCAACTGTAGCAATCTTCATCCTAATATTTTATTATTTCATTTTCATATATGAAGGTGAGATTTTAAATGTACATATGAGATTGTTATATTATAGATTGTTGGATTGTGAAAATGAAAATGAATATAATTGTTGGAGATTATTGAAACCTATGAAAATAAAATAAAAAATTAATTAAAAAATAAAAATTAATGAAAGAAATATAAATAATAAGATTTTATTATTATTATAGAGAATGTGATACCTAATCCAATATTGTAAATTTTAAGTTTTGAATAATTGGCTAAAAATAAAAAAGTTAAATATTTTTCAAATTTTGAAAATTGAGATGACCAATTTAATGCCAATACTTTAAATGAGTTAGACCCGCGATGCACATGTGAGTTGACATATTTTTATTTATTTATTTTTTTCCCTTGACTTACGCCAATGTATTTTTTATCTTTATAAATAAAAAGGAAAATAATTTTAAAATAACTAACCCAGAATATTGTACAAAAATCCGGTAAATGTCTCATGTTATCTATTTTGCAATCTAGAAGGGAAGGAAATTAAACTCATGCCACTCCGTGAATATCTTCCGCCATTGCGATTTTCGTCCATTCCGGAAAGGAACACAGTAAATGCTCAAGTTCGAATATAACAAAAAATTTAAAACTATCTAGTAAGTCACTGAAGTAGAAGACGCTTGAACACAAAGTTAACATACAGAATGAGAAAGAAGCTGAGTTCCGATAAGTAGCGTTGCAATTTCGGCAAACTATATGAATTTTTTCTGTAAGAGGGGAAAAAGGAAAGGATATGGCATTTAAAGGTATTTTTATTTTAAAAGTACAAAAGTCCGTAACCTCTCCCTCTTGATTTCTGCAAGCATTTTTGGCAAAACAACTTTCAAATTTGATAAATGATAGAATTACTACTTAATAACAACTTGTTTATAATTATGTAATAAAATAATATTATCTCAAATTTTATTTTGACTTTTACTTTTGATTTGACGGGATTAAATCTAATAAAAAATATTCTTATATTTAAAATTGTATATAAATTGTGAACAAGCCGTTGTAAGCCTATCACTACTCTTTAAAATTTTTGGTTTTTCTTCCAAAAACACCATTGGCATGAGTTCAGGTCTTTTATCTTCCAAAAATATCCTTCACATGAGTTCAAACTTTTAAACTTCACTCCCGACATGGTTGAGGCCACCTGAGGTGCACCCCAGGGCTAACACACCTAGGACTATTTCCTAGAGTTTTTCCCTTTACAAATTTCAATACAAATCTAATTTAAAATGAAGTATTCAAAAGTCTAGAGTATACATAAACCAACCAAGCTGGTCATCACCGACGCAAACCAGCTGCCGGAGACTGGAACTGGCCGGTTTGCTCCTATTTTGAACATGGTTGAAACCGTCGAATTAGCCAATATATATATATATATATATATATATATTTATATATCTATATATGAAATTAATCTTGCATACAACGACGAGCATCGTTTTACACCCAAAGTTTAGAAAAGAAATTTATATAAAACGGAGTCATTTCGATGTAATAACCCCGCTCCATCCCCTTCCTCTTCTTCTTTTGGATTATTCTTGTTGAATCCAAAGTTTCAAGTTTCGTGTGATTATAAATCTACACATAGATTTTGATTATAACAAATAAATTCAAAGAATAAAAGAGTATCAAACTCAAGTTGTCTACACAATGGAGTCAAGCACATCAAGGAACCAAGCATGAGTAAGAAGGAAACAAGTTCACATTAAAGTTATAGAGTAATGTTGTAAATCTCTTAAAAATTTGAAATTAGGATTAAGATTCAAAATTAATATTTTAGCATAAAACATTAAAATACATTTTCCACATGTGCATGAATATTTTTTTGAAAATTAAATTTGAAAATTTTAAAAGATAATTGATTGTCATCTTTCACATATGCATGACATGATTAAATGTTTGAACTTTAAAAATATTAAGATGATTGATTGTCATATTTCACATGTGCATGTTTTATTTGAATATTTTCAAAATTGATGGATGCTTTTCTTGACTTATGCAAAAGGTAGATGTCTTTGTTTGAAAATTTTGAAAAGTAAAGTGTGCTCCTTTTGTTATATGCAAAAAGTAAAAGATTAGATTTAAAATTTTTGAAAAGTAAAGTGTACTCCTTTTGTCATATGCAAGAAGTAAAAAGATTAGTTTTGAAATTTTTGAAAAGTGAATGATGTTGTCTTTGACATGTGAATCTTTTTAAATTTGAATATGAAATCTCATATGCCTATAAATAGATCATTTGAGAGATTCGCATTCACAACACCAAGAGCATACAACATTCATTCAAAACTTTCATTCTCTCTTCTCTAAGCATTGAGCTTAAACCCTTGTTCATTTTGAGGGATATAGTTTGGGCTGTATTGTTCTTATTTCACTCACTGAGGAGTGTATTCTGATAACCTACCCACTATCAATTCTTGTATCAGTAAAATGATGTGTATAACCCTTGTGCGTGTAGAAAGTGTTCTACATAGGGAATAGTTGAATCACTAAGTGTAAGGTGATTGCAAGTATAGAGGGTGTTCTACACGGATCCTTTGTAGCAGTGTTGTTCAAAGGTGTAATAGGTTTCTATCTCCACCTGAAAGAGGTTGAATAGTAAATTCGGGGATCCTCAAGAAGTAGCTTGAGGCGAGGACGTAGGTACTTGGGCCGAATCTCGTTAATATACTGAGTTTGCTTATCTCTTACCCTTACTCTTTATATTTATTGTTGTTTCGTATTTTGTTTATATTTTATATTGTATATTTGATTTATAATTGTTATTTTTTTAAATACAACTCAATTTACCCCCCCTCTTATGTTAGTCATCTGGGTAATAATTGGTATCAGAGCTAGAGCTCTGTTATAAGATTAACTATCTTTTGAGTTAAGATCTTATGGCTAACATTGCAGTTTCATTTGGTGAAGGTCAATCTAGCAGTCGACCTCCACTCTTTTGTGGAGACAAGTACTCATTTTGGAAAGTTAGAATGAGAATATTCCTTCAGGCTCAAGGTCAAAAAATCTGGAAATGTATTGTAAATGGACCTTATATTCCAACAAAAGTAGTTGATAGAGTAAAGGTCAAAAAGTAAGAAGAAGAGTTTGATCGTGAAGACGATAGACTTTATACTTTAAATTTAACTGCTATCAATTTATTATGTAATGCTCTTAATGGTAATGAGTTTAATAGAATAATGACTTGCGTTATGGCAAATGAAATTTGGAATAATTTGGAAGTTACTTATGAATGAACTTCTCAAGTCAAGGAATCAAAAATTTATATTCTTACTCATGAATATGAAATGTTTAAGATGAATGATGATGAATCTATTTCTAGTATGTACACTCATTTTACTAATATCATAAACAGTTTGATAGCTCTTAGCAAAGTTTATTCCAAAGTGGAGATAGTAAGAAAAATTCTCAACTTTGTACCAAAACGTTAGGAATCAAAAGTGACAGCGATTCTTGAAGCTAGAGACCTCAAGAAGCTCGAAGTGAATGAACTCATTGGGTCACTTATCACCCATGAGTACACATTGAAAAGAGAAGAAGAAGAAGGAAAGCCAAAGAAAAGAAAATGAGGAAAATGAAAAGTTGTTCCTCATGAAAGTGAAAATGATGAAAATGAGGAAAATGACGACAAAGATGAAGAAGTAGCGATGATAACAAGAAGAATTCAGAGGTTCTTAAAGAAAAATAAAACTCCTCCGAGGAAATCCTTCAAAAAGTTTTCCAAGAAAGATTCAGGTAAAAATGACATTTTAATTTGTTATAAATGCAATAAGTCTAGTCATATCAAGCCAAAATGTCCTCTGCTAAAGAAAGATCGAAACAAAGGCAAGAAAGCAATGAAAGCTATATGGGATGATGATTCAAATAGTTCAGATAGTGAAATAAGCAATGGAGAATTAGCAAATTTTTGTCTTATGGCTAAAGATGACATTGAGGTAACAAATCTTGATAATATTGAAGATCCTTCATATGAAGAATTGCAAAATATTTTAGAAGAGGTATATGAGGAATTTGAAAAATTAGGTATCAAATATACTGATTTGAAAAAGAAAAATTCTTCTTTAACAAACGAAATTGATATTTTAAGAAAAGAAAGTATTGTTTTGAAAAATGAAAATCTTGAGTTGAAGAAAAAAACTGATTTAGAAAATATTGTTGAAAACTTTACGAATGGAAAAAGAAAATTTCAAAAACTTCTTGGTAATCAAAGATGTGTTTTTGACAAGGCAGACTTGGGATATATGCCCAAAAAAAAAAATACAAACCTTATAAAAACTTCTTTGATAATCCTTCTACATCAAAGTTCAATATTCAAAATTTTTTTCATAATAATTTTGTCAAAAAAGGATACTATTATAATCACTCAAGTTCTTCATATATGTCACATGCTATTTGTAATTTTTGTAATAGAAATGGTCATAATTATCATGCTTGTCTTATTAGAAGAAAGCATACAATGACTATTAGGGTCATATGGGTACCTAAAAATCTTATTTTTTCTAATACTAATAAATAAATGACCCAAAGAACTTGGGTACCAAGAAAAATCATTTTAATTGTTTTTATAGGTATGCATGAAGTCCTCCACAAGCAAAAACAAATAATTTTTAGATAGTGGATGTTCAAGACACATGACGGGAGACAAGATTAAGTTCTTTGATCTTAGATTTAAACCAGAAGGACACATGATAGGAGACAAGACTAAGTTCTTTGATCTTAGATCTAAAGAAGGACACGTGACATTTGGAGATAACTCGAAAGAAAAGATCGTGGGAATATGTAAAATTGGTAATAAATATTCTCTCATAATTGAAAATGTTCTACTTGTTGAAGGTCTAAAACTTGACTCACTCAAAAATGAGTAGCACTAAGGCTCGTTGAAAAATGTGAAAAACTTCACAAAGGGAAAATAAGAGGATAGTATGTGCAATGGATGAAAAAGGGTACTAGTCATGTACTAGATTCATATTTTTAGATTTTGATTGTCGGATTGAATCGTAAAGAACTAATAGATTAAACTCAGAAATTAATAAAACTAAATTAAGAATTAAACTAGATTAGAAAGTAATTGACAAAACATGCACTGAAAATTGAAAAGCCCCAACATCAATGTTTTAGGGTTCATCATTGTATTCAAATCACAAATTCTCAAATTAAACCATAGCAAATTGTAATCACTAGTAAAATGGAAGCTTAATGAAACGAGAAAAATAAATAATATGAACTAAATGAATAACAAATAAATTAGGGGTGGGCAGCGGGGCCCCGGAACCCGCTGCCCCGCCCTGTTCGCCCCGTTAGGGCCGGGGTGGGGGCCCCCCGGCCCACATGGGCACCCCCAGCCGAGGCGGGGGATGGAAACGGACCCCCCCGGTCCGTGTTTCCCCCGCCCCGCACGTATATATATATAATATATAATAAATTATATTATATATATATATATAACCGGATACTAAAATGAAACGCCACCGTTTTGTCCACCACAAAACGGCGCCGTTTCATTTAGTGGGTTATTACCCAACCCCCCCTGCTTCCCGTCCCCTCCCCAGTGTCCCCACTCCCCAGTCCCCTTCCCTCCCCTCCCCTCCCGAGTCCCCCTTCGGCATTAGGGTTTTCGCACGAAACCCACCGTGTTCCCTCCTCACAAACGGCGCTAGTTCGTCCGCCGCACGCTGTATTCCCTCCTCCATCTCTCTCGCACGACGCCGGACGCACGCCGCACGGTAAATTTTTTACTTCTCTTTTGATTTTCTCCGTTGATTTTATTTATTTATTTATTTTTTTGAGTTTTGATTGGAGATTGGAGGACGGATGGGGTTGAATCGGAGATGGAGGATGGGATTTGTGAATTGTGTGCTGTGGATTCGTGTGATTGTGTGATTTGTTTCGGATTGGGGTTTTTTTGGACACTTTGGATTGTTTTTTTTTTTGTAAATTTCATTGAAACCCTAACCCCTAAATCAATTTAGGGGTTAGGGTTTCGGATTGGACCCTAAATTAAATTAGGGTTCCAATCCGAAACCCTAATTTGATTTAGGGGTTTCATTGATTGAAACCCCTAAATTTGGTTCCAAAACCCTAATTTGAAATTTTGAATTAGGGGTTTCAAATCATGAAACCCCTAATTCAAATTAGGGTTTCGGATTGGAACCCCAATTTGGGGTTTCAATCCGAAACCCTAATTTTTGTATGGGGTTTCATTGATTGAAACCCCCAAATTGAATTAGGATTTAGGGGTTTCAATCAATGAAACCCCTAATTCAATTTGGGGTTTCGGATTGGAACCCCAATTTGGGGTTTCAATCCGAAACCCTAATTTTTTTTATGGGGTTTCATTGATTGAAACCCCCAAATTGAATTAGGATTTACGGGTTTTGTATGCAGTTTGCCCTGATTGTGTTGGATTGCACTTTGAATTTTGTTTTAATTTTTTTTTGTTGGAGAATCAAGAATGTCTTCGGATTTCAGTGATAGCTTGCCTTCCCTAGCCAACACCCCTATCCCAGCCAACACCCCTACCCTAGAAAGTAACCCTACTCCTACCCCTATAACGAATACACCTTGCCCTGCTCCGAAGCCCACACAGGGCAAGAAACCTGTATCCATAGTTTGGCAACACTTTACCAAACTAGAGGGTGGTGACCCCAACAACCCACAAGTTAAATGTAATCACTGTGGGAAAATGTATGGATGTCACTATAGGAAACATGGTACATCCCAGTTGAAGGTCCATCTAGAGGAACAATGCAAGAAGAGTCCAATTTTAAAATCCTTAGTGGAGAAGAGTCAATCTAGACTAGATTTTAAAATGGCGGATGAGAGTAATGGGGCCGGGGGGCCAACATTGAAGGGGTATACGAAGTATAACCCCGATGAGTGTAGAAGGAAGTTAGATCGTATGATTGTCATGGACGAGCTGCCTTTTCAGTTTGTAGAGGGTAAAGGGTTCCAAGAATTTGTCCAAGAGTTGGAACCGAGATTTGTAATTCCTTCTCGTCACACAGTGGCAAAGGATATTAAGAAGATGTACCTCCGTGATAAAGATGTTTTGAGGGGCCAATTGGCGGGTTTGGTAGTTTGCCTCACTACCGATACTTGGACTTCGATCCAAAATATGAATTACATGTCGTTGACTGTGCATTTTGTTGATGCTGATTGGGTTCTGCACAAGAAGATTATTAAATTTTGTCAAATAATTGATCATAAGGGTGAGACGATTGGGAAGGCCTTGGAGGCCGCAATAAAGGAGTGGGGGTTGGAAAAGGTTTTGTCTGTGTCAGTTGATAATGCGTCGTCTAATGATGTCGCATTGGGATATCTAAAGAATTATCTTAAAGATGCAAATAAGACATTCTTGGGTGGTGAATACTTGCATGTTAGATGTGCTGCACATATTTTGAATTTAATTGTGACTGAAGGGTTGAAAGATGTTGATGACTCGGTTGCACGAGTTAGAATGGCTGTGAAATGGGTGAGGTCTTCTCCTGCTAGATTGGAGAAATTCAAAGTTGCTGCAAAGGCTGCGGGCATAACATCGAAGAAGGGTCTTTGTACTGATGTTCCTACCAGATGGAACTCAACCTTCTTGATGTTGGAGGCGGCCCAAGAATATAAGGCAGCCTTTCAATTATTGGGTGATGAAGACATCCAATATGTCAAATACTTTGATGAGCACGGGGGATCACGAAAGCCTAATGATGATGATTGGGTGGTAGTTTCTACTTTCGTTGATTTTCTTGGATTATTTTATGATGTCACATTGAATATATCTGGCTCTTTGTACCCTACATCCCATGGGTTTTGTCAACAAATATGTAGGGTAAAAGAAGAATTAGAAGATATGCGTAGGGGTTCCAATGAAAGGATGAGGGGGATGACAGGGACCATGATGCTAAAATATGACAAGTATTGGGGAGATTTGACTAGGATGAATATTTTCTTATATGTGGCTGTTATTCTTGATCCTCGTCTGAAAGTTTCAGGCTTGTTATATGGGTTGGGACTTGTTCACGATCAGGTATGGACTGAAATTATTGGTGAATTGGCCCGAGAAACCCTAAAAAAATTGTATGACGAGTTTGTGGCAATTAAGGGTGGCCCAACATCGAAGACACATACACCGACCCCAACGCCTTCTACAGACACCGTGACCGGGCCTCCTACAAAGAAGCGCAGAATGCTGTGGACTAAGACCCTCGCACAGAATCCCACACTAGTCCATCAATCTACAGAGGTCGTTTCTGAGTTAGACAACTATTTGTCAGCGGATATGGTCCAAGATGATGATGATCATTTCGATATATTAGGATGGTGGAAGCATGCCTCAAAGAAATATCCCATCATTTCTGAGATTGTCCGCTGTATTTTGGCAATCCCTATTAGCACCGTTGCCTCAGAGTCAGCCTTTAGTACCGGAGGTCGTATATTGGATCCTTTCCGTAGTTCATTGTCTCCTACAACTGTAGAGGCATTGATATGCACACAGAGTTGGACGATAGGAAAGGATATTCATGTTCCGGATATTTTAGATTTTAAGGAGACCGATGAGGGTGGTGATCAGTCTGGATTTGGACCACCAGGTAATTGTTTTTTATTATATTATTTTAATTTATTTATATTCATTTCCATTTCATCGTTATTAATTTTAATATTAATTTTTGTAGTAACATATGAGACGTCTAGCACCTCTGCAACATAAAAATGTGCTCAAGCCCGGACAGCCCCAACTGTCACGCCCCTTGACTCAAAGACAAGCCACAGGCCCACAGCTGACAAGCCTCTTTAGAATATAAGATGTTTTTAATTATTTGTTCAAATTTTGTATTCACTAATTTGTAATGTTGATACAATGTCCCTTGGACACTTTTATGTTTGTAATTTTGTAATTGTTTAGCATTTCAATTACCATTCATAACACTTTTTCTTTTTCTTAATCTAGTTTTTAATTTTTTTTTCCTTATAATTTTATGGGCTGAAAATTGAAAATGGCCTACATTTATTTTTTGGGCCAAACATACATACTTGTGGGCCATTTTGGCCCATTGCTGAGGTATCTGGGCCCAAAATGGCCCAGAAATTGCTTCTGGGCCATTTTCGGCCCAGAAAATGCTTCTGAGCCCAAGGCCCAGAAAGGCCATGCGGGGGGGCGGACGGATTACCCCCCCACCCCGTACCCCGGCATGCGGGACGAGGTACCCCGCCCCCGCACACCGGGGGCGGGGGACGGGGGCGATTTTCCCCATCCGCCCCATGCGGGGGCGGGGGGCGGGGGGGTGTCTACCCCGCACCGTATGGTGCGGGTAGCACCCCTAAAATAAATTACTCAAACATCTAAATAAAAAATCTCCAAAATAATTCAGAAACTTAAAACTGAAATGAAATAGCAAGTAGGGAATTAAAAAGATGAAGCCAATTGAATGGAGATGAAGATTCGAAGCGATAGAGGAGGCTGAGCTGCAGTAGCAATTGGACCCCTCAAGGAGTTCTTCAATCTACTGCAGTGTGAGTGAATAATCCAGTGGAAATTGTGTAGCTGCGTGAATGATCGCTTGTATGAATCATCTTCTCCGAATCTGAATGAAAATCAATGGAAAAAAATGAATTCTAAATGTTTCTCTAATTAAAACCAGAGTTTTCCAGGCCAAAGGTCGGCCATAAGATGTGAAAAATTATATATATACTCTGACGGCGGAATAAACCCTAGATCTATAAAATACGATGTTCGCTCGAGCGGACATCGAGCGTTCGACTCTGCCTAACTTCGCTCGAGCGGCCAAATGCCTCCGCTTGAGCGATCTCCTTTCCCGCACACCCGCTCGAGCTCACTGTCGAACGGCAGTCGAGCATTTGAATCTGCCTGAATTAGTTCAAGCGGCTAAAAGCCGCCTCTCGAGCGATATGGACCAGAATTCATAGTAATCAATAGTTGGTAAAATTTAAGCAGAAATTCATGCTTTTAATCAATTAAAATCACAACTTTGATTTATTCATTTTCCCATATAAAACCAATGGTAAAGTAATGAAAGAATTAAGATATATTGGTTCTAAAAGTATTTAGAATGCAATAATTTAGCTCAATCAACATTACAGGAGACAAGACTAAGTTCTTTGATCTTAGATCTAAAGAAGAAGGACACGTGACATTTGGAGACAACTCGAAAGGGAAGATCGTGGGAATAGGTAAAATTGGTAATAAATCTTCTCTCATAATTGAAAATGTTCTATTTGTTGAAGGTCTAAAACATAATATTTTGAGTATAAGTCAATTATGTGATAAAGATTTACAGTTACTTTTAAAATGGATAAGTGCATTATTTTGAATGATCATGATTGTAATATTTGTTTTACTGCTTTTAGAAGCAACAATGTTTATACAATTGATTTTGAAGAAATTACCTCACAAGAATCTATTTGTTTTTCAGCTTAAAATGAAACTATTTGACTATGGCATAAAAAACTAGGTCATGTCAACATGAAAATTATTTCTAAACTTTCAAAAAATGATCTTGTAAGAGGTTTACCAAAGGCCAATTTTCTTAAAGACAAAATTTGTGATGCATGCCAATTTGGTAAACAAACAAAAACTTCTTTTAAAACTAAGAAACATATTTCCACTACCAAACCACTGCAACTGATACACATGGATCTTTTTGGACCAAATAGAGTTGCAAATCTAGGAAGAAAATATTATGCATTTGTTGTTGTTGATGATTTCTCTAGATATACTTGGGTCATCTTTCTTGCTCATAAAGATGAGGCACATAATGCATTTACCAAGTTATGCAAGAGAATTCAAAATGAAAAGGGTTATACTATTTCAAGTATTCGAAATGATAGGAGAAAAAAGTTTGTTAATAAAAATATTGAAACATTTTGCAATGAGAATGGTTTTGTGCATAATTTTTCTGCTCCTTGAACTCCTCAACAAAATGGGGTAGTAGAGAGGAAAAATAGATTTTTTCAAGAGATGGCAAGAACAATGCTTAATGATAACAACTTGCCTAGTTATTTTTGGGCCGAAGCGGTAAGTACTGCATGTTATGTTATAAATAGAGTTATCCTAAAGTCGAAATTAGATAAAACCCCCTATGAGCTTTGGAATGAGAAAAAGCCCAACATTGGTTACTTTCATGTATTTGGATGCAAATGTTTTATTTTGAATGATAGGGATAATTTAGGCAAATTTGATACAAAATCTGATGAAGGTATCTTTCTTGGATATTGTACTAATAGTAAAGCGTATAGAGTATTCAATAAAAATATTTTGACTGTACAAGAATCTATGCATGTAGTATTTGATGAATTTAATTCTCTACTCTCCAAGAAATCCACTGATGAAGAAACATGAGCTATAAATAATACGGAAAGTCTTAATCTCAACAAAGAGAACACAATAGAGGAAGTCCAACATGGAGACATTAGGAAAGATAATCAAAATTTAATACAAGATGCAACTAAACAGTGGAAGTTTGTGAAAGATCATCTAGTAGAACAAATTCTGGGAGAACCTTCTCGAGGTGTAAGTACTCGATCATTTTTTAGAAATATTTACAATCATACTGCTTTTCTATCTCAGATTGAACCTAAAAATATTGACGAAGTACTTCTTGATAATCTTGGATTATAGCTATGCAAGAAGAGCTTAATCAATTTGAAATAAATGATGTTTGGATACTTGTTCCTAGACCCAAAAATCATACTATTATTGGAACAAAATGGGTTTTTAGAAACAAGAAAGATGAGTCCGGAGTCATTACTAGAAATAAGGCTCGACTTATAGCCTAATGTTTTAGTCAAAAAGAAGGAATCGATTATGATGAGACATATGCACCAGTCGCAAGATTAGAAGCTATTCGAATGCTACTTGCATATACTTGTTATAAAAATTTCAAACTTTTTCAAATGGATGTTAAAAGTACTTTCTTAAACGGTTTTATAAATGAAGAGGTATATGTTGAGCAACTTCCAGGTTTTGAAAATCATATTTCTCCAAATCATGTTTTCAAACTCACAAAAGCACTATATGGACTCAAACAAGCTCCTAGAGCTTGGTACGAGAGACTCAGTGGTTTCTTGATTGAAAAATGTTTTTCAAGAGGAAAAATTGATACAACACTTTTCATTAAATATGAAAATGATGATATTCTTTTGATTCAGATTTGTGTTGATGATATAATATTCGATGCTACTAAATGAAAATATGTGCTAAGTTTTTGATAAGACTATGTAGGAAGAATTTGAAATGAGCATGATGGGAGAGCTTACATTCTTTCTCGGATTGCAAATTAAGCAAGCAAAAAGTGGGACATTCATCAATCAATCAAAATATATTAAGGAATTACTGAAGAAGTTTGGGATGGAAGGTGCTAAGGAAATTGGAACACCAATGAGCCCATCCACTAAACTTGATAAAGATGAATTTGGTAAGCCAGTTGACTCGAAGGTATATCGAGGTATGATTGGAAGCTTATTATATTTGACAGCCAGTAGACCAGATATTATGTTCAGTGTATGCTTATGTGCACGCTTTCAATCATCTTCAAAAGAATCTCATTTAATTGCAGTTAAGCGCATTCTTAGATATCTTAGTGGTACAATTAACCTAGGGTTATGGTACCCTAAGCACACATCTTTCGATCTAATCAGCTACACAGATGCCGATTATGCTGGTTGTAAAATAGATCGAAAAAGCACTAGTGGAGCATGTCATTTCTTAGGTCATGCACTATTTTCCTGGTTTAGTAAAAAATAAAATTCTGTTGCACTATCTACTGCAGAGGCAGAATATGTTGTTGCGGGTAGTTGTTGTGCTCAAGTTCTTTACATGAAGCAACAACTTGAAGATTTTAAACTCATGTATAATCACATTCCAATCAAATGTGATAATACAAGTGCTATAAATCTTTCAAAGAACCCAATACAGCAATCTAGAACTAAGCATATTGAAATAAGATATCATTTTCCTAGAGATCATGTGCAGAAAGGCGATATAATACTAGAATTCATAAACACACACGATTAGTTAGTAGATATTTTCACAAAACTTTTACCAGAAGATAGATTATGTATGATTAGAAGAGAAATGAGTATGATGCATGTTATGAATGTCTCTTAAAAGATAGACCAAAGTTCATAAAAATAGAGAGATATTTTTTTAAATACTTTTACATAAACTTGAGGTTCTTAGCCTAATGTTTGAGACGCTCATTCCCTTCATACAATATCATGTCATCCCTATCCATGGGAACTGGCAAGCGGAATGAAGAATCCAATAGAGATTTCAACTGTTTATTTTTCTGCTGAAGGATTCCTTTCCTTGTGTGAGACTCTTGAACAATTCGTTGAAGTACAACAATTTGTTCTTTAAGCTTTTCAACCTTATGGTTTTTAGCTTGTACCCGTTGGGAAAAAGCAACAATAGAGGATGAATAGCGAGTCCCGAGACTCACTAAGTTGTAGATAGCATTGGAGTCTGACTTATTAGCTAAACTATTATTTTCTTTCTGCAACATGGCACCAATGGTAGTTGCAAAAAGGACAGGAGGTTGAGGTGCTGAATACCTCATGGATGGATCTAGAGGAATGTTAGAAGAATGAGCCATTGAGAAAAGAATTGAAAACTTAAAGCGAGAATGTTGAAGGAATGCACATGAGTTATAGAGATGAGAATAAGATTTGATGCAAATTGGATTAACTTTAAGACTGATTTTATAGAGATAGCATAAAGAAGAAGACAAACTATTGTCTCTTCAAATCTTATTTAGTCAAAAGAAATATAAGATATGCTGGACACATATTGTCAAAAGTTTTCTTACTAAGCCAGCGAGATTAACAGTAGATTGTCCCTATTTTTCTAGTAAATGATGAACCTCTGCTGTTATCTGCCGATGTTGACCTTGTATCTGAACCCTTTCTCGTTCCAGCTCCTCTATTCATGTTTGCAGATCATGAGCATACCAATCTGTAAATTTTTTCAACTCTTTGTTTTCTTACTTTAACCTTTTATTCTCTCTATCCTTATTAGCAAGGTTCTGTCGTAACTCAGATATTTGGATGTTAAGATGATCAATCTCACTCACCGTCGCCATTAACCTCCGAGACATGGTTGTAACAGAGGCAGCATATTGACTACTGAGCATTATTAATTCTGCAACAATCTCAAAATCAGCCCTACTAGGAAAATGGATCTCTACTCCTATCATGGTATTGATGGCCTCAGGAGAGAAGATTGATGGTTGATGAGTTAAGGATTCCTGATTCAAGTCTGGAACATTAATGGAAGAGAATTGCTCGGCCATTCTATCATTATGGAAAAACAGAACTTAGGTCAATGAGCAATGTGATATTTTTTTTGATATCCGATGGGTGAAAATGATCATTTTTTTATTATAGAAACTCAGAGCCTTCAATCCCGTTTGTCAACAACATCAGGAGATTGTTTAAATTTCCAGCCGCACTAAATTCATAGAGTTATGCCTCAAGCCTTTGCAGCATTTGTCGGGTCACAGATGGCTCTTTTTTTTTTCAACTATCTACAAGTGTTTACTAACATACCGTTTTCTTCAGTCCATTTACTTGATGTGGATCCTTTTTAATGATGCCAAAAGGGGGAGAAGTTTTAGACTAGAACATTAACATTGTTTAAATTGCTAAACTTGTTATATATGCTTGGAATTATATTTATATTTTTACTTGAAAAACTAACGCACATTCTCATGGGGAGCTTAAGCATTAATACAGATTTCATGTTTTATCAAGTATTTGTCATCATCAAAAAGGGGGAGATTGTTGAACCCAAGGTTTCAAGTTTTGTGTGATTATAAATCTACACATGGATTTTGATGATAATAAATGAATTCAAAGAATAAAGGAGTCTCAAACTCACAAACTCAAGTTGTCCACACAATAGAGTCAAGCACATAAAGGAACCAAGCATGACCAAGAAGGGAACAAGCTCACATTAAAGTCATAGAATAATGTTGTAAATCTCTTAAAAATTTGAAATTAGGATTAAGGCTTAAAATTAATATTTTATCATAAAACATTAAAATACATTTTCCACATGTGCATAAATATTTTTTTGAAAATTAAATTTGAAAATTTTGAAAGATGATTGATTGTCATCTTTCACATGTGCATGTTTTATTTGAATATTTTCAAAAGTGATGGATGCTTTTCTTGACTTATGCAAAAGGTAGATGTCTTTTTTTTGAAATTTTTGAAAAGTAAAGTGTACTCCTTTTGTCATATGCAAAAAGTAAAAGATTAGGTTTGAAATTTTTGAAAAGTAAAGTGTGCTCCTTTTGTCATATGCAAAAAGTAAAAAGATTAGATTTGAAATTTTTGGAAAGTGAATGATGTTGTCTTTGACGTGTGAATCTTTTTAAATTTGAATATGAAGTCTCATATGCCTATAAATAGATCATTTGAGAGCTTCGCATTCACAATACTAAGAGCATATAACATTCATTCAAAGCTTTCATTCTCTCTTCTTTAAGCATTGAGCTTTAACCCTTGTTCATTTTGAGAGATATAGTTTGCGCTGTATTGTTCTTATTTCACTCATTGAGGAGTGTTTTCTGATAACCTACCCACTATCAATTCTTGTATCAGTAAAAGGGTGTGTATAACCCTTGTACGTGTAGAAAGTGTTATACACAGGGAATAGTTGAATCACCACGTGTAAGGTGATTGCAAGTGTAGAGGGTGTTCTACACGGATCCTTTGTTGCGGTGTTGTTCAAAGGTATAATAGGTTTCTATCTCCACCTGAAGGAGGTTGAATAGTGAATTCAGGGATCCTCAAGAGGTAGCTTGAGGTGAGGACGTAGGCAGTGCAGCCAAACCTCGTTAACATACTGAGTTTGCTTCTCTCTTACCCTTACTCTTTATATTTATTGCTGTTTCGTATTTTATTTATATTTTATATTGTATATTTGATTTATAATTGTTATTTTTTTATATACAACTCAATTCACCCCCCTCTTGTGTTAGTCATCTGGGCAACAATTCTTCAATTCACTCACGCATAGCCATATAGCCCACTGCTCTCCTCCTTCACAGTGTTCACGCTGCTCGTTATGCCCTCACACGTGTCTCATCTCTCCGAGCTCTCCTATCCCTCATCTCCCTGTTCTCTCTCATATCTCCTCTCCTAAACTTCTCTCATCTCTTTTGGTTCCAACTTCCCTCTTCCCCTCCAAGTTTCCTCCTTTCCCCCAGTGACTATTGTCTTTTGAGATTGTCAATTTTAACATATTGATTTGTGAATCTATGATCTAGCATTTTTTTTTCTTTTTCTTTTTGTGTTTTAATTTGTAACAAGCTCGATTTTGATGTTTTCTTCATGTTTGATAATTGTTTTTAATATTATTTTATGTCTAAATTGTTAATCTGTATATGTATAGGGATTTTAAAAATTTTGGATCAGTTTCTTGGGATCATGAACAGTAATCTGAGACCTAATTTCCACTATGAAAGTTACATCAAATTATTGGGCGTTGATTTAATAATTGTTTTGCATGAAAGAAATAAAAAATTTATTGTTGTTAATTTATTATGCAAGAAATATTTAATTGACAATTGTGTTTTAAAATTATTTTCAAATAAATTGTTGAAAGATGAGTGTGCTAAAATCTTTAATCTAGATTTATTATGCAAGGAATCTAGATTATGTTTGTTCTTTGCTTTTTTAGTTTTTTTGTGTCTTGTAATTAATTATGTAGTTCAATTTTCACATGTTAGATGGATTCTTCATCAACTCCAATTAATGTTGATTCGAATGAACCAACCATTAACTTGGAAGATGATTTAAGAGAGACTCAAATAGTGCAAATACTATTATAGTATCTTGTAACCCATATGTATTGTGAAGAGTAGAATCTGGTAATGTTTTGATCATTCAATATTCATTTGCTTTTATAAATTAATTTTAGTATTTCTCATCATTCAATTTCACTAATATTTGATGTTTTAATATTATTAATGTTTTTATATAGAATAATGACCACAATTAGACGTCACAAGTATTGAAGATTGAAGATGAGAAGATCAAGAATTGTTGCAATTTATTTATCCTATGTTTTTAAGTTGCTTTGTTGCTTAGGACAATTTGTAGTTGCATTGTTGCTTAGGACAATTTGTTTTTATTTTTAATCATGTGTATTAAGCATCTATTGGAGTTTTTATTATTTTAAGTTATCTAGTAATTAGTATAATAGTATATATATATATAGTACTTGTGCCATCAAGGCATTACTATTTTATTATTGCTAATTGATTTTTTTAACCTAAGCCTAACAATACAAATGAGATTAAAATTAAAATAAAACTTGAATATTTAAAATAGATTTTAAAAACTCGGCAAGCTAGGATTTAAAATCAACTCATAAATAGCCCAAAAAGATCTTTAATTGGGCAAAAAAAACACAAAAGAAGGTCCAAAAGAGGGAGTCCAAACCGGCCAAGAACCAATCCAGCTGGTTTCCCTCTTTACATCGATTGGTTTCGGTTGGCTTTCCGATGTAAAACCACTAGTCAGTCAGTTTCAATTTCAGTCCTATAAAATTTTCTCTCCTTTCACAAAACTTATTAATTATATCTAAGAAATTTCTCAAATTTTTTTTTTCTCAAAATCAAGTAAACCAAACGTGACAGCCTTCCAAACTAATGAGGAAAATGTAGTATTATGTATGAAAAACCGAATCTGTAGTCGGTTTGTTTATTCTTAAAGAATCTTAAAGAATCGCAAGAACGAAACAATTCCCAACAACCAACACAAAAAGAAACATCCAAAGTATGTAATCAGTGATGCTACAACCACAAGACGTTCTACGTACCTATTTTTTCTACCGAATCGTGTAATTTCTTTTTTTTTAATATTTTTTAAAAACCATTTAAATATTTTTAAAAATAAAAAATAAAAAAAAAGTCATTTAAAAAATGTTTTCTTAACCATTTAGTAAAAAAATTCAATACGAAATATCGATACAAAATGTAAGTCGGTGTATCTACCATTTCTGGTAATTTAAAGGAAAGAATGGCAAACATTCATTGCTGAAGAAATTAGGACAATTTTTTTTTACTTGACTTGACTCGAGTTGATTTGAAGAGAAAAAAACAAAGACTGTGCCTCGGATTAAACTAACCTTTGAGATATGATGTTAACCTTAGTTTTATAACCCATCTCATGCCACGTACATTGATCTTGGACTATGTTTCAGGTGAGCCTATCCAATCCTAAGAATTCTGCTACTTACAATCTCTTAAGAGTGACTCTACATCCACCAACTGGGGAACCAACAATTGTAAATTTTTTTTTCTTGTATTTTTAAAATACTCATAAATATATAAAAATAAATAAAATTTCCAACATAAAAAAAAAGTAACGGGAGAAATGCTTAGGACCCATTATCGGAATCCCAAGCATTTCTCATCCTCCTAATTCAGTCCCCACATACTCTTCTTGTCCATATCATCAACTTATGTCAATGACCAAAAACCCCCTGCTCTCGGTTTTACCAAAAACCCCTTGCTGAATGATTTGCTGTTGCCACCAAATTCGTTTCAAATTTCAGCCTGTGCCAGATTTGATTTATCTCTGCCATTGGACTTCCCTCTGTAGTTCCGTCCACCAACGTTGACTTACTCAGCTTCTCCACCATCGTCAAGTAGTAAGACAAGTCGACCCAAAGTAAAATGGCCCTACGTTTGAGTGCTTTGAAAACATATATTTGCCATTCTAGTTCCCTCTAGATCTCCTCCACGACCATTGGCACTTACAATCTCATTAGAGCATCCCCATCCCAATCTGCATCCCCAAATAAACCTTATATTTTGGGGAAAGTTATCCGGTTTCAACCAAAATGTTATCTCCATCTCAATCCCTAAAATGGGGATGAGATTTACGCGCGCTACAGTTTTCCCCATATTTGAGATTGAACTGTACATCCCCAAATGTACTTTTCATTCCCTGTCTATCGTAGTCCCGCGTCTCCTTCTCCCTCGACAGTTGGGTGACCTCGTCCATTGAAGCCCCACCCTTGAACGCAGCCACCAACCTGTTATCCTCTCCATTGGCAATTTTTGTAAGTTATCTCCTTGGTTTCTTTTCATGGTTGGATTCCCCCATTCTCTTTATGGATTGAGCATTTGGATTTTTTGGATCTGGACTCTCTATGAACCAATCGCCTCCCTCTCAGAAGTATGGTTTCTCTCTATTTTTCGGTCACTCTCCGTCTTCATTTCCTTCTAAAAAAAACCTACACATTTGAGAGATCCACTATGATCTTTTTCCCTACACATTTTCGTACCACTTCATGTGGGTTGCTTTGTGTTTTCCATGGAGTGGTTGGCCATGGATGGAGGATCTGGTTCGGTGGAAGATGAACTTATCACATGCTTTGGCATGTGTTTGATTTGGGGCTTCAAACATTCGGTTTGAGTTTGATTTTCTGCTAGTTTACATTGATTTGATTTTATGGTTGTTGGATATCAATTTCAACCAATTTCTTGTCACAGATGATCTGATTTTATGGATGTTTACATTGAGCTGATGGGGTGTTGTTATTTTGTAAATCAACTCTACATTATTTGAAGTGTATTGGCATGTTGACAAAATTTAGATTATTTAGACATTAATAGGTGAGGAGTTGTAGTTTGGTTGAGCTAGGAAATTATTAGAATGGAAAATACAAGTTGGAAAAAGCCTAAGCATCACTGCCACTAACAGGGTTGAACTAAAATGGAGTTTGCTCCACTATGGGAATGCAAAGGGTGTTGGTAGTTCATTGGCACCATGATACAAATGCTTTTGCCTATTACTTTGTATGCACATTCATGGATATTAATATGTTGGCTCGAGTGTTAGTGGCACTTGTGTAGCATTTGTTTCTTTGTTCCCTCATCATAGTTGAGCTCTACTTTATCTTTTATCTTTTGGATCTTTAGTGATTTGGCAGCTAGGCCATGATGTTTGTGCATTGATTGTGTTGGACTTTCATGGCTTGTGGGCTCTATGCCTATGCTTTTATTTGCTTTGGTGGGTGGCCTTGAATATGTTATTGGGGTGATTGCAAGTGGCCCTCAGATATGTCATTCGGGTGATTGGTTGGTTTTTGCATGTTGGTTGGCAGAATGGTTGAGCATTATACCTATTTGCCTTTATTGATTATGGATTCTGGTTCTTTGCTATACGGTTGAGTTTGCTAATTGCTGGTGTATTTGTTATTATTGAGAAACAATTGGCTAGATGTCAATCTAAAAGAAATAAGCTAGAATTTTGCCAATATATTTTTTGTGATAAAATAAGCTAGAAAAGAACTAGCTCATCTTCCAGTCTATATGAGTAATTAAAGCTAAAAGAAACATCTAAACAGATAATCTTTAAGGTTGATAAACAATAGATTGGATAGAAGCTACAATTTGAGAGGAATTAATGCTATTTGATATGCAAATGTAAAAAATAAAATAAAATAATAGGATATGGACCATGTATTAGACGACTCTTGATAATGTCGTTAGTCTTATCATAATTTCCAAAGTTTGGCTTGAGTAAACTCAAAATTTGTCATTAAACAACTGGCTTTGCATATCCTTTTCACTTATCTTGGATTGTTTTATAGATTTGTATTCTTTAACCCTTGATAGATCTGCTTATAAGTCCACATGAAAACCTTATCTTTCCATTTGATGCTTTATCTTTTTTATTCCAATCAATGAATATCATCATTGCCGTGGTTGTTTTTTTTCATATTTCATGAAATACTTTTATGAGCCCTTGTTGGAAATGCAAGAATGGTTTTTTAAATAAGTAATTTATTTAAAAAATTACCCAATATATAATTCTCTTGTGTGTTTTTTTGTCTTCTATATTCATTCTTGATGTTCTCACATTTTGCCTGTTTGTGCATTGGGGAGAGGAATTCATACTAGCTGGCTATGTTGTATATTTACTCTATTCTCACATTTTCCACACACTTCTTTGTACTCCGGTTGCCTTTCTCTTCATATATTTCTTGGTTATGGATTAATTGACTTCATTATTGAGTTTTCGTTGCTTTTGTCGGTGTAAGAATTTTTTTTATTCACGTGTATGAATAGAATTTTTTTTTAATGGTGCGCCAATAACATGCTCATTTTCTATATGCTTAGTTATTGGAATATTGCAACTGGAGCTTGTAATATGAGTGTTTTTCTACATTTCATTTGATGTTCTATTTTTTTATTTAATGTTGGGTCATTTGCAGTGTTGTGTATCTCTTAGGGGATGAGGCTATTATTAGGCTGTGATGATAGTGTTATAGTGCGGGTTAAGTCACAAGTGTTAATAATGCCCCATTGATAATGCGGGGTAATCCTCACCCTGATGTCCATATTGCAGTTTGTGATACTTTCCACAAAAGGCAATCGGGGTTCAGGTGGGGTTTTTTAGCGATTCGAACTTGGACTTTTTGCTTATACATGCTGTCAATATTTATACCATTTTGAGCCTTTTTATTTATTAATATATTCAATATATTAATAAATCGGATGTGGATGCTCTTATTTAGCTTTTTTGTTATTTGCTTGGAGCTGTTTGGTTGTTGTTTTGTATTATGTTGTGATAAAGAAATAATGTGTAAACTAAACCCCCTCGGCTGTGATGATGACAACTGCATGTAGGGATACGAGAAATTTATAGTCATTTCCTCAATGGCTAGGTAATCCAGACGGTCAACAAGTACTGATAACCGGTTGTTGCAGTCATGAGTGGGTGGCTAAATTTCCAAGATGTCACCATAGGGTTTCTGAGCCAACGATCCCGACTAAACCCCAAACTTTGAAGTGATGTGTCTAACAATTCAATGCTTTTTTAGAGATGGATTCACAAGACCCTGGACACATGTACTTCACCAACCTCCTTAGTCAAGATTCTCAACTCAACTCCACTTACGATGGGTAAAGTGGAACATCTCCTATGACCCTTGATGGCTCTCCACCCCTACCCCCTAACAAGCCTACAGGCGTTAGGAAATCAGTCAAGGGTACAAACTTCACCCCCGAAGAAGACAAGTTACTTGTCTCCGCATGGCCAAATTGTAGCCTTGACGTTGTCCAAGGATTAGATCAAAAACACTCCCAACTTTAGAAAAAAATATTTGAGTACTTCCAAAAATTTAAAGAAACCACAAATGAGCGGATAGTTAAGTCTTTAATACATTGGTGGTCGATTATTCAAAAGGCCACAAACAAATTTTGTGCGAAACTAGCCCAAGTTGAAGGGTTAAATCAAAGTGGCATGACCAAGCAAGACAATGTATAATTTCCATACTCTTACTTGTTTTTTGAAAAATTTATCTTTTCCTACATTGGTTTAACATTTTTTGTTTATATGCAAGTTTGACAAGGCCAAGATTATGTACCAGTCGTTAGAAAAAAGCTCATTCCAGTTCGAGCATTGTTGGCACCTGTTGAAAGACCAACCTAAGTGGATTTGGCGCGCCACAAAGGAAGATTCAAAGCGAAGGAAGATGATGTCCCCGTCCCCAACCCCAACTCGATGTTCTGGTGCTACGATTGATTTAATTTTTGATATCGAGGTGGATAATGTGATGGAGAATGAAGTTATCAAATTGGACCGACCAATTGAAGGAAAGCTGAGAAAGGAAAACGAAAGGCCCAAGGCAGGCAAGCATAGGAAAATTTCCAACTCAGGAAGATGAAATATATTCTTTTGGAGGAGTCACGCGCTCAGGAAAAAGAGTTTTATTGCCTGAAGGCTTAGAAGATGGAGTATGACAAGGAGACAGAGGAAAAAAAATTATGTCTTGAGGATGAAAGACTGAGGTTGGAGGCCGAGAAGATGATAATTGATCGAAAAAAAAAGTAAAGTAAAATCCGTCAAGAGGATGAAAGATTGAGGTTGGAGGCTGAGAAAGTGGAGCTCGCGAAGAAGGAATCAGATCAGCGCATTATGATGATGGATGTGAGTGACATGCCAAAAATGCAGTGGCTATATTTCCAGCAACTTCAGAGGGAAATTATGGCAAGACGTAGTCATGCAGAAGATTTGGATTGATTGAATATGATTGTATTTCTTATTTTATGTTTCGGACAATGATATATGTGTAAAAAGTAATGTAAATATTTTTTTATACTTTTGATGATAGTGTAAATTGATATTTTTTTGCAAGTAAATTGGCCATTACAATTTCAGAAACAATTATAAATTACCTCAACTATAGTCCACTATTATACTCAAAGAAATACGAGACCAAACTTGATTACCATTAATATAGTCACTACTAACATTAAGGAAATACAAATGCAAAGTAGATTAACTGAAACATAGTTTAAATTAACATGAAGGAAATAATAAAATATAATGCGACCTCGACTAATGTTGGGAATATAATAGCCATTGATGTTCAGTTAGAATTTTCTTGAAACTGATGATGTGCCGAGTTGTCTCTAATATGATGATGACATTGGATGAAGTCCGTAAGCTCCGTTGTATGATGCGCAGCAATTCCAGGAGATCATCATCAAGTTGATCATACTCAATGTTCAGACTCTCACTATCATCACGCTCATCTTCAATGATCATATTATGTAGAACAACATATGCTTTCATTATATTTGTTAGTTCCTTCACTTTAAACATTCGGGAAGGTCTACGAATGATAGCAAATCATTGTTGAAGTACCCTGAATGCACGCTTGACATCTTTTCTTGCTGATTCTTGTACTTTCACAAAATTTTTCTTCTTATTCCCTCGTAGTGATGGAATCGTCTTCAAAAAAGTTCGCTACTTGGGATAAATACCGTCCGCAAGGTAATACCCCATAGTGTAGTCGTTGCCATTGATAATGTAATTGATTGGAGGAGCACGCCCTTGGGCAAGTTCCGTAAAAATAAAAGATCTCTCTGGCACATTAATGTCGTTATGTGAATCTAGCATACCAAAAAATGCATGACATATCCAGAGATCATATGAAGCAACTGCTTCTAAAATAATAGTTAGTACACGGATGTGGCCGGAGTACATACCTTTCCAGGCTGTGGGACAATTTTTCTACTTCCAATGCATGCAATCAATGCTTCCTAGCATTCCTAGGAGTTCTCGTTGTTCACCAACCACAAGCAATCTGGCTATATCATTAGCATTTGGAGACCGCAGATATTCATCTAAAAAAACACTTACTATTGTCTCAGAGAATTTTTTGAGGCTCTCCATTGATGTGCTTTCATCAATGCGTATGTATTCATCCATAAAATCTCCAGTAACCCCATACACCAGCATTCTAAGTGCTGCGGTTATTTTTGGCATAGAAGATAAATTGAGTCTTCCGGCATTATCTCTTCTCTGGACGAAGTACGGCTCGTAAAACTCTACCTCATTTAGAATACGAAGAAATAGGGGATGGCTCATCCGAAATCTCATTCGAAATAGATTTGAGGGATATACTGGATTTTTAGCGAAATAATCACGAAATAGGCACTCGTGCCCCTTAATATGATCACGTCGAATAAACTTACGACGTTGGCTATTGCCACGATGCCTCGATGACTGTCCATCAACCTCCTCATTATGAATATCGCTATCATCTTCAGAGGATACGTATCTCAATAATTTGCGAAAGAAGATACGAGCCATTTGATAAAGGGAGTGGGAGAGCAAAGGATACAATAAAATTTCGGTTCTATAGATGAAATGAGGCTTGAGTTTGTGAGAATGTGAATGCTAGTAATATGCGTATTTATAGAGGAAAAAACTATCGTTACATATAAGACAAAAAATGTTACCGTTTGAGAGAAGACAGAAAAAGTTACCGTCAGAGAAAAGATAAAAAATATTACCGTTGGAGAAAGGACAAAAAATATTACCGTTACAGCCAATTAAATTTTTTTTATCATCAATAAGTGACTACGGATCCCCATTAGAGAAATTGATAAAGAGTACTCTTCTAAAAACATTTGCCATCACGTTAGAAAATGTACTAATTAAAAAAAAAATTACTATTTTTACAATACGAATTTCGGTTTTAAAAAAATATTGTATTGGATAGTCAAAATCATATAAATATTTAGTAGAAAGTGATATTTGAAAAAAAGATAATAAGACAAAAGAGTTAGTAGTTAAGATTGTAAATGGAAGAGAGAGAAAAAAGTAATAAAAAAATAATACAGAAATATTATTTAATAGAATAGAGATAAGGATGAGGAATAAGATGTAAGAGGTTTTTAGAAGAATAAAATTTAGGGATAAATTTGAAGAAATGTGATTTTGAGTTAAATTATAGGGATGGGATGAGGAATCGGATAAGGATGCTCTTAGAAGCATTTGAGTTCTCTAAAAATAGATCTCGTCCTCCTAGAAATAGGACGCATAAATACATATTTTCCAAAATGCTCAGATACTAAGTTTAGTACCTACATATTCTTAGATATTTGACTCTCTGTATAGCTATAACAAGCAATGATTTTATACCCAAAATGCTGAACCAAATCAATGGATTCTCTGTTCTAGTTCTTGTAATAACTTTGGATTTATGCTTGCAGTATAAGGTTTCTTTTTGTATCCAGTTGAAGAAAGATAGAAAAAGGAGTAGGATCATTGGCATCCAACAAGACTCCAAGCCTTGGGGACATTGGAAATTAAAACAACTAGATTTTATTGATGAGAGAAATGTCATTGTACTGGATACCAGAAATTTTGTGCTGCATGAGCTTAACCCAGATGGATCCATAAGGCAAGATTTGTGGCAAAGCTTTGATTCTCCTAGTGACACACTTCTACCAAAAATGAAGCTAGGAGTTAACAAAAAATCTGGGCTGAATCAGAACAGGGAATCCATTGATTTTCCTATTGGATTCCTTGTTTTTCACAAGTGTCGTGCAATAGTTCTACCCCTTCCTTGAGAGCTGGTTGTGTTGAACAAAAGCTTCCTCGAGATGAAATAGATATCATATTATGTGTATGTATTAATAATTTATGTAGGCATATAATATATTGCTATTATGGATAAATATAAACTAGCTAAATATTAATTATTTATAAATTGTTAAAATCTTATAATTTAATAGAGGTTCAACTTGTTAATTGTAAAAATTCAATATAGATTTTTTATTTATCCCATTTATTAATTATTAACTTTCATACTAGATGATCCCTTGTTTCATTATACTTTGTCTTTTCATTTCCTAATTTTTGAAAATTGTTTTGCCGTAGTTTCCATCCTTCAAGCCTTTTTTTATCGTCTGCTTCACTCTATTTTTAATGAGTAATTTTTAAATCCTTTCAAGCCCTTGCAATACACAAAGGGCAAACATTGGAATCTAAGTTTAATTAAAATGACAAATGCAAAAATTGATATCCTAAATAACCCCCCCCCCCCCCCCATCTCCCCAATATGTCACCACAAAAGCATGGCCAAAACCAAATATTCTTTCTGCAAGGGATTATCACTCTTCTTAAACTGGCTTGCAAGGTCAACCACATGAATAGCAATCTCGTTGACAGACTTACGAACTTAAAAGGAGCATTTCTTACGTGCTAGGCATATCACTTAACTAAAACAATTAGGACTGTAATCGAGCCGTTGAGCCAGTCTTTGGCTTGTCTAGCTCGACACAATTCAAAAAACCCAAGCTCGAGCTCGAGCCCGAGCTCAAGATTTTTGTTTAATCTTTGTTCGAGTTCGACTCAATAAGCTAAACTCCAAATCGAGCTCAAGTTGTTTACATTTTTTTTAATAAGATTTAATAATTAATAAATGGGATAAATANCATTCAAATCTTTTTAGTAGCCATAGAGGATCTAGTCTTTTTTTTCTCTTGAACAATGCTAAGCATCCTAATTTGGCTTTGAATTCCTGTGGAAGGGAAAAGCATCTCAGTTGCAACATTGTTCTCTCCATTTTTGATTGGCTGGTTGCATTGGAGCAAAACCTTCATAACCGCTTTGATGGATGGTCGGGTAGAAGGCTATGTGTGAGTACACTACAGTCAATTCTGAAAACATGACACATTTCATTCAAGTGACAGGGCTCCTTGACCTCCTCATCCAAGGCATCACCTATAGGTTTTCTATCTTGAATGTGTCACAATGCCCCATTCGGCTAGGGATGTGTGTTCAACACCATCATTGGTTTTCTCCTAATTGTTAGTTCCAGAAGGATAACCTCGAAATTGCAAACATTGATCTTCTCATTAATTCTAGTCGTCCGAGCATACTTTACATTTCAATTCAACAACATAAAACTAAGCCAAACTTCTACTGATGGAAAAAAGAGGAAGGCATTGTCAATAAAAAGAAAACTTGAAATTTATATTCTCACACATCTAGAGCTATGTAGCCAAAAGAGCCAACCACTGCTACCGTTGTAGCTAGTTCTCCCTCCTTGATCAACATCTTTGCTAGACCAAAATCAACTATTTCTGCTTTTAAATCAAGATCTAAAAGAAAGTTGCTTGACTTCACATATCAATGAACAGTGGGTAGTGTGCAGTCATGGTGCAATTAGGAGAGCCCCTGGCAGCTCCAACTTCACATCTCTTTAACAATGCTGAGCATCCTCATTTGGCTTTGAATTCCTTAAGAAGGGAAAATCATCTCAGTTGCTGCATTCATCTCTCCATTTTTGACTAGCTAGCTTCACTAGAGCAAAATCTTCAGAACCTCTTTTCTAGATGGCCTGATAGAATGCTATGTGCCAGTACAATAGACTCCAAGTCTAAAAACATGACATAGTTCCTTCAAGTGACATGGCTTCTTAACTTCCTCATCCAAGGCATCACCTATAGGCTTTCCACCTTGAATGTGTCGCGATGCTCATTCAACTAGGGTTGCATGTTCATCACCATTATTGGCTTTCCTCCTGGTTGCCAGTTCCAGAAGGATAACCCCAAAGCTATAAACATCTATCTTCTCATTGGTTCTTGTCTTGTGAGCATACTCTGCGTTTCAATTCAACAACACAAGCTAAGCCAAACTTCTAGTGATGGAAAAAGAGAAAAACATCATCAATAAAAGGAAACTTGAAAATTTATATTATCACACACCTGAACCTAAGTAACCAAAAGAGCCAGCCCTGACTGACATTGTAGCCCGTTCTCCCTCCTTGATCAACATCTTGGCTAGAACGAAATTAGCTATTTGTGCACTGAAATTGAGATCTAAAATGATGTTGCTTGACTTTACATCTCGCTAAACAATGGGTAGTGATCAGTCACAGTGCATATAGGAGAGCCCCAGGGTAGCTCCAACTTCACACTCTTAAACAATGCTGAGCATCCCCATTTAGCCTTCAATTCCTTAGGAAGGGAAAAGCATCTCAATTACCTCATTCTTCTCTCTGTTTCTAACTGGCTAGCTGCATTGGAGCAAAACCTTCAGAACCTCTTTCATGGATGGCCTAGGAGAAGGCAGTGTGCCAGTACAATAGAGTCCAAATCTGAAAACATGACACATTTCATTCAAGTGACAAGGCTCCTTGACCTCCTCATCCAAGGCATCACCTATAGGTTTTCCAAC
The DNA here is from genome assembly GCA_011037825.1 of Carya cathayensis. NCBI lineage: Eukaryota > Viridiplantae > Streptophyta > Magnoliopsida > Fagales > Juglandaceae > Carya > Carya cathayensis. The sequence goes on from QGSO01000275.1 coordinate 1,123,998, forward strand.
TTAAATGTGTCGCAATGCCCATTCAGGTAGGGATGTGTGATCATCACCATAATTGGCTTTTCTTCCAGTTGTTAGTCCCAAAAGAATAACCCTAAAGCTGTAAAAATTGATCTTCTCATTGATTCTTGTAATGTGAGCATACTCTGCATTTCAATTCAACAACAACACAAGCTAAGCCAAACTTCTGGTGATGGAGAAGGAGGAAAACATCACCAGTAAAAGGAAACTTGGAAATTTATATTGTCACACACTTGGAGTTATGTAGCCAAAAGTGCCAGCCACGGCAGAAATTGTAGCCAGTTCTCCCTCCTTGATCAACATTTTTGCTAGACCAAAATCGACCATGTGTGCATTGAAATCAAGATTTAGAAGAATGTTGCTTGATTTCACATCTTGATGAACAATGGGTAGTAAGCAATCATGGTGCACATAGGAGAGCCCTTGGGTAGCTCCAACTGCTATATGCAACCTCTTGGGCCAATCCAAGATAGGACTTGAAAAGGAAGTTGCTCTATTATTCCTATGCTGCCAGCGATCCAAGCTACAGTTATCCAAATACTCGTAAATAAGAAGTTTTGACTAATCACAGGAGATACAATAGAGTAGCTTCACTATGTTGGCATGTCGAATTGAACTAAGTATTTTGACTTCCGCTATAAATTCTTGTTCAAGCTTTTCTTCTAGCTTATTGTTATTCCAAATTTTCTTCATTGCAACTATATCACCTAAATAATTAATAACAAAACGGTATACTTTACCTAATCCAGCAAAACCAATCTTGTTATCTTCTGTCAATCCTAACAAAATATTTGATTCTGTGAAATTCAGCTTTTGGAATGAGGTGAGCTTCCATTTCAAATGCAATCCATGCTTTCTCTTTTTTGTAATTTTTTATCACAAAGAATGAAATAAACAAACCTAGAAGAATTTCCACCACAAGACCTATGCTCCAAGTAATTAATTGGCAAGAAGTTTTACTCAAATTTTTTCGGCGCGAACTACAGTTCTCAAGATTAAGGGATCGAGATGGTCTATTTGTACAAAGACCAAGATTGTTCAAGAAGTTGTAGGCATATGCATCATTCTCGAATTCACTTGGGATGCTTCTAGTCAGAGGATTTGAAGATAGATTGAGTGAAGTGAGCTTCAGGAGGCCAAGTTTTGATGGAATTAGGCTAGACAACTAATTTTCTGACAAGTCCAATTCAATAAGGCTAGGTAAAGAATAAGCTCCTTTGGAATCTATCCAGAGATTGCATTCTGGCTTAGGTTTAGATTATTCAATGATTTCCATGAATTAATATCTGATGGAAGGGAACACGAAAGTTGGTTTCGATCAAGGATAAGAGTTTTGAAATGAGAAAGACCTTGACAAATCGTGCCTTTGAAGAGGTTATTACTAGCCTTGAGAAGCAAAAAATTCCTCAAGGAAAGCACTCCCTATGGAATTTTTCCTGAAAACTTGTTCTTATTCATTTCCAATTGTGAAAGATTCCTTGACAATCTCTCAGGAAGCTCACCTATAAAAGAATTATCACTTAACACCAACATGTTCAGGTTTGGTGATATCCAAAGACCACTTGATATATTCCTAGAAAACTTATTTCTGGATATCTAGACTAATTCCAAACTGTTGCAATTTCTAAATGACTCGAGCAACTCTCCATTGAGTTGGTTTTCATAAGCTACTACTCCCAGCAACTTTCCATTGTCAGACAAGTGTTTTGGCAACTGGCCTGTAAGCTTGTTAGTTGAAACATGAAACTCTTCCAGCATAGATACCTCCCAAGTTCTGGAGGCAAACTCCCTGAAAAGTTATCGTTAAATAACTTGAGATTTATTAGCCTCGGAAGATGACCAATGCTATTTAGAGTTTTTCCAGATAACTGATTGAGAAACAAAGCCGGACTTGTCATATTTATGAGCTTTCCAAATCATCGAGAATTGTCCATGTCAAATTATTTTTCGAGAGATTGATGACATCGAGGTTCAAAGCCTCAACCACTCGAGGAATCTCCCCAGACAATTTTTTTTTTTTTTTTTTTTTTTTGTATAGGTAAACAATCCTTAGATTCTTTGGCATGAACAAATTTTCCGGGATCTTCCCAGTCAAGCTATTTTTTGACAAATCCAAATGCTCCAAAGCTGCATTTTCTTCAATCGTGTTTGAGATTTCCCTGACTAGATTTGTTCTAGCCATCCATAAAAACTTTAGTTTCTTTAACTTTCTGAACTCCGAAGGCAATGATGGCACTATCTTAGAATTATAGGCCAATCTTATTTCCTCGAGATTGGATAGGTTTCCAATTTTTGGCCGGAAAGACATCATAAATGCACATTGGATAAGCATGAGTTTCCTCAGTTTTGTCAACCGACTGATAGATTCTGGGACGTTATTGATGAAGTTCTTGCCTACGAGGTTGAGCTTTTGAAGTCAAGACATGTGATAAATGTCATTAGGGATTGCACCATAAAAGTAGTTATGTGAGTGGTCAAGAATTTCCCGCTTGGAATAGTTGTAGAGAGCTCTCGGGAACTCCATAGAGTGGAAATGTTTATTATAAATATCAAATGTTGTGAGATTCTTGAGGTTGCAAATGAAGGGTGGGACTATTCCATTGATGTTATAATCTCGGAAGGATAATCCAATGATAGAACTGTTGGAGCAAGTGATCTCAGGCTAGGAACAATGGGAGGAGTAGTTTGTTGAAATCCAATGTCTGAGAGATTTTGGGTTTCCCCAGAATTGTTTTTGGTTTAGTAGGATTCCTTGTTCTTGAGCAGTGAGTTGGGAGTTTGCATGACTGATAAAGAGGAAAAATGTGACATAGAAAAAGAAATGGATAAATATTGGACCTATTTTCGTCATTACAGGAGGTTGAGTTCTTTGGCTTTGGCTTTGTGTAAGGCCCAGGCCCTTGGTATGGTCCTAGACTCACCCTTTTATTTGGAGACCCTCACACAACGTCATTTCTAGTAAGTATTCTTCACCTTCAATTTTCTTGATTTTTCTTTCCAATCGGTTATCTCCCTCCTTGTTTATGGTTTTTGCTTTCCAAATATTGCTCCACCGGGACCTATTTTTGCTCCCTCAAACACCTACAATTTTTATCCTTTTAATTTTGCAAAAGATTTTTCTCTCCTCACTCTCAGGACTCTTGTAGACTCGCTCTCTCTCCGTCCCTCACGCCCTAAGATTTTCTAGTGATTTTTGGTGTTGCAATTCGAAAGATTTTCTGACTTAGTTGCTGATGCGAGCTTGAGTAAGCATCATCTCCCTCTCCATCTTATTTTTCTTCCAGCCTCACAACCCGTCACAGCCGATCCTCCCTTTCTCATCACTTGCAAAGTAAATTTCGATGATGCCCTACAAACCTTGTAGTATAGTTCCTTTTTTTTTTTTTTTTTTTTTGTCTTTTCCGTATTGCAAATTCTAGTGGTTTTGATTGTAGTATTCGTGGGCTTTGGTTTTAAGTTAGGCTACCCTTAAGTGTAACTTATATATTTTTACAACGGGCTTGGGTCTTGTTTGGGTTTAATTTATTTTTGTTGGGTTTGTTAGTATGATGGATTTAGTTTTATTTTTGGGTTTAATAGTTTGAAGAATGACGTTCTTGTTCACGAGGTCCTTATGTTAAGTTGGACTTAGTAGGTTTTTGTGTTTGGACTTTGGGCTACACACGTTTTCGGGCCACTAGTAGATGGATTTTAATATGGTCTTAGGATTTAATGGAGTAATTGTTCGGAGAAATTATATGGATATTGATGAATTTAGAAAATGATGGTATTTTTTAGAGTTAAAGGAATTTTAGGTTTCTTTAAGAAATTAAAATAGGTATTTCAGGTATAAATATGTGTAACTGTTCAATGGAGATTTATTCAAGCTACATGAATTTTTATACGTGATGATTGATATTTGGTTGACACTGTTTTAAGGAAATTCAGAAAAACTATGTTCAAGTAAGCGGGATTCCTATGCTAGATTTTGCATAAAAAGAAAAGTGAACTGAAGTTGGTTTTAAAAATGTGTATGATATGTTTTGAAAAGAAAATGTGAAAAACAACCTCAGTTATGTATTTCTGCATTACTCATGAAATTTATATGAAAAATGTAAATGTTTTCTGACATACTGATGTAGACATGAGCAAAATATTTGACATGATTATGAAATGTGCAAAAGAGTGAATATGATTTCTGAGAATTTTGTACATGTTATATGAAAATATTTTGGACCTGTTTGATCATTTGGAAATGAGATGAATATGTTCAGCATGTGGCTTGATATGATATGAAATGATACGATATGAAATGATATAATAAGATGAAGAAATATGTTCAATTTTGAATATGAATAAAAGGTCTTTGATACGATATGAACAGTTGATACTAGAGCAAATTCAAGTATGGTGATAAGTAGGGACGGTGGTAGAGTCCGACTTGTGATTCCTGCCTTAAGATTTTTGGTGGCTAGGAACTGTAGGGATGGTGGTAAGTAGAGATGGTAGTAGAGTCCTGCCAGTGATTCCTGCCTATAGTGCTCTGATAGGTGCTTTGTAGTTGGTCTTTGAATATGAACAAAATGTTTTTGAATATGAATAGTTTTTCTTGAAATGAACCGTTTATGAAATATCACTTTGATTTTTTGATAGCATGTTTTTGAAATATGTATTCTGAAAATGAAATGTTTTATTACTGCATACTGAGCTATTTGAAAGGACTCATGTTTACGTACTAGTATATGCGCTTTGCTTACTGAGTTGTTGATAATTCACCCCTTATCTTCATAATATTTTTCAGATTATATTGATGACCCAGCTAGGGGTCAGGAATAGAAATTGGAGCATGGCTAGCTGAGGATAGAGAGTCGAGTACCTAAAGGTACCAATGCTGGTGGAATAGTCCATTGATTATTTGGAGTTCTTTTTGTTAATTGGGGAGGGGGGTTTTAGTGAGACGTATTAAATTGTCATATTTTTTTTTTGAGTTATTGGTAGATCGTAGAAACATGGTTTTATGTTATTTGATTATTGCTTGATGACCTTGCCGAAGAATTGATGTTTATCATGTGGAAAAAGATGAATTTATGTTTATTTGTAAATATTTGTAGATTTTATTTGTGTTGGGAGATATGATTATAAATAACAGGTAGTAATTCTCCAACCTACCCGAGTATGGGGTGTTGCACTTTGGCTTTGGTTTGAACTCTGATCTCATTATTGAGCTAATAAATAGATGAAAATTGGAGAAAGATAAGAAAAAACACAGCCAATGGTGGAACGTTCAAACTTCAAAACAAGGAAAATTTAAAGAACGCAGCATCTGCTAATTTTCCATGGAAAGGGAATTCATTGACCAATAATTGCAAGTTTAGTCCATCGTCTTTGCTAAGATGATACGTTTTATGGGGCTGGAATTTTCCATCCCTGCCAAGCAAATAAGAACCAAAACAGGGGATTCTTAAAGAAAACAATCCTTTTTAAAACAAGATTAGTAAATTTACTCAAATGTTTAGAACCAAGAGGCTAGTTTCTTGCGAACTATGCATCTCCCCCTTATTGCAACCCGTAAAGAGTGTTCAACATGATTGGTACGTGCTTAAATTAAAATCCTTGTTTTCATCGAAAAATTTGATTTTGTGGTATATTTGTTCTTCTAGTTACTTGAAAGTTTTGATTTTTAAATATAAGTTATACTCTTTTCCAAAATACTTGTATCTAATGATTCTCTCATATGAAATACAAAGCTTTAAATTATTTGACCCAATGTGAACAAGGAAAAAAGGAGGAATAAGTAGCACCCCTACCCAGACCAATCCATAGCAAAACTCAGGATCTTAACCTTAGATGGAGTGATGCTACACCCATCGAAATCCATCACAAAACTCGACTGAGTAAATTTTTTTAAGAAAGAAAAAAATATAAATTTATCAAAATATATTTCTTTAACCATTAAGTTCTTTTTTTTTTTTTTTAAATCAATCGAATAAAAAATATCGGTGGCTCCCCTCCGTGAAGGTAGAGTTTTCCTTCTTTTATAATCCATATCATGTCACGTAAATTCTTGGACTATGGTCCAAGTGAGCCTGAGCATTAGCATTAATTTATGCATATGCATAGCAAAAACATCTCTTTTAGAAATTGACTTTTTCATTAAAAAAAAACTCCTATATTAGATTATGCATTTTTAAGTCAAAGTAATAATAAAATATTAATTTTTTTTATTATTAAATTTTTTCCTAAAATTGATTTTTTTTATATATATTTTGCAATTAACATCGTCTACATACATTTGTTATTAATAATAAAAAAATATAATTTTTTTATATATTATATTAAAAATATAATAAAATGATAAAAAAATATAATATATTATAATTATAAAATGAAGGTGAAGGTGAAGGCTTGTGTTGTTGAGGGAGGGAGAAGAGGGAAGGGTTGTGAGAGAGAATGGGAGGAGAGAGAAATAATTAGTAAAATAAGATTTGTAAAGTGAATATTGGGTCTCTAAATTTGTAAATGTGCTGCTCATGGCTATGTAAAATATAGAAATATATAATACAATATAATGAAATTTAGGATCATATTATGCAAATATGTCTTTGCATGTATATGTGCATAAACCAATCTCACTACTCTGACCAATCTTATTAGTGCTTGGTGTCAAAGCTTGCAACAATCACATCCCGTATGCACCTCATCAATAATGATACGTCGATACAAAATGATATTTCGTTTAGAAATGAGCCCAAATGAAAAGGAGGGGAAAAAACCAATTCCAAGCGAAATAAACTTCTCCTACATCATACCTGAATAGGTTCTAAATATGGTAAAAACTTTAAAGCAAGACCTATCTCAAGAATTGCACACAAATGGATCAAAGGAATGCACTGATTCCCTTGAAGAAAAGGACACTGAGGCACTAAGGAAACACATGGGTCTGAGGCCACCACCAACAATGCCCCTGCAGGCTGCAATGCGCACTAAGGACTGACACTCTAGGACTGATATAGAATGTGCTAGTTGTACCTCATAAGAATTGTACAGCAGAGTTAGTTATTCTTTGTATTTTTGTATAGATAGCAGACAATACTTTTCTAGCTATTAAAGCTATATTGGGTCGTGTATATAAGACTAAGCAGAGGCATATGTAAATGCAGAATTTTTCAATCAATGAGAAAGAGGCTTCTCTCATCTTCTTAGTTCTCTTCATTTTATTTTCTGTTTATCTAATTTTTGTCATGGTATCAGAGAAATAAGCTCATCAACATCGCTATAATTTCCTTTAGAATTCTTTCACTTTCAGCTCAGTTCTTCAACTCAGCTCTTGACAATGTCAGATGATGAAGCTCATGAATACGTTTCGCTTCAAAACACCCCATTATCCAACCCATCATCTTTAGAGAACCCAAATAATCCTCTCTATATACACCACAGTGACAACTCCCACACTGTGATTATTTCTCCAACCCTTTCAGGTCCTAATTACTTATCATGGAAGAGATCATTCACTCTTGCAATCTCAATCAAAAATAAACTTGGGTTTCTTGATGGCAGCATTCCAACTCCAGCACATGATGACCCTTTATACATCCCATGGATGCGTTGCAACAACATCATTCTATCTTGGATTCTCAACTCCATCACCAAGGAAATTGCCTCCAATATATTCTATATAAGTTCAGCAAAAACTGTATGGGATAAGCTCAACACTCGGTTTTCTCAACCTGATTCAGTGAGAATTTACCAACTTCAACAGCAACTAGGCACTCTTGTGCAAGGCACACAGTCTGTGAGTGAGTACTTCACTCATCTTAATGGTATTTGGGAAGAGCTCAACAACTATAGGCCAACACCATGTTGTTTATGTGGTCTCTGTACATGTAAAGCTCTCACTGCAGTTGGTGAAACTTAGCAAGCTGACTATGTCTTCAAGTTCCTCATGGGTCTCAATGAGTCCTATGAAAGCATTTGAGGACAAATCATTCTGATGAGCCCCATTCCTTCACTTTATAAAACTTTCTCTCTAATATTGCAAGAGGAAAGACAAAGACAAGCTCGAATCATGCTGCTTCCCTCTGCTGAATCCTCTGCTTTAGTAGTGTTTCAAAACACATATTTCAAGAAGAAAGACAAACCAAATCTTACATGTAGTCATTGTGGGAAATTTGGCCATCTTCGAGACAAATGTTATAGGTTGATTGGATTTCCTCTAAACTTCAAATTCACCAAACTCAAGCAGGGACAGTTTCACAACCACCCTCCAACTCCTCACTCAGCCAACCAAGTGTTCTCTACAAACCAGGAGAAGGGATCTGTCACCATGCCTCAGCTGTCTCTCACTCAGTCCCAAGTTCAAAAGTTGATGCAATTAGTCAATGATCAAGCACAACAGTCAGCTCATACCTCCGCAGAACCCATCTCAGCTCCTCAGTTGAATAAGGCAGGTACATGCTCAAAATCTGCTATTTCCAACACTTCAACTTTTTCACAGCCCCATCAACACCATCTCTCTTCTCCATTGCATCACAAGTCAGATAGCCTAACCCATACACAATGGATAATTGATACAGGGGTTACAGACCACATAGTCTTTTCCCCAACTATTCTGACCTCAATCACTTCAAAAACTCATGCATATGTTCAATTGCCAAATGGATCTCGGGTTGCAGTCACACATATTGGAACAGTTCAACTCTCTAAATCTATTACACTCACAGGGGTATTATGTGTTCCCTCATTCACTTTCAATCTGTTATCAGTGAGCAAACTCATCCTTAACCCTCTTCTTTTCCTCATTTTCATGGAAAACTTCTGTTTTATACAGGACCTTGCTTCATGGATGACGATTGGGCTAGCTAAAGTCCATCGTGGTTTATACCATCTGCTCACCAGCTCCATCACTTCTAGCAATCTTCTCAAGCTTCATCAAGATTTTTCCCTTTCCTCCAAAGATCATATCTGTAATGCCTTGAATAGGCAAGACCTTGATGTGTGACACCTTAAGCTTGGTCATTTATCTAGTCAAAGAATGAACTTAATTCATTCTTCTTGCCCAGATGTAATTGGTCTTTCATCAAGTCACACTCATTGTACTGTTTGTTATATGGCTAAACAGAAGAAATTGAAATTCCATACAAGTATTACTTGTACACTTCTATTTTTGATCTCATTCACATTGACATTTGGGGTCCATATTCTCAACCTTCATTGAATGGACATCACTATTTTTTAACAATAGTTGATGACTATAGCCGTGCCACATTGACATACTTAATGAAATTCAAATCTGAAACAAAATCAATTCTACAAGCCTTCATTCTCATGATCAATACACAATTTGAATCAAAGGTAAAGCAAGTGAGAACTGATAATGGCCTTGAATTCAATATGTCTGAATTTTACAAGTCTCATGGAATAATCCACCAAACAACTTGTGTCTACACACCCCAACAAAATGGAGTGATAGAAAGAAAGCAACAGCACCTCCTAAATGTAGTTAGAGCACTTCTTCTTCAAGCAAATCTTCCAACAAAATTCTGGGGTGATGCTGTTTTGACAGTAGCACACTTAATAAATCGAATTCCTTCCCCACTTCTTGAAAACAATCACCATACGAAGTGCTCTTCTCTTCCAAACCATCCTACACATACCTCAGAATCTTTGGCTGTCTTTGTTTTGTATCCACACTAAAAAGGGATAGAACAAAACTTGATCCAAGGTCCAAAAAGTGTATCTTCATTGGATACCCTGTTGGGATCAAAGGATACAAACTTTATGATCTCACCACACATACCAACCTTATATCTCGAGATGTCATCTTCATAGAATCTGAATTTCCATTTGCACAAACAAATCCTGAACCTTCCTCTTCACTCCACTCAAATCTCACCTTACCACCAGCCTTTCTTGACCTCATTACCTACCCCTCACCCTCTCCTTCAAATGGGACTGAACCTCAATCCTCTCCTTCCCCATCTCCTGCATCTTCCAACATCGCCACACCACCATCAACCCCCACCTCTCAAACTTCACTTCTTGACTCAAACAACCCTGAATCTCCACCTCATTTGTCTCCTATCTCACCTCAACAGCTCAGAAGATCAGAAAGGGTTAAACATCAACCCTCATACGTACATGACTATCACTACCAGCTAGTCTCCTCCACCTCAAGTCCGTCCCTCTCTAATTTTTCCACTGCACACCCCTTACAGAACACTTTTTCCTACTCCCAATTGTCTCCATCTAACCAAACATATGCCTTATCTATTGCCCTCATTTCTGAACCAACAAATTATGAGGAAGCTGTTGTGCATGATCATTGGCATAATGCCATCAATGAAGAACTTGCTGCCCTTGAAGATAATGGCACTTGGTCAGTCACTCCTCTCCCTGTTGGCAAGAAGGCCATAGGCTGCAAATATGTATTCAAAGTGAAACTAAAGTCAGATGGCACTGTGGATAAACACAAGGCAAGACTAGTGGTAAAAGGATATAGTCAATGAGAGGGCTTTGATTATCAAGAAACTTTCAGCCTTGTGGCAAAGATGTCAACTGTCAGGTTATTTCTTGCTCTTGCTTCAATTCATAATTGGCATTTAGAACAATTAGATGTTCATAATGCATTTCTGCATGGTGATCTCGATGAAGAGATTTACATGGAATTGCCACTTGGGTTTCAGCTTAAGGGGGAGTCTCAATTTAAAGGGAAGAAAATGGTATGTAAGCTTCACAAATCATTGTATGGTTTGAAACAAGCATCAAGGCAATGGAATGGAAAGTTCACTGCCTCACTCCTTGCTACTGGTTTTCATCAATCAAAATCAGACTACTCTTTATTCACTAAAAGTGACAAGGATGGCTTTATTGCCCTCTTAGTCTATGTTGATGATATCATCTTGGGAAGTAATAGCTTAATTGCTATTAATTCTGTGAAATCCTATCTGAATGATCATTTTAAAATCAGAGACTTGGGAATACTTAAGTATTTCTTAGGATTAGAGGTTGCAAGATCAAAGAATGGTATACATGTTTGCCAAAGGAAATATGCTTTCGAGATCATTGAAAGTGCTGGACTACTTGGAAGTAAGGTTGTGAACACTCCAATGGAACCAAATCACAAGCTAACACATTCCTCAGGTGAATACCTCTCAGATGTCACTGGATATCGAAGTTTGATAGGAAAACTGATCTATTTAAGCACCACAAGGCCTGACATTACCTACTCTGTTGGTATTCTTAGTCAATTCATGGACAAGCCAACTCAAACTCATCTTCTCACAGCTCATAGGATACTTAAATATCTCAAAGGCTCGATTGGTCAAGGAATTTTCTTCTCTTCAAAATCTTCCTTGCATCTTAAGGGGTATAGTGACTCGGATTGGGCAGCCTGTCCTGAAACCAGAAGATCTATAACTGGTTTTTGCATATTCATTAGTGACTCTTTGATTAGATGGAAATCAAAGAAACAAATGGTGGTATCAAGGTCATCTGCTGAAGCAGAATATAGGGCTTTGGCACAAACAAGCTGTGAGATCATTTGGCTGAAAGTTCTCTTGGAGGATTTCAACATTGAACATCCACAACCTGCCCTATTGTATTGTGACAACCAATCTGCAATACACCTCCCCAAAAATCCCATATTCCACGAGAGAACAAAACATGTGGAATTAGACTGTCATTTCATTCGAGAGAAGGTACTAGTAGGTGTGATTAAACAAGTTCATGTGTCTTCCAAATTTCAACTAGCAGACATACTTACTAAGGCCTTGATAGCACCACCTTTCTACCTACTATTGTCCAAGATGGGCATCCTCAACATATATGCCCATCTTGAGGGGGAGTCTCAAGAATTGCACACAAATGGATCAAAGGAATGCACTGATTCCCTTGAAGAAAAGGACACTGAGGCATTAAGGAAACACATGGGTCTGAGGCCACCACCAACAGTGCCCCTGCAGGCTGCAATGCGCACTAAGGACTGACACTCTAGGACTGATATAGAATGTGTTGGTTGTACCTCATAAGAATTGTACAGCAGAGTTAGTTATTCTTTGTATTTTTGTATAGATAGCAGACAATACTTTTCTAGCTATTAAAGCTGTATTGGGTTGTGTATATAAGACTAAGCAGATGCGTATGTAAATGCAGAATTTTTCAATCAATGAGAAAGAGGCTTCTCTCATCTTCTTAGTTCTCTTCATTTTATTTTCTGTTTATCTAATTTTTGTCTACATTCACTCCTACCCTATATTTGACAATTTTGATTATAGAAGTTCACTACTCCATATTAGGTATGAAATTATACTGAACTTTCTGCCTTCTCCACCAAGGAAAATATGAGAGATATTGTTTATATTCATTTACAAAGTAGAAGACTCAACCTATGAATGGTATCAAAGTGTTTGATATCGCGTAACAGTGACATGATAGAGTTGGAATATTAGGTCAAAGATTTTGTTCAAATCCTTCAACTTATAAGTTAGTATGGAAGATACACCATCCATTCACTTTTATGGTATGATTTAATTTGTAGGATTCCAATTTCTAAATCATTTCTACAAATGAAATTCTATTATATTAGGAGTGTGGAATATGTCATTCACATGGAGTTGCAAATAAAATTTGTATTTTTGTTCAAAAGCTTGTTCTAACTAATTTTGTTTCTCCTCTCGTGTATACTTGTTCTAACTAACTTTTGTTTATTAAAATATTACTTACTTTAGTTACAAATTCCTCAATTAATGATTAGATAACATAACAGCCAACTGGCCACCTATGGCTCAAGGTGGCTTGATCTCATCTAGCCACCCAACCCATTCAACCACCACATTGGTGGCCCAATCTGGCCAACCTTGTAGAGGTCTACCCAGTCATCATGGATAGCCAGTTCAGGCCAACCCATGATGGCCAAATTTGTGCTTCATTTATTTTTCCTTAATCCATTAAAGATATTGCAAACAATATGCTTTTATATGTTATATCCCTCATATTACGACTATTCATCCGGTTCCGACCTGGGAACTTGGGTATATCCAGACCGGAACTCAGGTTTCAAATTGGAGCTGGAACCTGGATCGGGTTAGCTCGGATTAGACTTAGGTCGGAACTCAAATGAATTCAGGTTTTTAAAAACTCAATTCTGGTTCCGTGTTTGAACATTGTTTATTTTTAATTTTTATTTTTTTAATAAATAATTTTCTGTTTTTATTTCCATCTTTTGTTTGTAATCTTGTGTTTGCAAAACCGTATTATGCCTTGGAACTGATTGGATATATAAAGTTAAAAAGTCTTTAAAGAAAGCTGGTCAGTCCCAGCAGCAGCATCACTTTCATCGAAATGGCAATGGACTTGGGAATGGGTGAACTTACCGTAAAGGCATATATACGTACGCATAATGGCAGACCCATTAAAAGCCGGCCCCATTATTAAATTGCTTGTCTTCTTTTCCCATATATAGTTTCTGAATTGTTGAAAGGAGCAACGTGGACAACCCATATTCAAACCCACTTTATTAGTAACTTGCTTGCGTGAGAGTTTCTCCTTCACAACTGTTCCTCGATTCAAATAATCAAGGCATGCGAAAGTGGCGTGGCTCAAACGCTCAATACGTCCATTCTTGAGGCAGACCCATATTCATGATGGCTCGTGACTGGCACCGTCGGCCGTGGTGTTTCTGCTTTAATTTAAGATATTTCTCCTCCCTCATCGAAGCTCTCAAGCAAACCAACAAAAACCAATGACCATTTCTTTCTTCAAAGTGAAGACACGAAGAGAGGACAATGGCGATTAACCATACAGTGTTGAAGAGAAGAACCAACAATTTTTTTTTTGGAGAGAGAGAGAGAGAGAGAGAGGGGGGGGGGGGGGGGATACGACGAAGGGGAAGAGTTTTTTAATTACCCCATTTAAAACAAAACAATTCAATACTGAGTTTAAAATCCAGGTTCTAGGTTTTAAATTTGGTATCCGGTCCGGGTATATTTGGGTTTTGTCATGCGAGTTTTGACCCGGAATCATCCGAGCTAGAACTCGTAAACGGAACTCATTATCCAGGTTTCCAAGCTGGGTCAGAAAAAATCTGGCCTAGATTAACAATCCTACTTTATATCAAACTAGCTAGAAATTACCTGAACATTCTTATAGGATATGACAAAAAAATTTGTCATCCAACATTTAAGTAAAAATGAACGGACTTAAAATGATAGTGAATTGGATAGAAGATAAATGAAGAACAAACTTAAAAAGATAGTGAATCTGTGCTGCTTAGGAATCATATCTAAACATTTGACCTAAGAGGGATAATATTCAACCACTCTCATACAATAGAGTGACGATGATCCTTCGCATCAACACATGAGACATAACCTGTACATTCACTCCAACCTTTTGCTTTAAAATTTTGATTATAGAAGTTCACTACTCCATATTAGGTATGAAATTATATCAATTCTTGGACCTTCTGGCTTCTCCACCAAGGAAAATATGAGAGATTTTGTTTAGATTCATTTACAAAGTCAAGTAAACCAAACGTGACAAAACCCTTCCAAACCAACGAGGAAGATGTAGTATAATGTATGAAAAATTGCAGGAGCATACAACTGCTTGATCTCGTTGAGTATTAACCATCTGATCTGCACTGTGTTTGTTTATTCTCAAACATAGCCTAAACCATCGCAAGAAAGAAACAGTTCCCAACAACTATGGTTATTCTTAAATAAGTCTATCAAAGCTGGTTAATATTGATATGGTTATTCTCTGTCTGTTGTTATAATTGATGACTAGGTCTGTGGTCAATTTGTCCAAGTAAAGTAGTAGATGTCTTAAAACTCTTTCAATTTAAATTTAAAGTAATGCTATATAAAGTCACTTTTACGTACTACCTGTGCACTCCGCTGATATGATTTGCTGGATTAAATTTTTTTTAATACACAATCAATCATGTCACTGGAGTGTACAAAAGAGTACACAAAAGTGACTACACATAGAATTTTTATTAAATTTAACTAGTAAATGTTTTGTGTTGCCTTTTTTTTTGTTGTCTTTTTAAATTTTCACTGCTCATATTATGGGAATGACCATTCACCTAGGAGAAGATAGGCGGGCCCCAGTGCTTGATCAGGATTTTAAAATGATGCACTCTTGAATCTGGATCTAGAAACAAGATTTAATGTGTAAATGGAAAATCACTCCAAAACATTCTATTGCTACTGAAATTGTTGTACGAGCATTTGGAGAAGGGATACTTTGTTCGCTACATATTATGGGAGTAGAAATCGATAATTGCAATTAGACTTGGCTGCAATGTTAAACAAATTTGACATAATTAATATTGCCCTTGACACCATGGACGGGTTTTCATGCATGAGGCCACTTTGGTTGTAGAAGATTCTTTTTTTTTTTTGTTTTTGAAAGGATCTACTGCATTTCATTAGAATAAATACTGGATACATGGAGGGTAATCCTCCAGAAGGATACAATCCTTTGAACAAGTCAGAGCATACTTTGCTAGAGTATGGGCAATTACATTTAACTCTCTAGGAATATGATGAATTGACCACTCTTGAACCCTTGACAACAAGGACTTGACATCTCTAATTACCATACCAACAACGCTCCAGTTTTCTTCCTCACCTTGGATAGCCTGAACCACATTGAGAGCATCACCTTCTAAGACAATATGAGTTAAACCCAGTTAAGCACACAAGGTGGTGGCTCTCAGGGCTGCTGCCGCTTCCCCAAGCAAAGGATTAGGAGCTAGAGTAATTGAAGAACATAGAGAGGCCATGACTAAACCTTCTGAGTCTCTTACAATCACCCCAATCCCAACTTTGGAATTATCCTTATCAATGGCTGCATCACTATTGGCTTTGAAGAAAGCTAGTGGAGGAGCAGACCATTTAGAACCAGGTGCCACCTGGTGCTTAACCTGCTTTAACCCGCTTCCTAACCAAGAATCAATGGCTACCATCTCAGCTTGAACCTGCTTTGACACCTGAGAAGGGGATTGAAATTTATTCTCAAAGATCCAGGTATTCCTCCTCTGCCAAATTGCCTTAGCTGTTACTGCAACTTCTGTAAGTTCTCTCTTAGACAGCTGGTTCCATAGTGGCACTACGATTGCTTTGAATGAGCCATTTAGGATGTCCAGTTTCTGAACCCTTCTTAAGCCTTTTGACCACACGTCTTGAGCTGCTGCACAGGTCCAGAGAGCAAGTGAGACTGATTCAGGATACCTGAGACATATTGGGCATGATGGAAACTTCAACACCTTTCTCTAAAACAGATTCAGATTCGTAGCAAGGGACTCCCTTACAGCCCTCCACAGGAAGGCCCTGGTGGCTTGAGAAGCTTGGATGCCCCATATCTTGTTCCAGAAGTCTGAAGAGCACTGTTTTTTTGAGGATTGGCCTTTGCTGTCTTCTCTGATGGAGCCTTGTAAGTGATAAGCACTTCTCACTGTGAATCTACCATTGTTGGAGCACCTCCAGGTCAATACATCTTGGTTCCTGCATGGGCTAAGGGTCATCTTGCAAATTGAGCTTGCCTCAATTTCTGAAAAAATAGCTTGGATGAGAGGTAGATCCCACTGCATTGTGTCTCGGTTGTAGAAGATTCTAATATGAGTAGTAGGAAAGAAATTAATTAGTGTAAGGTCTGAACAACTAGGGAATCTTATCTGCAGTGCGCATATGCATGAGTATACCCTCCTTCTTCCTCCCCTCCCCCTTCTCTCTCGCCCGCCACCTGCCCAGCTACCCTCCCCTTCTCAATGCATAATGCATCAGTGTGTGCTGAGGGATGGGTTTTATCAGAAACAATTGATTTTGTTTTAGGTTGTGCTGGTCCCTGTTATAGTTGTTCCCGAAAGCTTTGGACAAATTCCACACTGAAGAGCATACAGATTGATGAAATCCTCTCTTTTAAATTATTTCTTGGCTGGAATTCATATAGGTTGGACAAGACGTGGTTGGAGAATTGACCAAAGCCATGGAAAAGATCGGCCTAGATATGCGTGTAAGCTTTGGTAAGATTTTCATGTCCAGCTATTGGGAGGAAAATATACAGTTTGGTATCATAATAATTTTCTTTCTAGGTTCCTCAATATTTCATCCTGTTTACTATGATCTCTGTTTCTATCATGGGCAACACAAACTTGCTGGATTGATGTAGGTCAATGATACAATTGGAACATTAGCAGGAGGTAGATACTGCAACCAGGATGTCATTGCTGGTGTCATTTTAGGCACTAGTACAAATGCAGCATATGTAGAAAGGGCACATGCTATTCCCAAGTGGCATGGTCTTCTTCCTAAATCAGGAGAGATGGTTAGTGCACTTTGGTGGTATCGATTTTGTGAAACTGTTACCTGCATTTTTCCATCACTTTTTTTGTTTCACTTACAGAACTGTTCAGGAGTGGTTCTCAGTGTTTATTGTTTTGTGCAAGACGATGAACCGACAATAAGTTCTTTTTATCGTACTGTAGGTTATCAATATGGAGTGGGGTAACTTCCGGTCATCCCACCTTCCACTAACAGAATATGATCAAGCACTAGACGATGATAGTTTAAAACGGAGAACATGTCAACTCCTGTGAAATCTTAATCATGCCTTAAATACATCTCTGCTTATTTGAATGGCTCACTGAATATTTGTTACACCTTCCTGATTGTTGTGTGCAGATCTTTGAGAAGATAATTTCTGGTATGTATTTGGGGGACATTGTATGCAGGATTCTGTGTAGGATGGCTGAAGAAGCTGCATTTTTTGGTGATACTGTTCCACCCAAACTGAGAATTCCTTTAATACTGAGGTAGGAAAATTTTTTATACGCCACCCTGTTTAAACTTGTCTCTTTTTCGGATGGTGACTTCACTTTTACTTATGCAGCTTGAATTAAGTCTGTGTGTAGTCTTATTTTTCATTTATACTGTGCACCAATGAATACTGACTTGTTTAGTAACACCACAAAAAAAAAAAATGTAGGAAATAAAGAAACCATGGGGGATTTCCCCCGTCGTCCTGTCCCCTCCCCTAACTTCGTGGGTATGTTAGTGACAGTCAAACCATTGGCAATTTTGACCATAGGTTTTGTAAATGGGCAATTCCTTGCAACCAATTTGACTTGGTGGTCTTTTTTCATGCAGCTTTTCTTTTTATTGTTTTGGGTAATCTAGGCTTTTTCGTGTTTTTTCTTTTCCATGGTACTGTTTTTTTTTTTCGTTCTCTGGCCTTCTCGTTAAGGTTCAACATTTTATGTTATTTTATTTAGATAGGTCANAATAAATTAAGTATTTTGACATATTCTTCAGTTGCAAGTGGCATAATTCATTAATTTCAGTTTGAACTCTGGGTGCATAGGTGCAACTTGTTAATACAACCCTGACCCAAACCTTGTACAAATGTTTTAAATTGGGTGCTTTGTTTACTGCGTTTAATGTTGAGTATAATGATAAACAGCCTCACAATTGGCATGGAATGTTTAATAATTTGATTATTTGATTTGCTTGTATGAATCGAGTGGTATCCTTTATCACCTAGTCTAGCTAATTTCAATATAAAACTCAAATCATTAATGCAACTATGAAGGTCAGTGCTTGAATTTATGCCTGTTGCCAATATATATATTTTTAATCTGTATGTCATATTTTGTTCCCATCAGAGACGAAGGCATAAGCAAGTCCCCCAAAGAAAAACCAGAAAGAAGAGCACGACACCCCCACCTCCTTATGTTATTTTATTTAGATAGGTCATTTTACTATCAACTTTGTGGTGGGGAAAATTCTGAACTTATAAGAAACTCAGAGAGAAGTAATACGTAAAATTTGCTTAAATTTTTAAAACTTTTTAAAACTTACCATTTTTTCATTCCTTTTCTCCTCAAATTTGTTCACCAACATTACATTATTTATTTATTTTTGTAATGTATGCATTTTCCATTTAGTTGAATTTGGCAAAATAGCTATTTTTCTTTAAGTGAATTTTTTGTCTGATCTTTTTTTATGTATCTGCTTTTTTCGTTTTATTTTTAGCAATTTGGTATTGGTGTTGCTAAAAAAACTCAAACCCAACCGCCTATTCCAAGTCCAAATATTTGGCCCCCCAAAGCCTACAATTCTGGCTTCGTCCTTGTATAAATAACCTTAGACCCGTTTGAGAATTAACACTACAGAGAACGATGCACAGTCGACACTTACCAGTAAAAAAATGTTGTTTATAATTAATTATATGATTAATACTTTTGTCTCAATAACTATATAACTATAAAAATTATACTATTATAAATTAGTTGATGCATCCGCTCGTCCCGGTCGTGGCTATACACGTGGCATCTCACTCGAGAAAAATCGAAAGCAAGGAAAACTGAAGCTTACCATTCTTGATAATTCCATTGGAGGTGTGAATGATGGTGCAGCAGCGCTTTCTTCCTATATTGGCATAGTAGTCCGAACTTATGCTTCATTTTATGTGCGATCCTGGTGAGATGTTCCGAATGAAATTAAGGAGCACATTCGAAGTCTTGTGCTAGTGAGTTTACTTTGAGAGTTCATTTTTTTCCACCTAGACTAGTATATCATATTTGTAACATAATTCACTTATAATTAGGATGAATTTGACCTCGACTTTGGCCGTAGAAAATATTTGAAAACTATGAATGAGTTAATGGCTACACTATTCCGACCTCACAAGGGACGATATCATGACCACTTCAAGAAGTTTGAGAGGTTGGAAGAGGCTGCACAATCCCCTTTCCAGCAGATGAAGTTAGACGATTGGAGAAAGTCTTTTCACATATCTAGAATATCATATATTCTAGATTTATTTCCTTTAATTATTTGCATTTATATTCGTTGTTTATATTATATGTGTATATATATATATTACAATTAACATTCTTAATTAATTTTGTAGCACTTAAGTTCTACAAACGCACAGAATAGATCCGCTCTGACTGTTCAACATCGTGCTGGTTCAAGGTCATTCAATCGTCTTGCTGAAAAAATGGTAATTAATAAACTATATAATTCATTTATTTTCTTGATATTTTTTTATATAAATACTCACACTATCTTTTTAAAATTGCTAATGTTGTTTTGTTAGAAACATGATGATCCTGAAAACTTTTCCATCATTTATGTCTATGCTGGTGCTCACACTAATGAGCGTAGTAAGTGGATGGATCCTGCTGCTGCAGTAAATTATGTAAGTGGTGTTCTTTTTGTTAAATAAATTATGCAACATGTGAATAATTTATTTTTTATTTGTATTTATTTTAATACGTTACTTATTGTGCATTTTGATCTTTCAAATGGCAGGGAAAAATGATGGAGATGCAGTCAGCTTCTGGGGAATCCTCTCCTAGTGACATAGACATATTCACACAAGTGCTTAGGCCCAAGTCTAGTATGGCAAGAGGTTTGAGATGATCTTTCAAGCATTCCTGGTCATCCTCCTCAACCTAATTGACTTCACAAATTAATAATTTTACCAAAGATTTAGAAGCTGCACGGCGCGAGAATGAGTATATAAGATCCAGACAGCAAGAGTTGGAGTCTCTTTTAGAGCGACAGTCTCATTTAGAGATGCGTTTGCAAGAGCAACAAAGAGACCAGGAGGAAAGAATACACAGTGAGATCTAAGAGCAAGTGTACCGGGAGATGATGGTGTAAATGGCTCATGTTATTTCATTGCAACAGAATTACGATCGACGTGGAAAGAAAAAGAAATGAATTTTATCAGTGTATTATATTTTTAATATCTAATTTTGAAACAGTTGGAAACATTGTTAGTTGTGAAATATGCTATGTAATATGATACAATTGGTATGTTTTTCAATTGGATGAGATTAGTATTTATGATATGTACGTTTGAATAGTGTTTCACATTTGAACAAACTTTTGAACGTAATTATACAAAATTATAACATAACGTTCAAACATATAACTAAACGTTCGAATATACTCACCGTCAAATGAACATAACATTCAAATGTTTACGTTCCAAACCTTCGAACATACCACTTGCATTCGAATGCTACTTCGTTAACATTTGAATTAATGTTTGAACATTATACTCGTTACGTTCAGACATTGGTCCATTAACGTTCGAACTTAAATTTGAATGTTCAATGTATAAACGTTTGAACGTAAATATGATACGTTTGAACTATAATCAATGAACATCACCTTTTGTGATTTGGATGTCAATTTGTCTGGTTTACGTTCAAACGTAAATTTGACATTCGAATGTGACTTTCTGTGACAGATTTCAACCGTCACAGAAAAAGGCCATGTTTGAACATTATATCGAACGGCACATCTCCAACCTGTCACTAAAAATATTTTTAGTGTTGGTTGCATAGAAAACTGTCACCAAATGTATTATGTGATGCATATTAGGTGACGGTCGTTGTGACTTTTTGGTCATTTTTGCGACAGTTTCCTCTGTCACTAAATCCTATTTTTTGTAGTGACTTTCTTAATCACTAAGTATAAAAAAAATAAAAATAAATAAATAACTTTTATCGTAACACTTAATTGGGACATAAATCATTTATCTTATTGCACAAATAAAAATACAATGACGTATTTGACTTTTTCTTGATGCTATCTTGGCATTATGAACAGAGCGATGCTACTCAACCTCGAGTAGCACGGCTCATTGTCACCGCTGGCACACTTCTAAATGTTTTAAAAAAATTTTTCTTTTCACATTTTAAATATATTTAAATATATATTTTTAAATAAAAGACCAAGGCATTTAAAATCATTTCCTTAAACATTAAGTTAATGGTTTTTTTTACCAAACAGTCAATTAGAGTGGTAAGTCTTAGGCGGCATAGTAGCTTTTTTCTTATGAAAATATGACGTTTGTCACTAGTAGTAGCCCATCAGTTAAAGACCCAAATACAAAAGGCTTTTCAAAAATTTTTTTTTAAATTAGTCCATAATCAAATTAAATATCTTTAAATCTGAAAAATATGCCATTTAAATATTTTATTTAATCATTATCTAAAAATAAAATCAACACAAAAATTATAATTAAAAATATATATTCAAATAAAATTTTAAATTTATTAATTATTTTCACAAACTTTGATATAAAACTGGTTTAAAAAATTATTATTCTATTTTTTTTCTCATTTTATAAAACTTATTAAATATTACATCTAAAAACTTTCTCAAATGTTCTTTTTTTCCTATTTTTCAAAATCAAGCAAACCAAGCGTGTCCAAACCCCTTCCAAACCAAGGAGGAAATGTCATATTACGTATGAAAAATTGTAGGAGGAACATTCAACTACTTGATCTACTTGAGTCTTAATTTAGGCAACCTCCATGGTGGACATCCATCATGGGGTAGCCAAATCGGGCCACCGCATGGTAGTTGGTGCCACCAACCATGAAGAGCAACCTTGATTTTTTAATTTGTTTTTTTTTAAAGCTTCTAAAAATTTGAAAACTAGTTTTTTATTATATAAATATAATTATTTTTTAAATAAACATTTAATTAAAATTATTTTGTAAAAAAATCAACTTACCAAGTTGCAATCTCTTGTTGGTTAATGTGATTTCTGTTAATACCAATGGATGGAGAAATTTAAGAGAGTTATGACTAAATATACATCACACAAGAGAGATCAAAGTAATTAAACTCATAGTTAAAAAAATTATCCTCTCTTTTCTCTTTGGAAAAGGGATGGAGTGAGACTTAGTGAGCTAGAGGCACATGAGTGTGAGTGCGAGCTGGTTATAACATAAAGGGCAGATTTAGAAGGTGGTCCCAGTTGATTTGGGAAAGATTTTGGTGGTTAACTGTCATCAGGTGTTAGAGTATAAGGAAGGCATTGGGGGGGGGGGGGGGGGNGGGCGAAAACCTGGTTACAAAGGGGAGTATCTTTTGCTGAAGGAAGGAGGATCTAGAGGAAAAATGGAAGGGTTTTAAGTTGTGGGAAGAGAAAAAAGCTGTGATAGAAATTGAGGAAAACCTGTGAAGTGAACTGGTGCTGAAGGAGCAGAGGTCTATGATGGGAAAATCTGCTCGATGAGGATGATAAGTAGAGAAGTGGTGGGGTCAATGATGGAAAAAATCTGGAGGATAAGTAAGGCTGCTAAGTTTATTGAGGTGAGTCTGAACACCTTTGTCATTGAATTAAAAAATCTAGCCGATAAACAAAAAGTTTGGCCAAGGAGACCATGGTTGTTTGACAACCAAATACTTGTGACGAAGGAGTTTGATGGATATACTCCCTTACAGAAACATTAGTTTCGATACAAAAAGTTTTTGGGTAAGGTTTCATAACCTACCTTTATCGTGTATAACAAAAGAGAGAGGTGAGCAAATTGGGAGTGTGGTGGGTAAAGTAGAGGAGGTGGATGTGAGAGATAATGGAAGTGGCTCGGGGAATTTTTTAAGAGTACAAATCCTTTTGGATTTTTTAAGAGTACAGATCCTTTTGGATTTTCAAAGAGTCAGGTGTTCATGTGGCTGTTTAGTATGTCAAAATCTTTTATTTGATTAGAAACAATAGGAGACTTCTGACTTGAAACAACATCCGTAGAAAAGTCAAAATTTTTCCAGTATGAAATGAAGCGGCATTTCATTTAATTGATAGGGAGATAATGAGAGATATGGGGTGAGAGAGAGACGATAGAAAGTTGAGAAAGAGAGGGCAGAGGGGTGCGACTTCAGCTTGAATTTGCAGTTGTTTAGCCGTTGCGGTGGGTTCTATTCGTTGAGATGTGTTGGGTATAGAAAATACAATTTTGCTATGTATAGTCGTGGGTTGGAGTCGGTATGCAATTGTGTGACCTGGTAAAATGTGACGTTAGCATCAATAAAAAATAAAAAAACAAAACAACAAGAAAAAGAAGCATACTTAGATAAATTTACGGCGAAGAAACCCGATTCCCGTTCTCCTAAACCCAGACTTTCTTCTAGTTCTGGTCGCAAATCACTTTCTTCCACTTCCAATTCGTTGATTACTTAATTTTCAGATCTTTCCCAGTTCACAAACCCGATTTCAATTCTCCCAAATCCAATTCATAACTTTCTCCCAAGTTTTAGTTCGCAAATTTCCAAATACCTCAAACAATTTGCAAACCCGTATACTTTTTTTTCTAGTTTTAGTTCTAGAGCCAACTGATACATTCAAGATGTTGTGGATAGCTAAAGATAAACTGCCATTGTGTAATGTTACGGAATCTAACTTCTAATTTAATGCATGAAAAATTAATTAAACAGATTATACATATGAGTATGATTGAAAAATAAAAAATAAAAATTTACAAGAAAAAAATTGTTTCTTTTCCTAAGAACGTAATTGCATATATATTTCATAAATAAAATTTTCAAAAGCTATCAAAGTTAAATTTTGGCAAACACAAGAGAACACACTTGTAGGGTTGGTGTAGAGTGGGCTGAGTAGGTTGGGAAGGGTGAGAAAGCTGAGAAGGAGTGGGAGTTCCAACTCAGTGGCACTATTGATGACGATGCTTAGTGGGTTTGTGGGTGTTGTGTTCTATGTCAACAATTTGTATATAGAAGGATGTATTTGTAATTTTATCCTATTAATTCTCTTCTTATAATCTGGTGGTTATTATATGGCCACGTGTTTAGATCATATACATTAGGGTTATGCCATGTTATGGGCCTGTAGTATAAAAGGCCAAGTGATGGCCATTGTAGAGAATAGAGAGAGACAGAGCCGTATGAAAAGAACATCGCAGAGGCTTTGAGAGAACTTAGGGTTTGAGAGAAACTTGAAATCTGGTGAGGGATTGAGGGAGTTAAGGTCATTCAGATGGCCGGAATCTTGTAACCTGTACCTCTGTTGCGATTTGAAGCATGAATAACACGATCTTTGGCCAGTTCCCCCTGTGGACGTAGATCCGAAAGGATCGAACCACATTAAATCCTCGTGTTCTTTGGTACTTTCATTCTATTTTCTTATTTACAATCTGACTGTGTTTTCTGTTTATGATTTCTTGATTCAATCTTGCTATCTTGTTGCATTATTTGGTTATCTTGTTGAAATCCTAAAATCAACAAGTGGTATTTAGAGCCTAGGTCGAGATGGGGTCTGCTAAGTTTAAGGTGGAGAAAGTTATAGGAAAAAATGATTTTGGTTTATGGCATATTAAAATGAGGGCTATGTTAGTGCAGCATGGTCTCCAAGAAGCACATCTTGGAGTGCTTCTTGGAGACAAAAAGCTGTCTAAAGGGTCCTCAGAGGATCAATTAAGTTCCTTTACAATAGAGAGGGTTAAACCCGAAATATTGCAAAAGGCACATAGTGCCATTATTCTTTCCTTAGGGGATAAGGTCTTACGGGAGGTAGCCAATAAAGATTCAGCTGCAGGGATCTAGTTAAAGCTACAAACTCTCTACATGACCAAGTCCTTGGCCAATCATCTTCACAAGAAGACAAAGATGTATACCTTTAAGATGACCCCGGGGATGTCTATTGAAGATAATTTGGATGAATTTAACAAAATCATCCTAGATCTTGCTAACATAGACATCACTATAGATGATGAGGATCAGGCTATACTGTTATTGAATTCCCTTGACAGTTCATATGCTAACCTAAAAGAAATAATTATATATGGCAGAGAGAGTTTGTCATTAGATGAGGTGCAATCTATATTGCATGCAAGGGAACTTCAGAATAATTATGAAGCTAAACCTCATACTGGTGAGGGGTTAGTGGCTAGGGGAAGATCTGATAAACCTGGTTATAAAGGAAAGAAGAATAAGAGTAGATCAGAATCAAAAGGAAAACAATTGAAGTGTTTCCTTTGTCACGAAGAGGCACATTTCAAGAAAGATTGCGCTGAAAAGAAAATAAAAGAGGGTGATAAGATTAAACATGAGGGAAATGCATCTGTTGCATCTAAAGGCTATGAGAATGCTGAGGTACTTTGTATCTCTGAGACTGAATCTAGTAATAAATGAATTTTAGATTCAGAATGTTCTTTTCATATGTGCCAGTGTAAATCTTGGTTTGAAACTTTTTCTGATTTTAATGGTGGACATGTTATGCTTGGTAATAATGAATCTTGCAAAGTTCTTGGAATTGGTACAATCAGATTAAAATTGCATGATGGTGTGGAAAGGATACTAAAAGATGTAAGATACATTCCTAACCTTGAGAGAAATCTAATTTCTCTTGGAATGCTTGATAAATCTAGTTGCATTTTTAAGTCTGAGTCAGGAGTCCTAAAGGTAGCTAAAGGGTCCTTAATAGTAATGAAAGGGGAAATAAAGAATGGTCTCTATACCCTGGTAGGTCAAACTATTAGAAGACATGCCTCTGCTATCCAGAAACCTTTGGATAATAATACGGTACTCTGACATAAAAGACTAGGGCATGTTAGCCATAAAGGCTTAAAGGAACTCCAAAACCAGGGGTTACTTGGTGACAAAGACCTAGGAGACCTTCCCTTTTGTGAAGATTGTATACTAGGCAAGTCCACTAGAGTTAGCTTCAAACCTGGTACACACCTTACTAAACAAAGTTTGGACTATGTTCATTCTAATTTGTGGGGCCAGCAAGGATTAGTTCTCATGGTGGGGGAAATTATTTCCTATCCATTATTGATGATTATTCTAGAAAGTTTTGGATTTATATCCTTAAACATAAAAGTGATACCTTTAACAAGTTTAAGGAATGGAAAACTTGGGTTGAAAATCAAGTTGGGAGGAAGGTTAAAAAACTTAGAACAGACAATGGACTTGAGTACTTATCAAATGAGTTTAATAACTATTGCCGAAAGGAGGGTATTGCAAGGCATAGGACAGTGAGGGAAACACCTCAACAGAATGGCCTAGCTGAAAGAATGAATAGAACAATTCTTGAGAGGGTTAGGTGCATGTGGTCCAATGCAAAATTACCTAAAACTTTTTGGGCATAGGCAGTTAGTACTGCTATGTATTTGATAAATAGGAGTCCATCCATTGCCATTAACTGTAAAACTCCCCAAGAATTATGGACTGCTAAACCCTCATACTACAGTAATTAGAGGGTATTTGGTTGTGTTGCTTATGCACACATCAAAACTGACAAACTGGAACCTAGGGTAGTGAAATGCATTTTTGTTGGGTATCTTGAAGGAGTAAAAGGTTATAAGCTATGGATAGAGGAACCTGGAAAACAAAAGTGTATAATAAGTAGGGATGTGACTTTTAATGAGTCACAAATGGCCAGATCTCAATTGGATTCAGTTGAGACTCAACCTACCACTGTCCCAGATAAGGTCAAGATTGAGGTGGAGTCCTTAGACTCATTGCCTTAAGAAACATTCATACAGTCTGGAGATGATTCAAAATCTTGCTTAGAAAGTGACCAAGGGAAAACCACTGACTCATATAACCTTGTAAGGGATAGATCAAGAAGGGTTATAAGACGACCATTGAGATTTGTACAAGCTGATATAACAGCCTATGCTCTCTCTGTAGCATAAGACATTGAAGACCCTAAACCAAAGTGTTATAAAGAAGCAATGCATAGTAAAGAATCTAGTAATTGGCTTCTTGCAATACAAGAAGAAATGGAATCTCTTTATAAGAATAAGACTTGGGAAATGGTGTTAAAACCTGAAAAAGTTAAAATCATTGGGTCTAAATGGATATTCAAGAAAAAAGAGGGTATAACTGGGGTTGAAAAACCTAGGTACAAAGCTAGGTTAGTGGCAAAGGGTTTTACACAAAGAGAAGGTATAGATTTCAATGAAATTTTCTCTCCTGTAGTAAAACACAGTTCGATCAGATTGTTGTTAGCCTACACTGCTTATCATGACTTGTTTTTAGAACAGCTGGATGTTAAAACTGCTTTTTTGCATGGTGAATTAGAAGAAACTTTGTACATGCAGCCTCTTGAAGGCTTTATAAACGAATCCAATAAGAACCATGTGTGTTTGTTGAAAAAATCTTTGTATGGACTAAAACAATCCCCAAGACAGTGGTATAAAATATTGACACACATATGGTTGATAATGGTTTTAAAAGATGCAATTATGATAGCTGTGTATACTTTAAAGTTTCTGATGATGTCACTGTTTACCTTTTATTATATGTGGATGATATGCTCATTATTTGTAAAGATAAGTGTAAAATTGAGCATGTAAAAGAAATTTTAAAATCTGTTTTTGAAATGAAAGACCTTGGACTTGCTAGGAAAATCTTAGGTATGGAGATAATTAGAGAGAGAAAAAGGAAATTACTCTACTTATCACAAAAAACATATCTACAAAGAGTACTTAAAAGATTTAGCATGGATTTAGCAAAATCTGTGAGTACCCCAATTGGACAGCATTTTAAACTTTCTGTAAATCAGTCTCCTAAAACTGATGATGAAAGGGAATTTATGATAAAAATACCATATGCAAGTATGGTAGGTAGTATCATGTATGCAATGGTTTGTTCAAGACCAGACCTTACCTATGCTGTTAGTCTAGTTAGTAGGTTCATGGGAAACCCTGGGAAACCTCACTAGCAAGCACTGAACTGGGTGTTTCAGTACTTAACAGGCTCCTCAGGTTTAGGGCTAAGTTTTGGTGGCAATGTGTTAAGTGGTCAAGAAATCTGTGGATTTGTAGATTCTGATTTTGTTGGAAACTTGGATACAAGGAAGTCCCGACTGGCTATGTATTCACTGCCTTTGGTGGTGCTGTGAGTTGGAAATCTAATTTACTATCAGTTGTAGCTTTGTCAACAGCTGAGGCTGAATACATAGCCATGAAAAAGGCTATAAAGGAAGCTTTATGGTTGAGAGGTATAACTCTAATTTACTATCAGTTGTAGCTTTGTCAACAGCTGAGGTTGAATACATAGCCATGAAAAAGGCTATAAATGAAGCTTTATGGTTGAGAGGTATAACAAATGAACTAGGTTTATTTGAGGGTAATATCACAGTTTACTGTGATAATCAAAGCACTATACATCTCACAAAAAATCAAGTTTTTCATGAAAGATCAAAACATATTGACATTAGACTTCACTTTGTTAGAGATGTGGCTTCAGGTGGTATTGTCAAAGTGGAGAAAGTGCCAACAGAAGAAAACCCAGCAGACATGATGACCAAACCATTGCCAAGATCAAAGTTCAGCCACTGCCTAGACTTGATCCAAATGAAGGAGAGTAGACCAGGGATTAAAAGGTGGGATCTGGCCAGAGATGGGGAACTCTTGAAGTCAAATTGATGACAAGGTGGAGATTTTTATGTTCTGTGTCAACAATTTGTATATAGAAGGATGTATTTGTAATTTTATCCTATTAATTCTGTTCTTGTAATCCGGTAGTTATTACATGGCCACGTGTTTAGATCATATACATTAAGGTTATGCCGTGTTATGAGTTTGTAGTACAAAAGGCCAAGTGATGGCCACTGTAGAGAATAGAAAGAGACAGAGCTGTATGAAAAGAAAATGGTAGAGGCATTATTTGGTTATCTTGCTGAAACCATAAAATCAACAGTGGGATTCAGCCTTTGCACCCTTGACAAGTGAAAATCTCCATGTTATTGCTCCCTCCTAATTGAGATGAAGAGGGAGAAAGAGAGGTTGAAGAAGAAGGGGGGAGGGGCTCTGTTTATGAAATGATGTCGTTTTATAAAAGTGACGTAGGCTACGTTGTATTTAGCTTTTTTTGAGAAAATAAGCTAAACGGAATTTCATTTCTTTGAAAAAGAAAAACAAAATAAAAGAAAAGATGATGTAACGTGAACATTCAGGACTATTGTGCATTGAGTTGTGTAATGTGATGTGTGGGAATCATTTTCCTTTACGTTTTAACAATTCAAATCTTTTTGATTTGTAAATTATAAAATTAATTTTTTAATTTTTAATTTTTAATTTTTCAAGTTATATAATTTTTTTTATAATAACGTTAGAAACAATTTTAAATTGTGCAAATTTTGTATACTCATTTTAAAAATAAGTGTAAATTTTGTATACTCATTTTGTGCAAATCATGTAGATCTTAGATTTACTCATTTTTTCAAAAAGAGTACATGAATCTTGCACATTCTAATATTAAAAATATTATTTCTCTTTTTTTACTCATTACAAACCATATGTGCAATAATATATAGTTTTGCTCTGTATTTATTTTTTTACATCCAGATTGAAAAAAGTGAATAAAAATAAGATTTACATGAAAAAATAATATTTTTAGTGGAAGATTCTATTTTTTAAAAATACAAATGTATGAAGTTTGCATACTTTAAGACTATATTTAATATTACTAAGAAAAAATTATACTCATCATCCTAATACCACACACCACGCATAATTTTTTAATTTATTTCTCCTACTAAATGTGTGGTGTATGAATAATGAGTAGAATAACTCAATTAATTTAAAAAAATAAAAGAAAATAATTATAAAAATAACCTATAGTGTGTGAAGATGATAAGCAACAAAACTTATTACTCAAAGTTGAAAAAAGGAAACAAAAAAATAGACCCATTGAAGGGTATTGGTGGGTCTGGATGCTTGACGGCCTCTTTTATTTAATAAAAAAAATAGAGTGCATGAGTGCGTAAGAAACACAACGTGAAAGTCTTCGTATAGATAGCATTTTCCAAAAATAATTGGTACAAGCATGGAGATAGGAACACTAAATATTTCCATGCTTGTACCAATCAAAGAAGAAGAAGAAACAACATTAAAGAGGTGGAAGATAAGAGTAACATAATTGTTGTGGGACATAAGGAGATTGAAGAAACTTTCAGGAATTATTTTGGGAAGTTGTTTCAAACTACAAAGCCAAGTAGAAAAGAGATTAAGACCTGTCTTGTGGGAATGGATAAAAGGGTTATAGCTGAAAATTGAAATGAATGAAAGGTTATCAAGAAGTTTTTATGAAATAGAGGTGGAAGAAGCTGTGAAGCAGATGGCCCCACTAAAAGCTCTTGGACTAGATGGCTTTGGCCCATATTTCTATCAAAATCAATGGAGCATAGTGTCAAGTAAGGTGTGTAAAGCAGTTGTGTCTATATTGAATGGTAACCCTCTAGACCTTTCTCTTAACTACATTTATCTAGCTTTGATTCCTATGACAAAGAACCCAGAATAAGTGAGTGAGTTTAGACCCATAAGTTTGTGTAATGTTATGTATAAAATAGTTTCCAAAACCATCACAGACAGGTCTAAACTAGTGTTATCTGATATTATATCCCCAAACCAAAGTACTTTCCTACCTGGAAGGTTGATTAATGATAATATAATGGTAGCCTATGAGTTATTACATTTCATGAAGACTAGGAAAAATGGTAAAGTGGGGAGTCTGGCCATGAAGTTAGATAGGTCTAAAGCCTATGATTGTGTAGAGTGTGAGTTTTTGGAGGCCGTTTTGACAAAATTGGAGTTTTGTGAGAAGGGGGTGATGAAGAAGTCATCTTGACAGTGTGCAGTGATGAAGAAATGTTGAAATGTTATAGCCTTATAGTAGAGGATGTCAAATTTAATTTCAAGAACTGATTAAAATGGACAATACTCATAGAGAAAAGAATGTGGTTGCTCATACTTTAGCAAAAACAAAACATTGGTTATAGATGAAGAAAAAGTGTGGATAGGGGATGTCCTAGATTTTATTGTGGGATGTCTAAATAGAGACAACAATTGTATTACTTGATTTCCAAATGAAATGCAAAGTTTATATTAAAAAAAAAAAATATCTAGATCAAAGTAGACCACAGCACGAATGTGTCTAGTCAATGGCAAAACTAGGAATTCTGTTTTGGGGGCATATTGACGTACGCAATGACCATAATGCTTGCATTTATGACTATGTATGTATATGTATATATTATACACTTTATTGTTTATAATTATAAGAAAACACATTATTGACCTAATTTAATTTCATAGTCTTTCAATTTATAAGAAATATTTTTTGGATTGTATATTTTTTTAACTCATATTTCAAATTTTTAAAAATTTTGCTGGTATATTTTGTTTTTTGTTTTTTGTTTTTTTATGTATGTGTACTCATTTTTATATTTTGGCTGCAAAAATTAAGAATTTTAAAAAATATAGAACCATTTTTTCATACTTTTAAGAAGACTCAAGAATTTTATATGGGATTAGAAGAAAATTTTCGTATGTTTAAAAGATTTTAAGAAGTTTTTAAAATTTTTAGGATAATATTATTTTTTATCAAATTTTATTTGAATTTAAATAATAATAATAATTATGCTCTTTTGGGAGGTTATGGTGTCCATGTTCCTTTTTCCATCCTTTTTGTTGCCGTAGCACTTAATTTTCAAAATTTGTGCTTCTTCATTATATGGTTGAATTATATCTTTCAACACACATTTTAGGCTATTCTCTTGAGATTAAGGTGTTTGTGCTTCCATTTATTTTTCATCGAGCCAATAAAGAGAATGCAAACAATCTGCTTTTCTATGTTATTTCCTTTTAGCATATCAAACTAGCAAGAAACCCTAACACTTCTTAAAGGATATGAAAAAATAATCTAGTCAGCCTTTATTTAAGTAAAAATGAAGAACAAACCTAAAAGGATTGAGGCTCCGTTTAGTTTCATAGATGGTCTCAATTAATCTTATCTTAACATCCAATTATCATTTAAATATAAACGCTTTTTAATTTCATATTTTCAATTTTTTTTATTTAATCATTATAACTTTCCCAATTTCTAAACAAAACGCAAAAGAAAATTTAATTTTTTCAAATCTCAAAATAAAAATAATATTAAAAAACTATATTCTATTTATATTATAACTTTATAATATTTTTATTCAATTCTTTTTTCTCTCATTTCCCCAAATCCCATAAAAACATTTTAACTCAAATCATATCATTACTATTTAAAGATTTATCGTCATATCTTATTTCATCCATTTAACCAAATGAGGCATGAAACTCGATACGTTTTTGGATAAAATAATCTGAGTGTTCACGGTGTGTTCCGTACACCTAAGGGTCAAGTTCTCAGGGGTCCAAGTCTTTGGTTTCTTTGGCTTGCGATAACAAAGAGGGGGAGTAGGAACGGGTGGCCCTGAGATGGCCCGGGAAGCCTTTGATGCCTAAGTTAAAGATAGTTCTTTGGTGTTTCTAGAAGTACGAGATTTAGTAAGTAAAAATGCTCAGTAGGGAGAATTCGATTAGAGAAAAAGGCTAATCCCTTTACGTTAGGGTCGAGGGACTTTAAATACCTAGCCCCAGGTGCCAGAAGGCCATACCCTACACCCTGGGGGGAAGGGAAGTTCTCCCGGAGCTCCTTTCGCCATATTTCTTTTAATGCGGCGTGGTCCTCTGGATTCAGTCATTAATGCGACGTGATTGTCTAGCTTTGGAGTCCCATCCCCTCTCTCTAGCGTGCTTCCTTCCTTTTCCTTTGGTTTGGCTTGCCGCTCTCTTTGTGTAATGTCTCATCCTAACCCAGACAGGCACGCCTGACTTTCGTGGGTTGTGAGTCCTATTTAGGTTTCTGGGAGACCCTGTGAGCCTAGGCCAAGCTCCTCAGGTCTTCCTGATGTCTGGTCTAGGCCAATCCTCATGGAACTGGGGCTTTGGGGAAAATCTTTGCAACAGTTATCCCGCCAATTCTCATCAGACTAGGCCAATGAGAATTTCTTTAATCTTGTCAAGTAACACTGCTTGTCGTTTCTACCTAGTTGATTGAGTGAAACCATGTGCAGTTAGACTACTCCATGTGTCGAACTCTGGATCTATAGTCGCGATTCTCAATGTGTCTCAAGGGGATGTAATCCCGATACCTGATGATAATCGCTCTGTCTTTTCCACAATGATGGCTATCAAACATTTCCTTTCTTCGTGGGTGCAGGCTTTAAATCCTTTTCCTCTCTTTGTACTCGTATCGAGAACTTCTGCCACACCCTTGCTGCCCTCTCCTCATTCTTTCCACTCTGCATTTATTCTTCCATTCTCCAACATTGGATTCTCTTTGTCCAAATGGCTGCCCAAAAATCTGCCAAACCTACGAGCCTCGAGTGTCATCTCGAGACTGACTCATTGGAACCAGGCTACATAGGTCACTTTTGGCATTTCGAGGCCTATCCTAACTTTCTTCAGTCGCTAGCTTTGACTTACCGTATCCTGGATATGGTGGTTCTTGAAGCCCTGGCACTATGCGAGAAGGCTATTAGCGCTGATGGCTCGGGGTCTCGCGTTGCCCTTTTCCCAAGCATGTTCACCTACAAGCTGAGATTACCTTTTCCTCACTTGGTCTAAGAATTCTTATATCGCCTCGAGTTGGCTCCCGCTCAACTTCATCCAAATACTTAGAGGATTCTGATTTGTTGCTGCATCTTGTGGCAACGGGCTTTGTTGAAGTCTGACCCTGAGCACGCCGATCTAACTTACCGTGAGTTCCTTGACTCGCAACATAAAGAGAGGTGCTGGGGACATTTGTAGCTTCAGAGAAATGAGTGCCCTAGTGGTGCTAGAGTCGAGATAACGCAAGGACTAGAAAATGCTTCTTCGTGTCTAGCGTAGGGTGGGAGTTCCCGATTGGTCAGATTGGTTATGACAAGTTTCCCATTAGGACTACATGGGGGGTTGTGCCTAGTGACAAGGTAGTGTGCCCAACCATTATGCCCCAATGAGCTGTGCCGCATTGTGACCATTCCGGAGTAGGTGACTTAGCATCCTCTTCTTGTCCATTCAGAGGTTCTTCTTAGGGAGGATAATCTCGGTACTTTCCTTCCTTTGATGGGTCATGTTGTTCCCTCTGCCTACTACATTTTCATCCGTCTGCCTCCTAACTCATTAAGGAAATGGGCTCTAGACTTTCCCTTTGAGGGAAAAGGGAAGAAAGTCTGCTCTAAGCCTAGTGGGGACGACCTTGCATTCTCGAAGACCGTTAGTACCAACCGCCCTTGAGGGGTGGTGCCTGCGAGACACCTTGCTCATTTTTCATCTTTTGTGAAGCTGACCTTGTGCCATTGGGTAGGAGAGCTCACAAATCCGGGCATGTTTGCCATGCCAACCCTACCCATGGCTCTAGTGCTAGAGCCTGTCGAGATCCCTGGCCCGAGGGCCCCAGGCACTCTTGTTGAGTTGAGGGACGAGTCCTGGGGGGAGGGGGGGGACTTGGTTCACATGCAATTTTGAGGCTCTATTCTGGACAAGGCTCCCAGTCAAACTCAGGTAATGGAACCACTTTTGGAATTAAATGCGGAAATGTCTCCTTCATCGGCGCCTACTGCTTGATCCCTAGCTGGGGAGTACGTGTTCCAAGAAGTCTCGGATCATCTCGTGGGGAGTCTGGATTCTGTTGAAGAGGGGGATTCTACCCAAAGGTCTCCTAGAGAAGGAGTTTCTGCAGGTGACACTTCACCTATTGTTGCTGTTGCTGGGCCGTTAGTGGGCACAACTATTAACACTGCTGAAGACGATCGGCTGGTGGCCGAGTTGGTTGTTCCTACCCCAACAAGTCCCTCTTGCTTCTTCTAGTTGTAAGCCATGTGAGATGGCTCTAGATGAACCTAGGGGAGACAGGGTGGACTCACAATTTTCATAAGGTACAAACAAGGTTGTTCCTGCCCCTTCCCTTCTTGAGGGTGGGACTTGGCAGGAGGAAGCTCTGGAGCGGGAGTCCAGGTCACTGCAAAAGCTTTCCTTTGAGGTCCCTTATTATTTTATGCTTTTTTGTCAGCCATGTTCTCTCCCTTTCTTTTCATCCTTATCTGTTTCTTCTAACTTTAGGATTTGCAAGGGGTTGAAAGGTTGGTCGAGCATATAGTGAATGGTTGAGAGACGATCGAAAGAGAGAACCTGGAGCTTTGGTCCATGGTGATGATGACTCTCCGTTATACCAGCGGGGAGAGAGAGGAGAGAAGCTGGCTGGAGGTGGAGTTGGCTATGGCCAGAGAGTGGGCCGTGACAACCCAAGAGTCACTTAGCAAGCTCCAGGAGACTCTGGACCTGGTGTAAGCAAAGAACGAGAGGCTAAAGGGCGTCAGGGACTTTGACACTCAGCGGCTCAAAATGCTAGATGAGGAGCGCTCAACTTTGTTGGCCATTGTGGCGGATCGAGAAGCTTTGTTTTCCGTGGCCAGAATCCAAGAGGATGAGGCGTTGGCTCAGTTGGGAGTAGCCCATAAAAGGATGGCTGCCCAGGACGTGGTCATCCAAGATCTGCAGAGTGACTTGTCGCAGGTGCAGGAGGTCGCCACCCGATCTAGCAAACAATTGAGAAGGGCTCTCTACATTTGGGTTGAAGCTTGGTCTCATGGGTATCTTGAAGGCTTTGAAAGGATGCGCGACCATGTCATCTTGAACCCTCAAGGAAGCTCCGGAGCATTGGAGGCACAATTGCAGGTTGTTGAGTTCAGAGACCTCAAGCCTGATCTGGTCGCCCTTAATCATGCCTGATCTGGGCGGGTGATGATTCTAGATGCATTTCTCTCGGTAGTGACTCTAGTGCCGATTTAAAGGGAGGTAGATATGAAGAGGTCGGGGCTGACCCCACCTAACATATACAAGAGACGGGCTCTCTCAGGGTGGGCCCGACTTAAGGGCTTCCTGTGACTGATTCTGCTTGGCGCTACTGCCATGCCTTTCCCTTTCTTTTTTCTTTCTCGCAGAATGTGATGTAATTTTTTGTCTTTGTTCTCTGTTTGTAGAGATCGTGGACGCCACGCGTCTCTTTACTTCTATATGTATATCTTGTGTGTTAAAACATCTTCTTTATGCCATGATGCCCTTCAATTTTTCTAGCTTTTCCTTACAAGGTCTGTTCGTCTGCATGCCATGGAGATTTCCTTTTTTGAAGGGGATGCTTCGTTTTTCATTCTTTCAGGTTCCTTGCCGTACACTGGCCTTTGGCTTTCCAATGAGACTGGTTTAGTATCTGATGTTCCATTTGTGAATCTGTATGAATCTTGGGTAGTTGGTAATTAATGCATATCTGTTAGTCTCCCTGTGTTTATGGCCTTGGATAACTCCTACTGGGTGCCCCATAGGATTTGTGCTGGGCTCTTCAAGAGATTTGCATTGGATTTGATGAGGCTCTGGGATATGCATAGACGGCACCACTATTGACGGCGTGTTTTGTACGCTCGTTAAGGTCCAGTTTCTCAGAGGTCCAGGTCTTTAGTTTCTTGGGCCTGCGATAACAAAGAGAGAGAGTAAGAAAGGGTGGCCCTGAGATGACCTGGGAAGCCTTTGATGCCTAAATTAGCTATAGTTCTTTGGTGTTTCCAGAAGTAGGAGATTTAGTAAGTAAAAATGCTTAGTAGGGAGAATTTGATTAGAGAAAAAGGCTGATTCCTTTACCTAAGCGTTGAGGGACTTTATATACCCAAACCCAGGGGCCAAGAGGCCATACCTTACGTCCTGAGGGGAAGGGAAATTCTTTCAGATTTCCTTCCGCCATATCGCTTTTAATGCAGCATGGCCTTCTGGGTTTAGTCATTAATACAACGTGATTGTCTGGTGAACTTATTTAATGCGGCGTGATCTCTCCATACTGCTTCGGAGTCTCGTCCCTTCTCTCTGGTGTGCTTCCTTCACTTTCCTCTAGTTTGGCTTCCTGAGTTCTCTGTGTAACGTCCCATCCTAACCCGATTAGGCACACTGGACTTCCGTGGGCCATGGGTCCCATTCGGGTTGTTGGGAGAGCCTGTGGGTTTGGGGCCTGGGCCAGGTTCCTCGGGTCTTCCTAATGTTTGCTTTGGGCCAATCCTCATGAGCCTGGGGCCATGCCGCATAATTAAAATCATAAGTCTATTATGTTGAAAACTTTAATTATTTAGATGATTTTATTCTCTTAAAGATATTTAGCAAACTCTATTATTTTATTTTATGATGAAAAATAGTATTTTGTGATTTTATAAAATAAAGTTTGAATTTTAATTTAGTACCATCATATTTTATTTTATCTATCTATTAGTTTAGTTAAATATTGAAAGTGTTTAAATCTCTACCGTTAGATCAAATTAGAAACCCTAGGATGAATGGTCTTGATTAAATACCCCAAACCTTAACTTTTTCCCTCACCTTCTCTCTCCTTACCCTTCAGTAGCCGCCCCCTTTCTTTCTTTCTCTCTCCCTATTTCCCCTTCTCCCCATCGTAGCCTCTCCTTGCGCAGCCTCAAGCCGCCGCTGCTTGTCGCTAGCGCCACCACCAGCGGCCTTGCCCCTCTCCTTCCCATTTCTCCCCTTTATCTCATTGGTTCTTCACCCTCTCCTACACCACCATGAAGTCGCCATCACCACCTCCTTCCTCCTCCCCTTGACCCGAAGCCCATAGCTCCTCCCTACACCCACGCACGAACCCATCTCCTA
Organism: Carya cathayensis; assembly: GCA_011037825.1. Lineage (NCBI taxonomy): Eukaryota > Viridiplantae > Streptophyta > Magnoliopsida > Fagales > Juglandaceae > Carya > Carya cathayensis. The sequence goes on from QGSO01000275.1 coordinate 1,162,273, forward strand.
CACAGGTTCTACATATCCAAGGCCAAGCTCCACCCTCATAGCCTCTAGTCGCTACCACGAGCTTTCCCCTGACGACCCACAACCTTTCCCAGCCTCCCCCTCTACTTCAAGCAGCCGTAGCTAGCACGAAATGGCCCCTAGCCTTCACGACTCCTCCACTTCACAAGCTTAGATCCACCACCATATAGCCACCGTGAGCACGCCCCCTCGCTACCATAGCTCCACCGTACCCTCCCCAAACTCCTCCATGCCTAGCTGTAGCCCAGTCGAAGCTCAACTCCTCTTCCCTTTGAAAACCTCTCTTTACACAGGTTCCCTATAGATCCACCATAGGACTGCTGTGAATCGTCACCTCAGCCATCCCATGATCTCAGCCACCTCATACAGCCTAAATCTAGTCGAGAAACCCTAGATACTGCCTTTCGAAGTAGCCCCATTCCAAGGTCACAGCGGTGAACCCTACCGCCCAAGCCAGTGGCTTCTGACACCAATGGCAGTGCCAAACAGCAAGCAACGCACGAGTTATTCCAATGATGGTATAACTCTCTTTCCTTTTTCCTTGTTATTTATATGAAGTCGGTTGGTTGTGGACTATGCTGTTGGTATTGTGGAGTTCGCTAAGTAGTGGGGTGACGTGAAGTGTGGCTTTGTACGTGAAGTGTTGAGCATAGTTGTGATGTGTAGTGTGTTGCTATGGACTATGCTGTAATGGTGGTTGTGAAGTGTGTGCCATTGTCGTGGTGGTGTGTGGCGTAGTATGGATTGGAGGGAGTACACTTGGAGTGTACTTCGTGTGGTGAAGTTGTGATGCACTGGATGGCGTGTCACAATGGTTTGGGTGATGGCATAGTTGAGGTGCGTAGAGCATGTTGTGTAGTGTGGAACAGTGTCCTGGAGTAATTGTGATGTGATCTTGCGGTAATGACAGGTGTCAAGGTGTAGTTGGGTATGGCCAGGAGTACTTGTGAAGCCACGGAGTGGTATAAGAGTGACATAGTGGAAACGTGACGGGATGTCACGTAGTGGCATGAGCACGTGAGTCGTGCTTGTGATGAGTTAGAAGTTGGTGTTGAAGTGATGTGGCGTGATGCAAGGTGAAGTGGAGGATAACAGTGTAGCTTGGGATTATTCTCAAGCTACGTGACTCAGCTTATAATGTTGTCTTCCAAGCGTAGAAGCTGTCAAAGTAATATAAGGGTAAGTCCCAAGATCGAATTCACAGGGACAATGGGTTATCAAAGCGTTTGTGAGATTTTCTTTGTGTAAAAGATGTATCGATTATGAAAGATGAAAATGGATGTGGATCTATCTTTCTAAAATTACTAAAACTAAGGGACTTAGAGAAAGTGTGTAGCAAATGAATTAAACTTGCAAGAAACAATAAAACAAACACTTGGGTTGGGTTTGAGATTCTTTTTATTTCGGATTCTAGATAATTTCTCGATTAACAATTCAGTCAAGGTATTGATATTCGGAAGATAAAAATTAAGCTCAAGTTTTTTCAATATTTTCTCAAGAAATTTTCTAATTTACTAGCCAAATTTATATTTATAATCAATCGAAAGAAGCCTTGATAAATTCAAGCTTTTGTTGTGCCTTACGTCAACAACAAAACAAGAGCAAGAGCCGCAATCTATTTTCCTTTTGAATCCGACTAGTAATTTAGTGAAATCAACATTACACAACAAAATATTGCATCAAACTAGAATCTAAAATAAATTAAATCTCATTCCACAACCCAAGCTTTAGAAATTAGTTACACATGATATTTTTAGTAACAAAAATAAATCTAAGAGGAGTCATGATAAAATCTGTAAAAAGAAATAAAAAAATGAATAACGCCGAACGAAAGAGAACTAAAGCTAAACTTTCCAAGAACAAGATGAAAATGAAAATGGAAAGTAAAGTAAATTAAATGTTAAACTGGACGAAGGAAGAAAGAAAGAAAAAAAAAACTAAACGAAGTAATCGTAAACAAAAAAACGAGAATGAAAATAAAAGCGAGCGAGTTCCCTCTACCAAAATGAAACCAAAACTGAAAATAAAATAAGTAGAACTTAAGACCGAAACAAGTAGAACACGTCTTCCACAAAAAAAAAAATAAACTTAAGACTGAAAATAAAACAAAGAAGGAAGGCAACTACCGAACAAAATAAAACAGAAAAACTGAAGCAAAAAAAACTGCTACTTCCGTCTATGGTTTGGAACTCTCCTCCCCACTAGCCGAACAACTACAGCAAGCAAAATAAAACAAAACATGAAGCTGCCTCTGCCCTACGTAGTAATTCTGAAACAAACGGAAAAAAACTGGAAAAACAGCAAAATAAGAGCTGCTGCAACGTCCCAGTGCAGAATAAAATCAGTGTGTCCTCTAAGCTTCCAGCCCCTTAGTTTTATAGGGTCTGCATGTGTGTTTTCTTTTTTTTTGAATTCTACTTTCTGCATCCGTGAGTTGTGTTGAGTTGCTTTTTTATTTTCTGCATGTGAAGTAAGCTTTCTGCTGTTGTCAATCCGTGAGTTCATTTCCTTTGCATGTGCTTGCTTCTCTTCTTTTTTTTTTTTTCTGCATGTGTATGTGTAAGCTGTCCATGTTTTATGCTTCTGCCGTGGGTTGCATTTCTATTTTTCTGCATGTGCTGGTTTGCTTTATTTCTGCATGTGCTGCTTTGCTTTTCTATTTTCTGCAAGTGCATGTTCCAGCATGTGTGTTGTTGCTGCCGTGAGCTGTGTTTGTGCTGTTTTGCTGCAGTGAGTTTCCTTTTTCCTCTGCATTTCTGTTTTTCTGCATTGTTGACTGCATGTGTGCCGTGAGTTGTGAGTTGATGTGCTGGTTTGCTACAGCTGGTTTTCTACATATGTCCTGGTTTCAGCCGTGAGTTTCTTCATTTTCTGCTGCTGCTTCTTCTTCTTTTTCCTGCATGTGCGTGTTACTTTCTGCTTTCATTTTCTGCATGTATTTGTCTGCTACATTCTCCCTTTTCTGCATGTGTGTTGCTGTCCGAGTGATGGCTGGCTGTTTTGATGCATGTGTGAGCTACAATTCCATCCGTGAGTTTCCAGCATGTGTGCTATCCACTTTCTGCATGTGTGTGTTTTAACTTTCTGCTGCATGTGTGATGGCTGGCTGTTTTGATGCATGTGTGAGCTTGCTTTTCCATTTTCTGCATGTGCACCGTGAGTGTGATTTCCTGCATGTGCTTCATGTGCTGCTTTTCCTTGCTTTTCTGCATGTGTTTTCTGCATTGAGGTTTCCTGCCATGGGTTGCATTTTTGAGTGCTGTCCGTGGGTTTTAGTATGCATGAGTTCCAGCTTGCATGTGTTTGTGTTGCCCTCCATGTTTTATGCTTTTGCCGTGGGTTGCTTAATGTGTAAACTGTCCAACTTTTCTGCATGTGTGTAAATTATTGACATCAATTAATTTGACATTCAATATTAGAATTTGATGCATAATTAAGTATTTAATCCTTAGTTGATAAAATAAATCACTCATTTAAACAACTTAATCATGCAATTCTAACCCTTTATCACTACTTGATGCGGAGGATGTGTAGTTGTAAATGGAGTCTTGTCTGTTAAGTATTGAGATGAACTATGTTGTTGGACAGGTAGCATGAAGAGTCATGCTAGCTGAGTTTGAGTGGAAAGTTGGTATCGGAGTATGGAGCTTGTTTACACAAGCAGGTGTTCAACGGATTATATGTTTATCATAGGTGATACAAGGGAGTAGGGTATGTGTGTAATCTAGTTAGATACATGTGCTGGACGGATTTACTATATGTAATGGGTAATTTGTTTGAGCATGGGTACACGATGTTTAAGTCTCAAAGTCTGCTTATAGGTGTGTGGTATGCATGGATAAGAATGAGGATGAAGGGTGGGCTAGGATGCAGGGAGGAAGTGATGTGTGTATGGACTAGGATTGGGATGCATGACTTGTTCGGTTCAAGTTATGCATCGGGATGTGGTTGATAAGAAGAGTAAGATGAAGGTACTAGTGTCTTAACCCTAAGGTAAATCATGGAGGTTCACTTTAAAAGATAAGACCTCGAAGTAGAACGTTGAATTTGGAAAAGGTGACCCAAGTGGGTCCCAGAAAGAGGAAACATGATATGGAAGATATCGAAGGACGGGATAGAAGGAGAGTGTGTCTATGTGAAATGTAGTTTGTGTTTTCTAGTTTAGTTGCTTATGCACTAGATGTAGAATGACGTTAAGGTTGTGTATATATGTTGGTTACTATCTGACATGCACATGAATGAACTGCATGAAATGAGTATAGCATGGAGTCTAGGTAAGTATTATATTCATACACTTCTAGATTTTTCTAAAGATATGAATGAAATGAATATAACATGTTTCTCTTTACGATGCTTTTTAAAAATCAATAACGTTTTATGAAAACATGTTAAGTATAAGTCTTCAAGTATTTATGTAATGTCCCTTCTTGCAACCCATTTTTATGTACCCCAAAGTATTAAATGTATGAATGTGAATGGATATTATACGTAATACATATTGTATGTATTTTCATGAAATGAATTGTGAGGCTTATGCCTTATGCTTTAAGCGATGATTTAAATGATGCGAAGAAAGTGTTTTAAATGTCTTTATGAATTGATGCTTTAAGGATGCCACGAACTGATGTCTTTAAATGATGCCTTGAAAGATGATGTTTAAGTTCATACTTTTAAATGATGTTTATGAATAAGGGGACTGAAAGAATGAAAAGGAATGAAAGGATTGAATGAAGGAATGCTTAATGTATGAAAATACATAATGGCCACATGAATGAATAATGGTACCAAATGAATGGGCAGATTGCAAAGCCGGATAAGTAGTACTGGCAGTGCACCCAGTGCTTCCCTTTGACTGAGAGAGATTCCCAACCTGTGGCCAAATGCCGAGTCAAAGTCCAAGGGAAGACCGTTAACCCTTACACACGAGGTGTAACAATGTGTACTGGCTGAAGGAAAGTGATAAGAAAATGAATGTGTGCTTTGACTCTTTAAGAAATGAAGGCACGAAGCGTGGGAAAGTGTTTTTACGAAAGAAAACTCTTATTAAGAAAAGCCACACCTCGTAATGTTTTAAATGAACGTATGTCTTATGTATAGTATGTATGAAGTGATGAATGTATGACTGAAAACATATGTTAGTATATTTTGACTGTATGAAGTAATGCTTATGAGTATTTGATTCATATTAGTTTTTATGTATGCCCCTTCTAGGAACAAAATGAGTAGAAGGCGTCAAGACGGACATGGCCCAAAGGAGAAGAGCACGAAAGCTTATGCATTATGTTTTGTATGAAGGACTTTGAACTTTAAAGTTTACTATTTTTCGTTGTAACTATCTTTAATTTAATAAGCCTGTTTTATTTTTAAACATGGAGTCTTTTGTATCCTGAGTAGGAAATGAAAAGGCTTTAAAATGAATGGTAATTCCTGTCGCTTTCTTAAAATCCTTTTCTAAAAGTCTTACCACAAGGACGGGTATTACAATCATACAATATGCTATACTATACAATACCTTAAAGGTTCTTGAAATCTCAACAATTGCTTTCAAGTAAAAAAGTAGCGAATAGTTGTGAAAAAGTAGCAAATAGTTTGTAAAATGTAGTGAAGTAGTCTAAGGCCAGGATTGGCTCTCTATCCAAATCAACCCTAAGACTACTTCACTTACCAAACACAGTCTTAATGGTAATAACTTCAACATTGAATTCACACAATTTAGTAACCATAGAGGATCTAGTCTTTTATTTGTCTTGAAAAATGTTGAGCATCCTAATTTGGCTTTGAATTCCTTAGGAAGGGAAAAACATCTCATTTGTTGCATTCTTCTTTTCGTTTCTGACTGTTTGGCTACATTGGAGCAAAACCTTAAGAACCTCTTTCATGGATGGCCTGGTAGAAGGCCGTGTGCTAGTACAATAGAGTCCAAGTCTAAAAACATGACACATTTCATTCAAGTGACAAGGTTCCTTGACCTCCTCATCCAAGGCATCACCTATTGATTTTCCATCTTGAATGTGTCGCAATGCCCATTCGGCTAGGGATGAGTGTTCATCACCTTCATTGGCTTTCCTTCCGGTTGTCAGTTCTAGAAGGATAACCCCAAAGCTATAAACATCAATCTTCTCATTAATTCTTTTTGTGCGAGCATACTCTGCATTTCAGTTCAACAACACAAGCTAAGCCAAATTTTTGGTGATGGAAAAAGAAGAAAACATCATCAATAAAAGGAACTTGGAAATCTATATTGCCACACACCTGGAGCTATGTAGCCAAAAGAGCCAGCAACGGCTGACATTGTAGTGGGTTCTCCCTCCTTGATCAATATCTTTGCTAGACCAAAATCAGCTATTTGTGCATTGAAATCGAGATCTAAAAGAATGTTGCTTGACTTCACATCTCGATGAACAATGGGTGGTGAGCAGTCGTGGTGCATATAGGAGAGCCCTTGGGCAGCTTCAACTGCTATACACAACCTTTTAGGCCAATCCAAGACAGCATGATTGACTGAACTTGAAAAGGTTGTTACTCTACTCTTCGTATGTAGCCAGCGATCCAGGCTACGGTTATCCAAATACTTGTAGACAAGAAGTTTTGAATTATCATTGGAGATACAGCAGAGCAACTTCACTATGTTGGCATGTCGAATTGAACTAAGTATTTTGACTTCTGCCAGAAATTGTTTTTCAAGCTTTTCTTCAAACTTTTTGTTATTCCAAATCTTCTTAACAGCAACAATATCACGTGAATGATTAACATCAACACGATATACTTGGCCTGATCCGCCAGAACCAATCAGGTTATTTGCTGTCAATCCTGACAAAATGTCTGATTCTGTAAAATTCAGCTTCTGGAATGGAACGAGCTTCCATGTCAAATGTAATCCATGCTTTCCTTTTTTGTAATTTCTTATCACAAGGAATGAAATAAATAAACCTAGAAGAACTGCTACCACCAAACCTATGATCCAAGCAATTAATTTGTAAGAAGTTTTGCTCGACTTTTGGCGGCGTGAACTGCAATTCTCTAGGTTAAGGGATCGAGATGGTCTATTAGCACAAAGACCAGGATTGTTTAAGAAGCTGTGGGCATATTTATCAATTTCGAACTCACTTGGGATGTTTCCTGTCAGATGATTTGAAGACAGATTGAGTGAAATGAGCTTTAGGAAGCCAAGTTTTGATGGAATTAGGCCAGACAACTGGTTTTCTGACAAGTCCAATTCAGTAAGGCCCAGTAAGGAACCAAGTTCCTCTGGAATCTGTCCAGAGATTGCATTTCGGCTGAGGTTTAGTGTATTCAATGATTTCCATGAATTAATATTTGATGGAAGGGAGCCCGAAAGTCGGTTTCGATCAAGCAAAAGAATTGTCAAATGAGAAAGATCTTGAGGAATCGTGCCATTGAAGAGGTTATTACTAGCCATGAGAACCAACAAATTCCTCGAGGAAGACACTCCCTGTGGAATTTTACCTGAAAACCTATTATTATTAATCTCCAATCGTGAAAGATTCCATGCCAATCTCTCAGGAAGCTCGCCTGTAAAAGAATTATCACTTAACATCAACATTTTCAGATTTGATGAGGTCCAAAGACCACTTGGAATATTCCCAGAAAAATTATTTCTGTATATCTTGACTAATTCCAAACTACTGCAATTTCCAAATGACTTGGGCAACTCTCCACCAAGCTGGTTTTCATAAGCTATCACTTCCACCAACTTCCCATTGTCACACAAGTGTTCTGGCAACTGGCCCGTAAGTTTGTTGGCTGAAACCCAAAGCGTTTTCAACATAGAATACCTCCCTAGTTCTGCAGGCAAACTCCCTGAAAAATTATTGTTAAATAAACCAAGATTTACCAACCTCGAAAGACGACCAATGCTATCTGGGATTTTTCCAGATAACTGATTCAGAAACAAAGCCAAACCTATCAAATTTGTTAGCTTTCCAAAATCATCGGGAACTGTCCCTGTCAATTTATTTTCCGAGAGGTCGACAACATCGAGGTTCAAAGCCTTAACCACCTGAGGAATCTCCCCAGACAATTTGTTTTTGTAAAGGAAAACAATACTTAGATTCTTTGGCATAAACAAACTGTCCGGGATCTTCCCGGTCAAGCTATTTCTTGACAAATCCAAATGCTCCAAAGCTGTCATTTCTCCGATCGTGTTTGGGATTTCCCCGATCAAATTCGTCTCGGCCATCCATAAAAACTTCAGTTTCTTCAACTTTCCAAACTCCGAAGGGAACGTTGACACTATCTTGGAATTACTGGCCAAGCTTAGTTCCTCCAGATTGGACAGGTTTCCAATTTCTGGCGGGAAAGAACCAGTAAGTGGACAAGAGATAAGTATGAGTTTTCTCAGTTCTGTCAACTGCCCAATAGATGCTGAGATGTTACCGTCGAAGTTGTTGCCTCCGAGGCTCAGCTCTCGAAGCTGAGACATGCGGTGAATGTCATCGGGGATGGTACCATAAAAGTAGTTCTGTGAGAGGTCAAGAATTTCCAGCTTGGAACAGTTGTAGAGAGCTCTCGGGAACTCCGTTGAGTGGAAACTGTTATTATAAACATCAATTGTTGTGAGGTTTTTGAGGTTGCAAATGAAGGGTGGGATTGTTCCATTGATGTTATAATCTCGGAAGGATAATCCAATGATAGAGCTGCTGGAGCAAGTGATCTCAGGCCAAGAACAATGAGAGAAGGAGTTTGTTGGAATCCAGTGTCTGAGAGATTCTGGGTTTCCCCAGAGTTTTTTCAGGTTTAGTAGGATTCCTTGTTCTTGAGCACTGAGCTGGGAGTTTGCATGGCTGAGAAAGTGGAAAAAGGTACTGATGCAGATAGAGACATGGAGAAATATTAGAGTTGTTTTCTTCATTACGTGAGGTTGAGTTCCTTTGCTTCTAGCTCTGGTCTGAACTCTGATCTCAACAATGAACTAAAAAAACAAATGAAAATTTGAGAAAGATAAGAAAAACACACCCGATGGTGGGATATTCAAACTTCCAATCAAGGAAAATTCAAAGAGCATAACATCTACTTATTTTCCTTGGAAAGCAAATTCGTTGAGCAATAATTGCAAGTTTAGTCCAAAATCTTTGCTGAGATGATATAGTTATGTTGGGCTGGAACTTTTCATCGCTATTAAGTAAATAAGAACCAAAACAGAGGATTCTTAAAGAAAACAATCGTTTTTAAAACAAGATTAGTAGATTTACTCATATATTTAGAACCAAGAGGATAGTTTGTTAAGAACTATCCATCTCGCTCTTATTTTTTGTGTCATGATTGACTTTTCAACCCATAAGAGAGTGTTTAACATTATTGGTACATGCTTCAAATCTTTGCTTTCATAAAAACACTTGATTTTGTAGTATATTAGTTCCTGTAGTCACTTGAAAGTTTCAATTTTTAAATATAGATGCCAAATCTTATTTAGCATAAATTATGTTTACATGTCAAATGGAGTAGTTAAGATAAGAAAAATTATTTGTGCAAGAGGTTGTAAAGATTTTGTACAAATCCTTTAAAACATAAGTTGTAGAGAGGTCAAGAATTTTTGCACCATAAAAGTAATTCTATGAGGGGTCTAGAAATTCCCACTTGGAATAGTTGTAGAGAGCTCCCGAGAACTCTATTGAGTGGAAACTATTATTATAAACATAAAATGTTGTGAGGTTCTTGAGGTTGAAAATAAAGGGTGAGACTGTTCTATTGATGTTATAATCTCAGAAGGATAATCTGATGATAGAGCCATTGGAGCAAGTGGTCTAAGGCCACGAACAAGGGACAAGGAGTTTGTTGGAATCCAATATCCCAGAGTTTTTTCAGGGTTAGTAGGATTCCTTATTCTTGAGCATTGAGCTAAGAGTTTGCATGGATGAGAAATAGGGAAAAAGTATTGAGGTAGAAAGAAAAATGGGTAAATATTAGAGTTGCTTTCGTCATTGCAGGGGTTGAGTTAGTTTGGCTCTGGCTCTAATATGAACTCTGATCTCAACAATGAGCTAATCAACAGATGAAAATATGACTGTAAATCTAGATATGGATCCGAATACCCGATCATAACTGGATCCGTATCCAGGTTTTGAAAACCAGGCGATTATTCGCCTGGGTAAATCCAGCCAAAACCCAGGCGGATAACCAAGTTTAAGTTTGGATATTTGAGTTGTAAGTGGATATCCGGATTTATTATTATTCTTTTTTTCTATTGCTTTTAGAAAAAGTCATTTTAACACTTTTTGAAAGGCTTTTTTTTTTTAATAGGATTTTATGTTTACTATTTCTATATAACGAATATTTTTATTGACATTTTTTAAACTTTAAAGCTAATAAATTCGAACAACGACCTTACCTTGTGAGTTTTGCGGCAGCAGCTGGGGGCTGGAGCCCTGGTTTTGCAGCGGGTGATTGGCTTGAGTTGACTCAGATGGCATGTTGGTTGTCTAACAGGAGTACTTGAATCAGCCACTGGAGAGAGGGTGTCACAGAGAGAGAGAGAGAGAGAGAGAGAGAGAGGGGGGGGGGGGGGGGGGGGGGGGGGGGGGGGGGGGGGGGGGGGTTGAGTTTGGAGTGGGGGTTGAGTTTCGAGTAGTGTCTCGGCATGGGAGAAAGCTTTATATAGAAAATTAGGAGGGAGCGATTTTTAACATTTTTGTTTATTTTCTCTCGACACAGGTAAAGGTTTTGTTGGAATTTAGTAGCCTTAAAACAAAGAAAAAAAGGACCCGATTATGGATTACCCGGATTAATACCGGATTTGTAGTCGGATTCAGATTAATAGAATAATACCCTACCGTCTGGATCAATTTGGACGGAAAATTCTGGATTTCGGATCGGATAAAAAAAATATAGTATACATCTGCACCCCAAAATGAAAACTCGGCAAAGATGGGGAAAAAAAATATGACCAGTGCTAAGCTATCACCTAGCAATGATCATAGGGCGGCCATCTATCATAAATGAGTTTTTTTATTTTTAATTTTTTTAATATCTTTAAATGTTTTTAAAAAATAAAAAATGTTAATATATTAAAAATTATTTCCTTAATTATTATATATAAAAATTTTAAAAAAATTAATTTTAATAATAATTATTTAGAACGGTACACTTAGAGCAGTACAGTCGGTTTATTAAAAAAGAAGTATTCTTCTCTACTGTAGCTGTTCCCTTCTTACACCCCACACCTTATGTGAATTTTTTTAATCTTTTGCTCTATTTTTTCTTCCTTTAACAAAAATGAGAAGGGATTCGATGAGATGAGAGAGAGTAAAATTGACGAGAAAGAGAGATCCCGTTGCAACTCACCGTTTTTGTATTTTGAGTTTTTTTTAATCATTTTAAAAAGTTTTAAATATTTTTTAAAAGATAAAAAAATTATTAAAAAATAATTTCTTAATTATTAAATTAAAAGAATTTTTTGTTTTTAGAAAAAAAAAAAGGGAGCGGGATCCCCCCTATCATTTTCCAATTTTCCAATGTGAAAAAGGGAAGAAACGTCAAAGAAGTGAAAGAACTCCAACGGGCCCAAACCCACTCGTGTCACTCGTGTATTAGACTTTGACTCGTCTGGATGATGTGTTGGTTGTATCCCCACTATCCCGTGAACTTCACGACTACGAGTACGATATCCAGCGGAGCAACACATTCACCTTCATTCATTGGATAGCGTCATCCTTTTTTCCACTTCCAATAAGGATTGATACTGACCTGACCTATGCATGATAGTGATGAAACCACCTTTAGCTTAAGGGGACCCCCAAATTTGTGGAAAATTCAAAATAGCTCCAAGATTCTAAGTTCTTATTCAATATAGTTTTATAAATATAGAAAATGACCCATCCCAAAAAATGTATAATCCTCATATACTTTTTAAAATTTTATAAAATTTCAATAAACTTAAAAATGTCTCTCTCTAATTTTTCAATTATAGTTCTTAAAGTTTGTATAATTTTTATATAATATTTTTAAGGATGTGGTCTCAACAAAATTAAATTAAAATTAATTAGAGAAATAATAAACTAATTAATATGGATCTCAAAGTTCTTTATTATATAATTATAGACTTATTACATGTATGGAGTCCAAATGGAAATTAATACAAGAAAGGTCATTTAAGCCTAACAATCTATATAAAAAATAGTTGAGAGATTTTTTTTTCTAGACTTCCTCAAGCAACCAAAAAAAAAAAATATTTAAGGTTTCAATTATAACATTATGTTTAATGTAACACAAAAATATCTAGATTTTACATAAAACATAATTAGCTTACATACTATAATAAAAAGATGACCTTCAAAAATATCACTTGATAGTTTTTATGAAAAAAATTAAATTCTAAATATTTCATTACACAAATAATAATGGGTGGATATTATTTTATAAAACATTATCGTAAAAAATCGTAAATGTATATTAAGTTGTACTTATAGAAACTTATTTCTACATGTATGTAGCAAATTATCGAGATCCTATATTTTTATATGTAGTACTGTTTTTATGATTTTTTAATTTTTGTTTATTTTACATAAATATGTCACATGGTAAAAAAATTGGCCCCTCCTCAAATAAATTGCTGGTTCCGCCGATGCCTATGCAATGACAATAATGCTTGCATTCAAGCCTCTGTGTATGTATATGTTATACATTTGATTATTTGTAATTATAAGAAAACACATTATAGACGTAATTTAATTTCATATTCTTCAATTTATAAGAAATATTTTTTGGATTGTATATTTTTGAACTTATATTTCCAAATTTTTAAATTTTTAGTGGTATAGTTTTGTTTTTTTTTTCTTATTTTTTTTAAATTTTTTTTATATGTACGCATACTCATTTTTATATATTGGATGCAAAAATTATGAATTTTAAAAAATAGAGAACCATTTTTTCAAACTTTTAAGAAGACGCAAGAATTTTATATGGGATTAGAAGAAAATTTTCATATTTCACAAAGATTTTGAGAAGTTTTTAAATTTTTTAGGATCAATATTATTTTTTATCAAATTTTATTTGAATTTAAATAATAATATTCATTATGTTCTTTTGGGAGGTTAGGGTGTCTATATTCCATTTTCCATCTTTTTGTTGTTGTAGCACTTATTGTTTTAAAAAAATTGTGCTTCTTCACTTTCTGGTTGAATTATATCTTTCAACACACATTTTAGGTTACACTCCTGAGATTAAGGTGTTTGTACTTTCATTTATTTTTCCTCAAGCCACTAAAGAGAATGCAAACAATTTGCTTTTCTATGTTATTTCCTTTAGGCATATCGAACTAGCAAGAAACCCTAACATGTCTTAAACGATATGACAAAACAATTTGATCAGCGTTCATTTAAGTAAAATTGAAGAACAAACCTAAAAAGATTGAGGCTCCATTTGGTTTCAAAGATGGTCTCAATCCATCTCATCTTAACATCCAAACACCATTCAAACATAAATGCATTTTAATTTCATATTTTCAATATTTTTTATCTAATCATTACAACTTTCTTAACTTCCAAACAAAACACAAAAGAAAATTTAATTTGTTTAAAACTCAAAATAAAAATAATATTAAAAAACTATATTCTAATTATATTTTAACTTTATAATAATTTTATTCAATTTTCCTCTTTGCTTTCCCAAAATCCCATAAAAAATTTTAAGTCAAACCATTTCACTAATATTAATAGATTTCTCATTTTATATTATCTCATTTATTTAACTAAACGAAATGTAAAACTCGATACATTTTTGGATAAAATAATCCGAGAAATGTGTACTTCCAAAACGGGCAATACCCAACACCCAAAGCAATGGCTACACCTTTGCCCCTTCATTGCATCCAACCACCCGTATTTATGCAAAATTTCCCAAAAAAGAAGCAAAATCTCCCCCAACCGCCACCTTGCAACCCACAAGGTAGTGTTTAATATGATTGGTACGAGCTTAAAATCCTTGTTTTTATCGAAAAACTCAATTTTGTGGCGTTTTTGTTCTTTTGTTCTTCTAATCACTCGAAAGTGTTGATTTTTAAATATAGTAGCCAAATCGATCTTGTTCAGCATGAATTGTGTTGACAAGTCAAATGGAGCAGTTAAATATAAAACATGAATTGTGTAGGTTTAGGAGGTGAAAGTTCCAAACAAATTCTTTAGATCCACCTAAATAATAAATCCTTTTTTTAATGATAAGTTATTCTCTTTTTCAAAGTACCTTTATCTAATGATTCTTTAAGATGAAAAACAAAGCTTGAAACTTGGCTCAACGTGAACAAGGGAAGAAAGAGGAATAAGTTTACTGTCAGTTTACTATCAATTTAGGCAAATCATCCTTCAAATTATTGAAAAATTATATACGTTTTAAACAATAAGAAGTTAAAAAATTTAAGTGATTTCACATGGTTTTAGAGTAAAGGTACTAAGTTTAAATTCTAACTCTTCACTCTACCCCATTTAATTAAATATTCTACATTTCGGACTCATTCATTGAGGAGGAGTTTTAAAATATAAAATAAATAATATAATCCGCATATTCCCATTAGCTCTAGATTTTTAGATAAGTGTTGATTTCAAATTTTAATTTTTTAAAAATAAAAAATTTGATTTAATAGGATTTTTTGGTATTTTTTGTTTTGTTGAATTTATAGGTGTAGTATTATCTTTTTAAGGGGAAAAGGAGATCAACTGAAATTCTTTAGTAGTACTTTGGGAGCATGGCAAAATTGCTTTGTTTATTTCATTGTCTATCATGATGTCAAATAATTTATCAGGGATGGGATTGTTTTCGAAATTTTATCTATTTAATTATTTTGATTGAATAATGTTACATAAAGTCGTAAAGTGTTCAAGCGCTATATCGCTTTGAAAAGAGTTAAGTTCATTATTAAAAAATTAAATTTTTTTTTTCATGTGAATCCTATATTTATTCACTTTTTTCAAAGTGATTGCGAGACTCTTACATACTCTACATGACTGCAAGTATAATTTCTCATTTTGATAAGTAGAATTGTTGTTAGGAAAAGTTATATCCAATGGGAGCAACACCTTCATCTATTGGGATTCTAGATGGCTTCATTTTTTCCACAACCACTCATGCAAGCAGTCAAGCTGCGATCTCTTTAGTCAATGGTCAATGGGTTGAAATTAGAAAAACCAAGATATGATTATTACACAAAAATAAAGTATATCAATAATGTATTTTCCTGTTTCTTGATGCCAACATGGCATGATGATGATAATATGACGTTTGTCCTCAGCAGAGCCCATTAGTAAAGACCTCATGGAAGAGCATTCTTATTGACTTAGACAAAAGCAAAGTTAAAATCATATATTTTGTCTTTTGCCTATTCCCTTCAAAAGAGATTCCCACGAGAAATTTTCTATCTGTTAGCTAAAATAATAATAAAATATTATTAATTATTTTTAAAAAATTTTTGTCTAGTTTATTTTTCTCACATTTTTAATTCAAATCCATTGTAAAATTGTATGAACCCAAGCACTTATATATATATATATATATATATGTAAATAATAATTAGTGGTGTAATTGTAATGTAGCAATAAAATGAGAGATTTTTTCATTTGGATTTTGGCTTTTCCAATGTAGACTATTTCAAGGGATTGCTAGTCAAATTTTAGTTTGCATTTACATTTGGCTAGAATGTTATAGGATGGCCATATTTAGTTTTCCTATTTTTTAAGTTTTTTTTTTCTAAAAGGTTATTCAAAATAAAATAAAATATCTTTAAGTCTGAAAAATATTTTATCTAAACTTTTCATCCGATCATTATCCAAATATGAAAATAAAAATAAAAACTGTTCTTTTAAAATACATATTCAAACAATTTTCCAATTTTGCTATGCACTTTTACAAATTTCAAAATAAAATTGATTTCAAAAGAATATTTAAAATTTTCCCTCTCCTTTCAGAAAAGTTATTGAATATTATATCTAAAAAAAACTTCTCAAAAAAACTTTTGCATTGGAGGATTTTTACCCCCAATCACCTCCATCTCTTCTCTCTTGCAAGTGTCGGACTGCGGCTTTAGTGGACGACTGCAAAACACACCTTAACATGATTAATACGAAGTAACACTAGCAAAGATACTCTAAAGATGCAACCTTTTCTACCAAGCACAAACAGGAAGTCAAGAACCACTATTCAAGATCACCATCAGCTTCCAACAACAAAATCTAATTAAACTAAATAATTTAGCTCACAATCAAAATCCAAAATACAACTTTGGAAAACGCATTAATTTTAATAAGTAACATTTGTTCTCATTGGAAGAGCTTGAAAATTGGCAATATATCAAAACCCAAAATCGTGTCAAGTTGGTTTCGGCATAATAGTGCCGTACAATATTGCTTTTTAGCTAGAGCTACAAGTTCTTCAAGTTCGTATGCTCAAAGAGGCAGTGACAAGAACTTTGCAGGAAGAATTGGAAAAGCTATTTAGTTTCAAATATAGATAAAGAAGCGAAAGGGTTGGAGAAATGAACATCTACAAAGACAAGTTGTACTTCTTAGGTGGAGCCTGCGAAGAGCCTTTGAGGGAGGAATTAAAGATGCAACAACATTTTGAAAATGTCGGTTCCTCTTGGAAGGTGGCAGTGAACAATTTTGTGAGGAAAAGTGATTAGTTGGCCGAGGAGAGTGAAGAAGCTAGGAATATAATAGACAAGTAGAGGATCGACAAATTGATTTTGTTCACAAAGATGGAGATTTTGAGGAAGTTATATGAAGGAGAATAAGAAGATGAATTAAGGGTCATTGATGATCCGAGATGGGATAAGATTAGGCAAAAGTCCAAGCAAATGGTTGATGTACATGTTGGACTTGAGAAACCTGAGGTAAAAAGATGGAATAAACAGGAAAGTTGGGGTGGAAAGACTAGGAAAGAGGGTACTGAATCTACAGTTCCTAAAATGTTTGGAGAATGGATCTATAGGGTTGGTCCAGTTTTGGCTGCTTTATCAACTCAAAGAAGAGATTTTAATGGGACGATGTACCTCCAAGAAGGTTTGTATTTGAGTAATAATAATGAGAAGAAGAAGGACAAAAGGGGGTCTGAGAAAGTTTTGAGGATGGCTGAAAAATTGGGTTAAGCATAAAGGAAGCATCAAAGCATAATCTCAATATGGTGGCTGATAATCACCCCTATAAGGGTCTCGTGCTAGATGCTTCTCCATTGGAGATGGCAAAAATAAAGGAATTGGACCCTGTTTCTATTGAGGAAGATAAATGTTCTATTTGGGTAGGTTTTGATGAGGTCACAGATCCTCAAAATTTAAGGGCAATCATTAGGTCGGCTTACTTCTTTGGAGCTTCAGAGGTGATATCACATCCCAGTGGATTGATATTAGTTGTCCTTGTACTACTAAATTGAATTTTAGCTTAGCATAATCATTAACTTTCAATCTAATTTTAATAGGAATGAGAAAAGTCTTTTTTTGACTTGGAAGTACATGGGTTCAGTAAAAAACCAATGGGGTTTGGTCTTTAGGGATCTCTGCAGCTTCAATAGAACTCTTCTAGCACAACAAGTATGGAGAATGATAGGATCCTCACTCCCTTGTCTCTTGAATTTTCAAGCAGAAATACTTCCCGAACTATGATGTAATGGATGCTAAGCTGAAAGAATCACCATCTTTTATATAGAGGAGCCTCTGGTCGAGCTTGGGGCTATTAAAGGAGGGGCTTGTCTGGAGGGTGGGTAATGGAAGAGGCATAAGAATTTGGAAGGATAAGTGGCTTCCAAGGCCTGTGACCTTCTAGGTTCAGACTCCTGTCAACACTTAGTATATTGATACCAGTGCTTTGATTGATGAAGATAGTAGTTCTTGGAAGATAGACCTTGTGGAATCAATCTTTAAGGAAGAAGAAGCAAAGCACATTTGTTCTATACCCCTATCAGCAGAAGAGAGGCAAGTGACAAAAGGATTTGGGCTGGTTCAGAAAGAGGAAACTTCTCAGTCAAAACTACTTATTTCATGGAAACCGAACTGTCAAACAGGAGCTCAGGGGAACCTTCAACAAGTGGGGGCAACAACTCAATGTGGAAAGATCTTTGGCAATTAGAAGTTCCAGCCAAGGTCAAACTACTCATATGGAAATGCCTAAACAACATACTCCCTACAAAAGACAGTCTGTTCAGGAAGAACATTTTTTAGAGTAATCTTTGTCCAGTTTGTGAAAGCGAGAAAGAAACAACAGTGCATGTTTTATGGTTTTATCCTGCAGCAGTAGACATTTGGGGGGAAGAGACCAATTTTTTCAAGAAATGGAAAAGATTTTATCCTAATTTCTAGTAGCTATGGGGAGAGATGACTAGGAAATTGAACCAAGAAAGCATTGAGCTGGTTGCAGTTTTGTTCTACCACATATGGGCTAGGAGGAATGTGTATACTTTTCAAAATCAGTCCAAGAATCCTACTACAATAAATGCTATGGCTTAGGGAAACCTATCTTTATTTAAGGAGATCAATCTAACCAGTAGTAGTAAAGCAACAAGGAGTTAAGGGAGAGGACCTAATTAGTCTTGGCTACCACCCAAGTGGCCTTTCTTCAAAGTGAATTTTGATGCAGCTTTTGACAAAGTTAAGGACAGAATGGGGATGGGGATCATAATGAGGGACTCTGAAGGGGGTTTACAAGCAAGCACCTAAGGTGCATGTCCTCTCTACATTCCAAGCAGAAATCTCTGCTCTTCACGGAGCCATTGATTTTTGTATTGACGTAGGACTAAATCAAGTCATTTTAGAAGGAGATGCCAAAGTCTTCATAGATATAGTAACTTCTAAAAGTGTAGATAACTCGTGGCTTGGCCAGGAGATAGAGGACTTGTAGCAACTGGTGGAGCATCATCTTGCCTAGAGAGTTTCTTTTGTATACAGATTTGCAAACAATGTTGCCCATACAACAACGAAGATAGCTATAAAGGAAGCTAGTGAAAAAGTATGGCCAGAAGATGGTCTAGATGAGGTCAAAAACTCTGAAATGAAAGATGTATCATGTATGGTCTAAGTTATCGATGAAATTGTCTTCCTTTCAAAAAAAGAAAAAAAAAAAAGCAAAGAAAGGTCTTTTTTATGCACTGGACCCTAGAGGGACAAACTTCCGTGTCCTACGTGTACAGTTAGGTGGGCAAGGAAAACACATTATCAATCAAGAATTTGATGAAGTTGCAATTCCTCAAAATTTGATTACAAGGAGTTCAGATGTTAGTATTTCTTTAATAAGTCTATTAAAGGTTAAGTTGTGTTAAATGGTTCAAACTCTAATCTATTCTAGATTATGTTACTCCATGAATTGTATGATTTTATAGCAGTAGCTCTTGCAAAATTTGTTGCTACAGAAGCACCTGGTAGACAAAGGGAGTTGGGTTTTACCTTCTCATTCCCGGTGAAGCAATTATCAATTTCAACAGGATTCAGCATTGAAGATGCGGTAATCCTAGTTGCTTTGTCTGTTGTTATAATTGATGACTAGGTCCATGCAAATATTTTTCTTTTGTTTTTTTTTTTTTTTTTTGTGAATTTGAACTTTATTCAGTTGCAACAATTTTCCCTGCTCATATTATGGGAATGGCTTGATAGGTAGGCCCTAGTCCTTGATCTAGATTTTAAAATGATACACTCTTATATCTTGAACTAGAAGCAAGATGTAATCATGTGTAAAAGGAAAATCAGTCTAGAATATTATGGGTGATTTCCCCCGTCGTCCTTAAAGAAAATATGCGCACACAGTATTTGAAAGAAATTCTTAGTGAACGTAAGTCTACCGAGAGTCTTCTATGATTTTTATACAAGTAGAAAATACAATATTACAAGTTGTATACTGTTGTTGGAGACAAGGATTTGTACAAGGAAAGTTTACTATGTGAGTTATGTACATTGAATTAAGAAAGGAAAGTCTTAGCCGTTTGTATGTAATGGAGTTTCCATGGAAGGACTTGCTTGCTGGATGGAAGTTGATGTTGGGGATTTTGTAGGCATTGCAAGTCTTCCATTTGGTAAGTATTCTGAATTTGTGGGTTGATTTGATATAGGATGACTATTGTTAATACGCGCAAACTGTGTCAAGGTATGAGGCCAAGTTTGGTTCAAAGAGGATAGAGAGTCGGGTGCCCAAGAGGTTTCATAAAAAGATTGGCTAGTTGCAAAGATGCTAGGACATGACGGGTATGTAAAAGGCCAAGATAACACTTTCACGTACATAGTGATAATCGATCTCAATATGTTTGCTCCGAGCATGGAAAATAGGGTTAACAGTCATGTGAAGTGCACTGAGATTATAACAAAGTAGCAATGTTGGTGTTTGTAGCTTGATGCCGAGGTCATGAAAAAGGGAAGAAATCCAAGTGAGTTCAGCGGTAGTGTGGGCAAGCTCTATATTCAGCTTTAGTGCTTGAGCGAGAAACTGTATGTTGTTTCTTACAGACCAAGAAATGCAGTTACTACCAAGAAATACACAATAGCCCATCATGGAGCATTGGGTGAGAGAGCAGCCAATCCAATCTGCATCAGAAAAAGCATAAAGATCAAGTGTAGAATTGGAATTGAAATGGAGACCAAAATCAATTGTAACTTTCACGTAGCAAAGTATACGTTTGACCAATTTAAAATGAGCTTTGGTAGGAGATAGCATAAATTGATAAACAAAGTTAACACTATAGGAAAGATCAGGACGAGTGAAGGTAAGGTATTGGAGGGCACCGACAAGAGTGCAATAAGGAATGGGTCAAAAAAAGGTGTTTAGATGTAAGACCTTTGGTTTTAGCTATCATGGGAGTGCCCATGGGTTTACAGTCGATCATTTGGACACGATCTAAAATGTCAAGAGCATATTTAACTTGGGTTAAGGTTAGGCCATTTGAGGTCCGAGTGATCTAAATACCCAAAAAATAGTAAGGTCCTAAATCTTTCATGGCAAATTGAATGCTAAGTGTTGAAATAAATTCATGAAGTAAATCAGTTGGAAAACCAGTGAGTAAAATATTGTCAACATGTAAGAGTAATATAAGACAACCACGAGATGAGTGATAAACAAATAAAGAGGAATCAACGATGCTAGAGCTAAAACCTTAAGTAAGTAATAAACTGTTGAACTTATTGAACTGTGATGCTTGTTTTAAAACATACAAAGCTTTATTTAATTTACAAACATGAGAAGAGTGAGTGGGGTGGATAAAACCTGGAGGTTATTCCATGTAGACAAATTCATGGAGGTCACTATGGAGAAAGACATTCTTAACATCCAACTGGAGAATGTCCCAACGATTGATTAGTGCAATAGTGATAACAATCTGAATAGTGGTTGAGTGGATTATTAGGGAGAAAGTCTCATGATAATTAACACCATCTATTTGATGAAAACCTTGTGCCACTAAACAAGCTTTCAAGCGATCAAGGCTTCCCTCTACTTTGAGTTTGGTTTTAAAAATCCACTTGCAACCAATAATAGCCATGGAGGAATCACGAGGGACCAGAGTCCAAGTATCGTTAGGATAAAAGGCATTCAGCTCATTAAGCATAGCTTGGGACCAACTAGGGTGATTGAGGGTAGAACGGATAGTTTTAGTCTCTTTGGGTATGGTAGAGGTATCATGGAGGTTTACATATTTGGGATTGGGTTTATGGATATCGGTACGAGATAGAGTAATCATTTTGTGTTCAACAAGCCATGGAGGGGGTTGGGGAAGGAGATAGAGATGGAGATGGAGGAATAGGAGGAACAATACTGTCAAGAGTGGGTAGCGTAGTGAGAGGAGGGTTTGGGTTAAGGGTGGGAAGAGTTAAGTGTTGTGGTAAGGGAATAGTTAATTTAGGAGAGGGGAGGGAGGAGAAGGTGAAGATGGAGCCGAGGGAGGTGTAATCTAGAGATCTAAGATAGATAGAGTCGGGTTAGTGGATGGAGGAAGATGAAGGTTCCCAGGATGTTTATAAGGAAAAGTAATATCATCAAAAACAACATGGTGAGAAATGTAAGTACGACAGGTAGGAGGGTGATAACATTTGTAACCCCGGTGTTGATCATTGTAGCCTAAAAAGACGTAGGGTAAGCTTTCGGGATCAAATTTATTTTTCTTGGTGTCCCAAGTGTAGGGAAAACATTTGGAGTAAAAAACATGCAAAGAACTATAATCCATAAAAGTGCCAAAAAGAATTGAAAGGTGATTGTAAGCCAAGAATAGTAGTGGGAAGGCGATTAATTAAAAAAGTAGCCATCGCAAAGGCCTCAACCCAAAAACGTTTAGGAACACTACTGTGGAAAAGCATCATCATACTAAATTCACGAATGGTATGATGACAATGTTCTTCAGTGCCATTCTGTTCAAGAGTATGGGGACAAGTAAATTGGTGAATAATGCATTGTTGTTTTAAATGAGAGGTAAACTGGGTGTTAGCAAATTCAACTCCCCCATCAATTTGAATTTTTTTTTATTTATTCAATTGTCATTCCACATATTTTTTAAAAAGTAAAAAGTGTGAGAAAAATCAAATTTTTTTTTGAAGAGGAATAAACCACATAAATTTAGAAAAAGTATCAACCAAACATGCATAGTAATTAAATTTTCCAATAGACATAACAAGGGTAGGGCCACATAGGTCACAATAAATTTTATCAAAGGTAGCATGAGTTAAACTAGAAGAGTGTAAAAAAGGAAATTTGCTCAGTTTGCCATGGCAACTTTCACACACAGATTGTGTTTTATTGGTGTCGGAAAATTGGATAAGACCTTTCGATTTGAGCACTTGGATGGCAAAAGCCTGAGGATGTCCTAAATGCTGATGCCATACGTCTTCAGAGGTAGTCCAGAAATGAGTTGAAAAATGTGTTTTGTAAGGAGTAGATAAAGTGTAAAGATTACCCTTCCGTCATCCACTCATCAGGAAGCGGCTGGTCTCCTGTTCCTTAACAACAAACCAACACCATAAAATTCACAGTTATAGGGATAATTACTAGTAAGTTGCCCTATTGATAAAATATTTTTTGCAAGTGTTGGTACTAAAAGTACACTACGTTACTTAATTATTGTGGTACCATTATCAATGTAAGTGTCGCCAACATAGGTAATAGCGTGAGTGCTAACATCGTCAATAATTACAGCATCAGTACCAAAATAACGTCGTAAGTTTTCAAGCATACTTGGATTACCTGTCATGTGGGCAAATACTCTATTGTTTGCAATCCATTCGTTATCAGGAAAAAGAGTTTCTAATGTCATAGTGGTTAGTGCTTGAGGAATGTCATCAGGCTGGAATGAGTGATTAAATCTCTTCCAGCACTTGAGAGCAACTGGGCCCTTTCTACCATAGATCTGACAGATATTTGGTCAGTCATGGGCTTTAGTGCTGGGTTCACGTGTAGAAGGGGCAGTACTTGTGTTGGTCTCTTGGGCCAAATGGCTTGTAGAGTGAAACCCTCGGCCATGAGATGAGAAGTGGCGCTGTTGGGATTGACCACCACCACAGTGGTCCTTGGACGTTGGCACACCACTAGTCTACTGTCCATAAAGAGCAAAATACAAGCTAGATAATGGATCATGGAGTAAGGTATGAATCTCATACACTTGGAGGAGTGGGAGGATCTCGACATAGGATGGCATGAGAGGCTTGAGCATTGACAAGGTGAAGGGTTCATATCTCACTCCGAGGCTGTTCAACAAAGAGAACAACTCCATCTTGTTATCAACTGGTTTTCCGATTGAAGCCAAGCTATCACAGAAGCCCTTGAAGGTTCAGAGATGATCTGCAAGTGGGGTGTTAGGTTCCTTCTTGAGGTAAGTTAATTATTGAGTGAGATGGAACTCTCGTTCTTGTGAATCATGTGTGTATGTTGCCTTTAGAGCTACCCAGACTTGGTGGATGGAGTCCAAGCTCATGACTAGACCAAGGGCCTCTACGAAGAGAGTGCCGATGATCCACCTGCATAGTAGTCTATCAGATTTGCATCTGTGACGCCCCCAAAATCCCCACGTACCAACACGGGGAAATAGAGACGTCCGGATGATGACATCACGGGTCACCACCCTATCGAAGAGTGCCAAGTGTGTGCAAGCGGACAAATGTGCACAACAAGATACGCAGCGGATAGCAAAGTCAAATACTAAGTACCAGAATTTTTCCTAAATAAAATACAAAACGGTTCAAAGGTACATAATAAAATATTACATGATATAAATATTGTTTTAAAACTAAGTACAAAGCATAACTTCAAATCAGAACTCCGGCGGAGCCGTATCCTCGGGCTCAGCCTCCTCCTCCTCCTCGAACGCTGCATCAAAATCTACGGTACCAAAAATGGTGCCGCAGGTAAGTAAAATCCAAACACCACTAGATAAAAGCATATTAAACTCAAACAACAAGTATGAATGAATGTCAATGCTCCAAAACTCATAAATCATATTTTCCACGCACGCCAAAAACCCATTTGGCTTAAAAACATAACCTTAAAAACCAAGCCTCGCCATTATCCCAGATAATGGCCCAAACCACCATTTTCCCCGAAAATGGATCACAAGACCATCGCCATTTTCCCAGAAAATGGCCCGTATCCGAAAACCATGAAAACCAACCAAATATGCATGTACCATGATCTCCCCTAGGGATCATCCGCACACTCTGGCTCTGTGCCACACCGCAGGTAACGTCTACGCATGAGACACCTACACGAGTGATGCCCAGACTCGCGCCTCCACCTTGCGCATACCTGGCCAGGCCATCCTCTAGTCCCCGCCACTAAAAGGACCACGGAGTCGACACGACAGCGTTACCGTATCGTGCGATCCGGTCGTCGCCCGGCGACAACCCAGGGGATGTCACTCAGTATTATCCACTCCCGAGTGACCAGAGGAGCTCCACCGAGATAATAACCCATCCCGGCTTGGGCTCGTGACACGCACGCACCCAAAAATCCTTTTACGCCAATAAAACATGATTTTCTCAATTTAAATAAAATGCACGTGCATGCATCATGTAAATGCCAATTTCAATGCTCGACAAATAAAATCAACCATAGCACAACAATTCAAACAACTCCGTCCTCCATCCACCCGACCCCCGAACTCCTCGGACTCAGTCCGGAATCAGCAAACCAACCAAATAAATTATTGAAGAGTAAAATATATTTAAATCTAAAAGTAGAGTTTGGAAAATACTTACAGCGCTATATAGGATTTTTAGAAGGTTCGGCGCGAAGCGAACGGCGATGCGAAAGCAACGTAACAGTGCAAATGCACTGTTCCCGTGGGTCGCAAAATACCCACTTTTGACCGGGGACAAACCAAGACACCAAATTGATAGGGAATGGTCTAGGGATGATTATGAAGCTAGTGGAAGTGAGTTTTGGCCGTGGGTGGCGGCGAAAACGCCGGTAGGGGCGGAAAAAGGGCAAATCGGAGTTGAGCTCATTGGAGCCGCTCCGGTGACCGTTTGAGGCCGGGGATGGGTGGGTTAGGTCGGCAAGGAGTAGGGGAAGAAGTGGTGAAGAGGTGGTGGCCGGAGGTGGAGCGACGGCGGCGGATCGGGCATCAAGCCGTGCGGCTTGTTGGGCTTTTTCCGGCTAAACGGCCGGCCGGTTGGGGCTGGGAGTCAGAGGGAATGACCACCGGCCGGAGGGGAGTCGACCGGTAGGGGTGGTGCCGGCCACGACGCCGGCGAACGGCGGGCCTGGGCGGTGGATGGCTTCGGCGTGGGTGAGGAGAGAGAGAGAAAGAGAGACGCGGGGAGAGAGAGAGAGCCGAACGGGAGAGGAAGAAAAAAGGGAAAAAGAAAAAAGAGAAAAAAGAAAAAGAAGAGGAAAAGAAAAGAAAAAGAAAAAAGATGAAGGGAAATAATGAGGTCCAGTCCTCACGTTGGAAGTCCGAAGACTGATCAGCCGAAAACGGTATAAAAACATAAAACGATTAAAATAAATTAACACTACATCAAATAGATAAATAAACACCAATAAAATATTTTAAACACATCGATAAGCTAAAATAAAATAAATAACTAGTAAAAACCAACTATTTAAATTTTTAAAAACCAAAAACAAGCCAAAATAAATTAAATCACAATTTAAATCCAACAGCCAATAAAGTCCATTTAAAACTCGATAATTTAAAATAAAAGCACTATAAAATATTTAATTAAATTAAAATATTCCTTCAGTGAAAATACACATAAAAGCGGGTCATCACAGCATCACTAGAGATAGTCTGAGGTTTGTGATAGTTGACCCAAGCCTGATGCTCCATCGAGGGGCGGTTCAAATTCTGGAGGAGCAGAGTCCTTATGGAGAAGGTGATCAACTAAATCTTGGCTCTCAACCAAGACTAGGATTTGTTCACGTCATAGAGGGTAGTTGCTATTATTGAGTCTTAGGGTAACCAAATTGCCCACATTTAGAGCAATGGTGGTCATGGAGAAAGACTCTCTTCACTCACATAGTCTTTGATACCATAAAGAAAATATGCACACACAGTGTTTGAAAAAAAATTTTAGCGAATGTGAGTCTACCGAGAGTCTTCTGTCATTTTTATACAAGTGAAAAATACAATATTACAAGTTGTATATTGCCGTTGGAAACAAGGATTTGTACAAGGAAAGTTTACTACGTGAGATATGCACATTGAATTAAGAAAGGAAAGTCCTAGCCATTTGTATGTGATTGAGTTTTCATGGAGGGAGTTTCTTGCTAGAAGGAAGTTGACATTGTGGATTTTGTAGCCGTTGCAAGTCTTCCATTTGGTAAGTATTATGAATTTGTGGTTGATTTGATATATGATGACTATTGTTAATATGTCCCCTCCCACCCTCCAATTTCGTGAGTATGTTAGTGACAGCGAAACTGTTGGCAACTTTGACAATAGGTTTTGTAAATGGGCAAATCCCTTGCCACCAATTTGGATTTGGATAATATTTCATCTCATCTCATCTCATCATTACAACTTTCCTAAATTTTCACATAAAATATAAGAAACAATTCAACTTTTTTAAATCTCAAAATAATAATAAAAATATTTTATTCAAATTTAATCTAAAAACATCTTACCTCATCTTATCTCTGAATTCAAACCAGGGTGGTATGTTTTCATGCAACTTTTCTTTTTATTTTATTTTTTTTGTTTGCGTAGTCAATGTTTCTTTTTATTTTCTCTTGGCTTCTCGTTAAGATTCAAAATTTTATGTTATTTTATTGTTTAGATAGGTCGTTTCACTATCAACTTTTTAGTGGGGAAAATTGTCAAATTAGAAACTCTGAGAGAAAAGTAATATGCAAATTTTGCATAAATTTCTCAACCTATTTAAAACTTAATTACCATTTTGTCAGTCCTTTTCTTCACAACTTTGTACACCAACATTACATTATTTATTTATTTTTGTAATGTACGCATTTACCATTATTTAGTTGAATTTGTCATAACGTCGATTTTCCTTCAATTGAGTTTTTTTGTCTGATCCTTTTTATTTTTTTATTTTTTCCTTCTTCATTTTACAACCCCAACCGCCTATTCCAACCCCAATTAATATCACCCCCCACCCCCCCCCCCCCCCCCCCCCCCCCCCCCCCACAGATAGCGTACAATTCTGGCTTCAAACCTGAATTTTGATGAGCCTTTTTTTGGTAATTGGCTATTATCATCTGATTATAAACGGTTTGTTTGGATGCTTGTAAGTCTTTGTTTTTCTTTTATTGGCACCTTGAGTGTTATGAGGAAGTACCAGTTCTGTAATAAATCTATCGAAAAACACTTGTTCTTGCAATAAGTGCTGCTAACATGTCAATGTCGTTTGCAATAAGTGGGGCGTTCAAACTTCAAACCAATTTAAATTCAAAGAATGTCACTTCTGAAAATTTTCCACAGAAAGGGATTTCTCGTTGACCAATAATTGCATGTTTAGTCCAGCTTCTTTGATGAGATGATACGTTCTGTGGGGGTTGGAATTTTCCATCCCTGCCAAGTAAATAAGACCAAAACAGGGGATTCTTAAAGAAAACAATCATTTTTAAAACAAGATTAGTAGATTTACTCATATGTTTAGAATCAAGAATCCTTGTTTTCATCGAAAAAGTCAATTTTGTTGTATATTTGTTCTTCTAATTACTTGAAAGTTTTGATTTTTAAATATAAGTTAAAGTCTTTTTCAAAATACCTTTATGTAACCATGATATGAAATACAAAGCTTTAAAGTTGGCCCAACGTGAATAAGGGATAAAAAGGAATAAGCAGCCCAACCCCACTCGTGGAAGATAGTGGAAGACTTTGACTTGGAAGATGTGGTATAATTATTATGATAAAATGGAATTGCTGTTAGGAAAAGTTATATCCACGTAGGAGCAACTCCTTCATTCATTCATTGGATAGTTTCATCCTTAAAAGTTATCATGGAATGATGAAAATATGACACCGGTAATAGCCCATCAGTAAAGACCCAGATACAAAAAGTCATGTTTAATTTTTCAAATTTTTATTTTTTTAAAAAATTATTCGAAATCAAATTAAATATCCTTAAGATGAATAATATGTTATTTAAATGTTGTATTTAATTATTATCTAATTATTATTTAAATATAAAATTAACAAAAAAATTATTATTAAAAAATATATATTCAAATAAATTCTCAAATTTATTATTTATTTTCACAAACTTTAATATAGAACTGACTTACGTGTAGGAGGAGCCCTGATATATCATATTATGAACGAAAAATTATAGGGGGAGCGTGGTATGTTTGATCTACTTGAGTCTTAACCACCTAATTTAGGACAACCCCATGGTGGACATCCACCACGGGTAGCGAACTTGGGCCACCGTATGAAAGTTGGTGCCACGAACCCCACCATGAGCAACCTCATTTTTTTTTTAAAGCTTTTAAAAGTTCAAAAACTACTTTTTTATTATAAAAATATAATAATTTTTTTAAAACATTTAATTAAAATCATTTTGTTAAAAAATCAACTTGCCACGTTGCAATCTCTTGCTAGTCAATGTGATTTCTGGTTAATTCCAATGAATGGAGAAATTTACTCAGATTCTATCTCCAATAAACGCATGCCACATGAAGAGGGTTATGACTAAATATATGCCACACAAATATCTAGATGAAAGTTATAGGCCAAAGCACGAAGGTGTCTATTCAATGGCTGAACTAGATATTCTATTTTGAGGGCCACACTGATCTATGGAATGACCTATGCAATGGCGATAATGCTTGCTTTCATGTTTATGTGTATGTGTATGTATATGTATATATTATGCACTTTATTGTTTATAATTATAAGAAAGCACATTATAGACGTAATTTAATTTCATATTCCTTTAATATTTTATAAGAAATAGTTTTTGGATCGGATATTTTTTTAACTCATATTTGCAAGTTTTATTTTATTTTATTTTTTTTTATGTATGTATACTCATTTTTGTATTTTCGATGCAAAAATTATGAATTTTAAAAATTATAGAACCATTATTTCATGCTAGTATTTTGAAGAAAAAACTCATTTTGTATGTTGAGGTGGCTCAAACCAAATAATTGACGTTTGTGGGTGATAGAGACAAATGCCAGTGTTTGGTTGTGGTGGGAGTGTTGACGCAACCACGAACACCCAATCCAGTCAGTTACAAACTTACACAGATATGGAGTGGTATGGCAACATTGGCACGGATGCCATGGGGCAAGTGAACAAACATGGCTTGGACCCTGTTTCTTACTTTTTGTTTTTTATTCTACTTTTTGAGCATGGCAGTAGTTGCCTTTCGCTTTTGTAAGGAAAGTTTTTTACATCGGATTTGCTACTCAACATTTTACGTCATATATTATATGTGTTTTAATTTTTTTTAAATAATTATATTTTTATTAAATTATTCTATTAATTACCAATACATGCTAGATACTTACAAAGGAGGACAAACCATCGTGTTACACATGAAAGTGTCTCCTTGGCTTTTCTTCACTATTTTAAATGCTAGTGTATACATTTTAGTCAAAGTCTCATATTGGCCTTTTATTCATTCTGCAAAGCAAGAAGCCTACCAAACTAATATATTTGAAATTTTTATTTTTTTATTATAATTTCTTTTAAGTAATTTTTAACATCCTTAATTAATAAGAAATAATTAAAAAATATACAACTTCACTAATAGTCAATTTCTTAATCATTAAGTAAACAAAATAATTAAAAATAAAAAAAGAGTAGAAAAAGGATGGTATGAGTGAGTGGTAAGCCTATCATTATTATATTAATAATTATGAATAGGCATGCCAACATATTTCGACCATTTTTTTCGTCAACCTTATCTCATAGTGACCCAAGTGTTAATACTTTGACTTGATTTTCTCGAAGTTGTTGGGAAAAAATTCACAAAATTTGACAAAGCAGAGAAGGGAACCCTCATGAAGCTGCTTACTACCTCAACTTACAATGGTATTAGTGGAGTCCGTGAGTATATTATGAAGCTTACTCATTTCTTTAATAAGCTAAAAGAAACGAAAAATGAGTTGGCAGATAATTTTCTTGTGTGACAAATGCTTGAATCTTTGTCATCTAAATTTGATGCTTTCAAGGCCACATGCAACGCTTAAAGAGATTTATGGAGCTTGAGTGAAATGATTGTTATAGTCTCTCAAGAGAAAGAAGTGAAAAAAATAAATAATAAATAAAAAAAGGGAAATCTTAGGCTACATTTGTCATAACTCGAGACTCTGGAAATCTCAAGAAAAAATCTTTTAAGAGCCAAAACAACAGAAAGCCATATAAGGTGAAAAGGTTAGAAAACTACTCGACAAGCTAGCTTGGGTACTTCTTCTAATTCTAAGATAGAAGGTTTTAAAGGAAAATGTAATTTTGTGACATGTTTGGACACAAAAAGGCAAATTGAGGGAGATTTACTAATTGGTTAGATAAGAAAGGTACAAATATGACCTTAGTGTGCTTTGAGTCTAATATGATTGATGTTCCCTCTTATACTTGGTGATTAGATACTGGAACAACAATTCTCATCACAAATTCTTTTCAGAAATTAAGAAGCATCATAAAGTTGAGTGATAGGGAGTTGATGCATATTCATAAATACATAAGTAAATAACACGAACATGAACTTTTCTTTCACTTATCATAGGTTGGTACCCATTGTTAATCTCTGCAGGTTGTGGAATCCATACATAAAGAAGACACACTAGGTACACTACCAGCATGTACAACTTGGCAGTACAATATGTCCATTACATATGGTACCTTCTTATCAGAATGTAGGTCATTACGTATCTTATCATTCATACTTCATCATAACCATACTTGCATACTTTTTATATCATAGATTTCAAGTGAAATCACATATTTCATAAAATGTTATGATACATATTTCCTCACATAAAATCAAGATTTTTCATAAATATTTTGATGCACAACTCCTTCCATAAAATTATGAATTTTCATAAATAATTTAATGCATAAAGTTTTGCAAAAATTATGGATTTTCATAAATTATTTAATGCATGTCTTGCAACTAACACAAAACTTAAGCATAAAATCATGAAATTTATGACTCGGGTAAATAAAAATGGGCTTTCAATGGAGGGCGTACATGCATAATAATTTTATAAAAATCATGTCGTTTACCGTACATGCAAAAGTATGATCATGTTACTTACCTCGTTGCACTGCTTTTGAAATCTTTATTTGCAACTTGTC
Organism: Carya cathayensis; assembly: GCA_011037825.1. Taxonomy (NCBI): domain Eukaryota; kingdom Viridiplantae; phylum Streptophyta; class Magnoliopsida; order Fagales; family Juglandaceae; genus Carya; species Carya cathayensis. Next base: position 1,193,953 of record QGSO01000275.1, read on the forward strand.
ACCTATACGAAGTAACGTGCGTCGCAAACTGTTCTAGAAGATCTAGTGCGCCATAACATACTCTACTACCGAAAACTAAAATTTCCATATGATTAAGATGATTTTTTGATTCTATAAATTTAATAAATACTACTATCAGTTAAATACCCTTAAGACCCTTTATATAACTTTAATAAATAATTAGACTTTATCAAATTATACGATTCCTAACCAAGTCCACGACACCGCTTATGACTTCAGGGCCATAACTTAATTTAATCACTACGGTTTATGCATGAATTCTTGGAGAGGGGCTATCCCATATTTGCTTAAAAGCAAATCATTAAAGGAACTGCACTTAAAGTAGGATGTGTATGCATGCATATACATATAGAGAAATTCTATTTACAGTCTTGAGTGGGGGACTGCGTGTACAGTATGGGCTTACAATTTTAAAAATGATATTATTGTAATTTTAAAATGTTTTTGAATGTAACTATATAGGCTTACATGAGCAGTCTCCATTCAGGGACTGTATGTAGACTAACTAATAGGCAAATAGGCCTTTGTGACATACTTCATACGCACCGAATGGCAAAAAAAGAAAACTAAAGGCCACCCCTTTTTTTTCAATTAAGACAACATATCGAATACAGAAATCAATTGAGAGAAGCTAATATCATGCGTGTAGAAAAACCGTGTGATAATAATGGTCAAAACATGCTGACAGGAACAAGGGACAGTTAGGTAAATTTAAACACAAAAAGACATTCGGTTCTCACACAAGCTGAGGAGTTTGTTTGTGGTGGAATATCAAACCGAGAAGCAGAGGAGGGCTCGCCGTGTGATGGAAGAAGAAAATCAGAGGGGTGGAAGGTTGGGTGGCGTGCATGGGCATGGACGAGAGTTTGGTGCTCCGGCTTGGGGAATTAATAGAGGGAAATGGACAGATGTATAGAGAAATTGGGAGAGGTGTCGTAGAGTTCAATTTGGGATCAGATAGTGCTCAGCCGATAAGAGAGTTTGAAATAAAGACATATTTTAACAATTAAATAGTTCATTTAACATATAATTGTGACTGACTGATATTGTGTAGAAAACTTCAATTAGTGATAATTTTAAATTGAAATAAATTTCTAATAGTTGGTCTTTAAATTCTAAAATGAGTCTAACCCGATAAAAATAAATGAAATTTAACCTTGTTATTGAACCTAATTAAAACTCCTTATCAACCTAAACAATTTATTGCTGATGGGCTTATCTAATACTTTTCCATTAAATATAATTTAAGCCCAATAAAAATTTTCAATATTCCGACTTTAGAATTATTGGGTCGGGTCATTACACTTCCACTACCCTGACGACCCTATCTCTACGGTTGCCCTTATGCCCACACAAAGCAAGAAAACAATTTCAATTGTTTGGACTTACTTTACCAAACTTGGGGGTGATGACCCCAATAACCCACAAACTAAGTATAACCATTGTAGTAAATTGTATATGGATGTCATTATAAGAAATACGGTACATCCCAATTGAAGGTCCACTTAGAAGAACAATTCAAAAAAGTCCAATATTTAAATCATTACAAGAGAAGAGTCCTTCTAGACTAGAGATTGGACTTAAAAAATGGTAGATAGGAGTAGTGGGTGGCAATGTTGAAGGGGTATACTAAGTATGATCAGGAGAAGTGTTGGAGACACCTAGCTCATATCGTCATCATGGTCAAGCACATATTTTTGTTTCTTGTTTGTAGTTCTAATTTATTTTCCTATTAATATTTCAGATTTTATGATCTCAGAGTCTCACAGCACAACTCACTGACTTTTCCACTAGCATGACCACTGACCAACCCAAATTCCGAAGTTAAAGTCAATTCAAAATTTGAAATGATATTCCTAAGCCATTTGTAATCTTGCTACAATTTGTTACTTAATAGTCAATTGTGTTATTATTATGTATTTAAATTATTTGACAACTTGTAATATTTTTTAGATTATTTTGTAATAGTTTTAGATTAACTTGTATTATTGTAAAAGCTTACTTAGGATTATTAGTTGCAACTTAAGAGTATACAAGTTTTTCATTTGTATTATTTTAAAAGCCAATTTTTTTTTTAATTTGTATTTTTCTGCCCAGTACATGTCTTTCTAGGCCTAGAAACATGTACTACGCCCAAAGGGCCTGGTCACCCATTTGGGTAGGGGGAGAAAGGATGGGGTTTGCCGTAACTCCCGACACCTGAACGAGAGGCCCCGACCGCATGTGTGGGGGCAGGTGACAAGGGGAAAAACCCCACCCCTAGCCCATGCGGGGGCGGGCTATGTGATAAGGGTCCCTTCGCCTCGTAGTGTGTGGGTAGAAACCCTAACTGACTGAACTTGAAAAGGTTGTTGCTCTACTCTTTCTATGCAACCAACAATCTAGGCTATGGTTATCCTAATACTTCTAGACAAGAAGTTTTGAATTTTCACAAGAGATATAGCAGAGCAACTTCACTATGTTGACATGTCGAATTGAACCAAGTATTTTGACTTTTGCCAGAAATTCTTTTCAAGCTTTCTATTATTCCAAATCTTCTTCGCAGGAACAATATCACATAAATAACTAATAATAACATGGTATACTTGACCAGATCCACTAGAACCAATAAGGTTATTTTCTGTCAATCTTGACAAAATGCCTGAATCAGTGAAATTTAGCTCTAGAATGAGGTGAACTTTCATGTCAAATGCAATCCATGCTTTCCTTTTTTGTAAATTTTGATCACAAAGAATGAAATAAATAAACCTAGAAGAACTGCTACCACCAAACCTATGATCCAAGCAATTAATTGGTAATAGGTTTTGCTCGACTTTTGGTGGCGTGAACTACAGTTCTTGAGGTTAAGGGATTGAGATGGTCTATCAGCACAAAGACCAGGATTGTTCAAGAAGCTGTAGGCATATGCATCATTCTCGAATTCACTTGGGATGCTTCCAGTTAGATGATTTGAAGACAGATTGAGTGAAGTGAGCTTCAAGAGGCCAAGTTTTGAAGGAATTAGGCCAAATAGCTGGTTTTCTGACAAGTCCAATTCAATAAGGCTAGGTAAGGAACCAAGTTTCTCTGGAATCTGTCCAGAGATTGCATTCCGACTGAGGTTTAGAGCATTTAGTGATTTCCATGAATTAATATTTGATGGAAGGGAGCCCGAAAGTCGGTTTCGATCAAGCAAAAGAATTGTCAAATGAGAAAGATCTTGAGGAATCGTGCCATTGAAGATGTTATTACTAGCCATGAGAACCAACAAATTCCTCGAGGAAGACACTCCCTGTGGAATTTTACCTGAAAGCCTATTATTATTCATCTCCAATCGTGAAAGATTCCATGCCAATCTCTCAGGAAGCTCGCCTGTAAAAGAATTATCACTTAACATCAACATTTTCAGATTTGATGATGTCCAAAGACCACTTGGAATATTCCCAGAAAAATTATTTCTGTATATCTTGACTAATTCCAAACTGCTACAATTTCCAAATGACTTGGGCAACTTTCCACCAAGCTGGTTTTCATAAGCTATCACTTCCACCAACTTCCCATTGTCACACAAGTGTTCTGGCAACTGGCCCGTAAGTCTGTTGGCTGAAACCCAAAGCTTTTTCAACATAGAATACGTCCCTAATTCTGCAGGCAAACTCCCTGAAAAATTATTGTTAAATAAGCCAAGCTTTACCAGCCTCGGAAGACGACCAATGCTATCTGGGATTTTTCCAGATAATTGATTCAGAAACAAAGCCAAACTTGTCAAATTTTTTAGCTTTCCAAAATCATCGGGAACTGTCCCTGTCAATTTATTTTCAGAGAGGTCGATGTCATCGAGGTTCAAAGCCTTGACCACCCGAGGAATCTCCTCAGACAACTTGTTTTTGTAAAGGTAAACAATCTTTAGATTCTTTAGCATAAACAAACTGCCCGGGATCATCCCTATCAAGCTATTTTCTGACAAATCCAAATGCTCCAAAGCTGTCATTTCTCCAATTGTGTTTGGGATTTCCCCGATCAAGTTTGTTCTGGCCATCCATAAAAACGTCAGTTTCTTCAACTTTCCAAACTCCGAAGGGAACGTTGACACTATCTTGGAATTACTGGCCAAGCTTAGCTTCTCCAGATTGGACAGGTTTCCAATTTCTGATGGGAAAGAACCAGTAAGCTGACAAGAGATAAGTATGAGTTTTCTCAGTTCTGTCAACTGCCCGATAGATGCTGAGATGTTACCGTCAAAGTTGTTGCCTCCGAGGCTCAGCTCTCGAAGCTGAGACATGCGGTGAATGTCATCGGGGATGGCACCATAAAAGTAGTTCTGTGAGAGGTCAAGAATTTCCAGCTTGGAACAGTTGTAGAGAGCTCTTGGGAATTCCGTTGAGTGGAAATTGTTATTATAAACATCAATTGTTGTGAGGTTCTTGAGGTTGCAAATGAAGGGTGGGATTGTTCCATTGATGTCATAATCTCGGAAGGATAATCCAACGATAGAGCCGCTGGAGCAAGTGATCTCAGGCCAAGAACAATGATAGGAGGAGTTTGTTGGAATGCAGTGCCTAAGAGATTTTGGGTTTCCCCAAAGTTTTTTCAGGTTTTTTAGGATTCCTTGTTCTTGAGCACTAAGCTGGGAGTTTGCATGGCTGAGAAAGAGGAAAGAAGTGAGGTATAAAGAGAAATGGATAAATATTGGAGCTAGTTTTGTCATTACGAGAGGTTGAGTTCTTTTAGCTCTAGATTTGGCTATGGTCTAAACTCTGATCTCAACAATAAGCAAATAAACAAATGAAAATTCTAGAAAGATAAGAAAAAACAAACCTAGTGGGAGGACGGTCAAACTTCAAACCAAGGAAAATTCAAAGAATGTCGTATATGCAAATTTTCCACGGAAAGGGAATTCGTTGACCAATAATTGCAAGTTTTCCATGGAAAGGGAATTCATTGACCAATAATTGCAAGTTTTCCATGGAAAGGGAATCCGTTGACCAATAATTGCAAGTTTTCCATGGAAAGGGAATTCGTTGACCAATAATTGCAAGTTAGGTCCAGCGCTTTGACTGATCTTTGTTGAGATTATACGTTACGTATGACTAGAATTTTCCATCCCTACCAAGTAAATAAGAATCCAAACATGATATTCTTAAAGAAAACAATCGTTTTCAAAACAAGATTAGTAGATTCAATCATGATATGTTTAGAATCAAGAGCTAGTAATTTCCTACAAACTATCCATCTCCATCTGTCTTGTGTCGTTATTGAGCTTGAGGTTGCAACCCATAAGGGAGTGTTTAAATATAGAAGCGGAATCTTGTTTTCATCGGAAAACTTGATTTTGTGGTGTTTTTATTCTTCTAATCGCTTGAAAGTTTTGATTTTTAAATATCGAAGCAAAATCTTGTTCAACACAAATTGTGTTGACTTGTGAAATGGAGCAGTTAAATATAAGAAATGAATTGTGTAGTTTTAGGAGGTGAAAGTTCCAAACAAAGTCTTCAGATCCACCAAAAAAATAAATCTTTTTATTTTTTATGATAAATTATTCTCTTTTTCAAAATACCTTTATCTAATGATTTTATTAGATGAAAAACAAAGCTTGAAACTTGGCCCAATGTGAACAAGGGAAGAAAGAGGAATAAGCACCCCAATCCCACTCGTGGAAGATGGTGGTAGACTTTGACTCGCTTTGGATAATGTTGAGTTGTTGGCTGCCCGCCTATTCCCATGAACTTCACAATTATGATAATGGGTATCACATTGGATTCTCATCAAATTACGTATTTTTTTTTTTAGATTTTTGTGTAGTTAAAATATTTTTCAAATATATACACCTCCCAGATTACAATTCAGTTTTCTATCAATTTAGGCAAATCATCCTTCAAATTATCGAAAAATTATATATTTTTAAAACAACAAAACTAGAAGTTAAAACATTTAAGTTATTTCTTAGTTTCTAAATAATTTTCCAAAAATATACCATTTTGTTAAAATATAAAATAAATAATAAAATCTACATCTTTTCATTAACGTAAATTTTTAGGATAAGTGGTGATTTCATATTATATCAAAGTAGAGGTACTAAGTTTGAACCATGACTCTACACTCTATCCTATTTAATTAAATATTCCACATTATGGACTCATAGTCACTGAGGTGAAGTGTTAATATATAAAATAAATAATAAAATCTACATATTCCCATCAACTCAAGATTTTTAAACAAGTGGTGATTTCACATTTTAATTTTTTTAAATAAAAGAATTTGATTTAATAAGATCTTTTTTGTATTTTTTGTATTGTTGAATTTATAGGTGTAGTTTTATCTTTCTAAGTGGAAAAGGAGATCAACTGAAATTCTTTAGTAGTTTGGGAACATGGCAAAATTGCTTTGTTTTTTTTTCTTGTCTATTATGATGTCATATAATTTTTCAGGAATGGGGGGACTGTGGTTTGAATTTTCTCTACTTAATTATTTTGATAAGTGGAATTGTTGTTAGGAAAAGTAATATCCAATGGGAGCAAATTCTTCATCTATTGGGATTCTAGATAGCTTCATTTTTTCCAACACCACTCATGCAAGCAGTCAAACATTGACTAACTACATGTGCTGCTCTCCAATGCTCTCCACTACCACTCATGCAAGCAGTCAAGTATTACCATTATGTGTGATCTCTTTAGTCAATGGCCATTGGCCAATGCTTTACACAACCCCCACAAAATGGGTTGGATTCAGAAAAATTAAGATATGATTATTACAAAAAGATAAAATTGTTATAAACTGATTTGTATGATCATCTTTAGCCATTAATTAAGATCATATTTAGCCATCAATTGAGACTATCTTTAACTGTTAATTATGACCTTCTTTAGTCGTCAATTATAACCGTCCTTAGTCGTCAATTATGACTTAAGCTATACATAAGCCGCCTTTGTAGTCTTATATAGATGGGTATCATTCACTTGTATAAGTTCAATATTTTCAGTATTGAATAATAATGTTTTCTCTTGCAATATCATTTCTCTTTTAGTTTCATAACACAGTATCAGCACGAGCCTTTATTGATTCTGAAGCCAGTTGTCTTCTACTTCAAGTAGGTTTTTGAATATATTATTCGAAATCCCCAAGGTAAATATTAAATATTATATTACTTATTATTACTTGATAAAATTATACGTTTATTCCCATAGTTTACATTTCAGTTATATCTATGGTGAATTAATATTCCTATAATTTCTTTTTCACTTATATCTATGGGGAATATTATTTATGGTGAATTAAAATTTTCATAATTTACATTTCAGTTATATCTGTGGTCAATTTTTATTCACATAGTTTATATACAAATTCTATTTATTTTTTATACTTGTTATGAATTATTGATAATAAGATTTATCTTAAAATAGAAATTGAGCATCCCTGAAGGATCGCCCTAAACCAATAATTCATAATAAATCAATACTTGTTAGATCTTTGATTATGAAATTGAGTATCTCGTAATAAAAGATCTATTGATTCTGTGAGATAGTTTAAAAGAGTGATACGTGTACCAAAAGATCGGGATTCTTCCAAAAGCTAGTTAAAATTAATGCACTTGAAGTTACATAATTGAAATTGTGTAGAGAAAAACTACTTATAAAGAATATATGTTTAAAATGAATGCCTCGAATGTGCTCCTGAAGTAGAAATATTGAGTACGGAAGTTCACAAGATATTCTAAACTTATATCTTGTCTTCTAGTGGCTGAGCAAAATAATGAGTTTTTGTTAATAAATCATCACCCACGTCCTAGTAGTTCCACATCATTCCCTAAAGTGAATGGTATTGGATTTATATAATTACCAGAAGCGAATGGTGTTATTTTTTTTCAAAGAAACCAAGAACTTGGACATGGTAATGAATATCTTTATAATACTTCTATGTTTAGGGTTAGAAACTCGTATTGGAAAAACTACCACATTTTTCTTTGAGATGCTATTATATAACTATTGAATCAAATATTATGATGCATCAAAAGTAATATGATTCAAAGTATTTGTATGTTTTTCATGATTAACTTGATCATCCGAAATCAATTACGATAAGTCGAATAATTTTCATATGAACGTCTATAAAAGAACCAGAAAATTCTTCTACTATAAAATCTTCCCACCATGAGCAGAAAGAAAAATTTGCTTGAAGCAAATAAAATGAAATAATTCGATGTTATCTTGATTATCATAGGTGAACTAAAAGTTCAGATGATAATTAATTTATGGATGCAATAAGATAAAAAAGTCTCATATTCTAACTGCTAAAATCCCAGCGAGTATTGAAGTCCTCGTAAGACAATTAAGAAATTTAACAGTCTAATGAACATAATACATGTCTAAAAGTGTGGGAGACCTATTAATACAAAAGATAAAGCATCCGGAAAGAGAAAAACACAAAGAAAAGAAATTGGTGCTCTTGAAGAGGCCGTACCCACAAAACAAATAATAAGATTCATCCAAACTTTCGGTACAAAATTCTCTCATAATAAAAACTCTTGAAGAGTATAATCTTCCTGAAGAGTATCTCCTTAAAAATAATCCTCTTGAAGAGGAAACTATTGAAGAGTACCTCCTGAAGAGGTTTTTCATGAAATGTCTTCCCTTGAAGAGGGACAGGTACCTGAAAATAATGAAATCTCGATACATTTCATGAGTATTGGAGAAATTCTTAATAGAAATAAAACCGTTGTCGACAACATATTTTCATATAAGATGGCACTTGATATTATCAGAAATAATGAAGAAAGTGACCCAAGAACTATCGAAAAATACCGACGTAAAAATATTGGCCAAAATAAAAAGAAACAATTTCTGCAGAATTGATATCACTAGTAAAATGTGCTACATATGGACTTGTAATCTAAACACCTAAGAGGTGATGCTTGTTGAATATCAGTGGGTATTTATATAAAGGAAATGAAAATGTGATATATAAATCACGAGTTAGTTTCTCGCAGAAATAATATTGATATGCTTTTAAAGTGGATGAAATTATATTAATGTTTTTATTAACTTGATAGTTACCGAGAGTTTAGGTATGCATGATTAACTGCATATTTATATGAATCACTATATATGAAATATATGAAGCATATAGTCCTGAAATACTTATTCTATCAAGTTTCAAAAATCCATATATGATCTAAAACAATCCAAACACATGTGGAACAATCTATTTTCTATATATTTTCAGTATCTAGACTAGTATTTATTGCAATTTATATAGATGATTTAAATGTCATTAAGGATCCAGAAGAGCTCATGAAAACTGCATATATTTGAAATATAAATCATAAACCCTTTCGGTTTCAATGGGAAAATGAATGAAATTATTAGTTCTGAAATATTATCTCTTAAATGCAATTAGTATTTTAGATTCATATTACGGTTTTGTAAGAAATGTGCATGATTAAAAGAGAAATAAAATGGAGCACACAAAACATCTACCAGAAGATAGAAACACAGTGTGAATATGTGTGAAATATTATTTTATTATTTCGAAACAAAATTATAGAAATTTGAGGATCTTCGCCTTATTCTTTAAACGATTTTGCTTTTTATAAATTTGCATGACATTCCTATCTAGAGGAGTATGCAACTAAAAAGAAAAGTCAAGAAAGGATTTTAAATTCCTATTTTATTACTTTATTGCTCCTACCTTCATGTTGGACTCCAGAAGAACTCGCTGAAGGATAGAAATTTTCTCGTTGAGTTTGCCAGCCTCACAAGTTTTGGATTGTAGTCATTGAAAAAATGCGACAATGGTTTATGAGTATCGGGTACCGAGACTCACAAGCTCGTAGATAGAATCATCATCTGACTTATTAGTAAGATCATTTTTATATTGCATTATAGCACCTATGGTAGAAAAAGAAACAACTGGTGAACGAGGTGTAAAATACCTCATATATTGGTTACGAGAAGATTGCTAGGTCATTGCAGAATAAGAATGCAGAAAAAGATTACAAAGTAAGAATGCAGACTAATTATAGAAAAGTGAAGAAAATGAGATGCGAATGAAGATGAGATAATTATTTCTTTTATAGAGAAAATTATAAAAGTAAAAAAAAATTACATATATTTATAGAGGATATGCTAAACACATATATGCTACAGTTATTTACTAGGCCGTAAAATTAAAAGGAGCTTGCCCCTACTCTATTAGAAGTTGAACTTTTTCAGATATCCACGGCGAGATTAAATGCAGCTTGTCCTTATTCTCTAAGTCTTTAGACTTCTTCAAATATCTGTTGCTACTAATCTTGTATTTGAGCCCATTCTCTTTCTAGATCCTCTATACATGGCTGAAGATCACGGGCATACTGTTTTAGCATCTTATTCTCCTCCTTCAGTTTCTTGTTCTTACGACTCTTCGCAGAGAGCTTCTAACGCAATTAAGATTTTTGATTATTGAGTTAGTTGACCTCATTTACTTTAACTAATAACCTCTGAGATATGTTCGTAACATAGGTAGAATATTTAGTACTAAGAAATCTTCATTCTGAAATGACATTAGAATAACTCCTTCCAAAAAAATGAATCTCTGCTCCTATCATAAGAGCAACATCCTCATGTGAGTAAAAGGAAGGACAAAACATCTCTATTGTTTCACAGCGTCTCTCATGAAGCGTCTCTCGTGAAGCATCTCTATACAAGAGACAAGAGATGTAACATCATAGCCCTGCGGCGCTTAACCACTCCAGAAGAGCTATAAAATCCTATGGTCCTTGTCTGGTCTAAAAAGGTGGCCACCATTTTTATTTTTTTTTTAATATGGAGGTTTGCGGCTTAACTTTGATGGCTTCTCCACTAATTATGTTATTCACAAGAACTTCAAAAGATCACAACTTCAGAAGAGTAGTGAATTTAATATTAAAACGATCTTGAATCAATATGACGAATTTATTTACCAAAATATTACCAACTGCATCATTTAAAGAGTTGGTACACAATATTGAGATGCATCAACGCAAAGACCTTTCACTATAAAATCTTGAAGCGCTTTTATATGGACAAAGCTCATCTCCTAAGTACTTCAATGGTTGTTCGATCACTTGATGTGTAGAAAGATCCATTTCATCTTTGTGAAGATGATGAAGAAATTCTTGATTTTGAAGTACCTTATCTCAGTGCAATTGGAGCCCTGATGTATCTTGCAAATTGCCCTCGATCTGATATTGTTTTTTCATTTAATTTACTTACAAGATATAATTCTGCACCAACTCGAAGACATTGGAATGATATTAGAACTCATCATCCATATACCACATACCATACGTGATTTTTTATCTTTTTATTTTTTTCTACATAGCAAATATGTGTTGTAAAGATAATGAAAAGAAAACTCAATTAGTTTATCACGAAGAAAACCGAAAACAATTAAGAAAGAAAAGAAAAGAAAATGTGTGTACGTGAGTGAGATAATGAGTAGGAAAACTCATTGAAAAAAATTTTCAATTTTACTATCCTTTTTTACAAGAGTTTTGATACATAACAGCCTAAAAACTGGCATTAGATTAGCCAAATTCCACTGCCCTTCATATTTTAAAGAATATTCACTAAGTTGAGCCTACAATGGATTAGCTAAGTACATTTCATCTGAAATTTAAGCTACAATAACTTCATCACACTTTTCATACATGAAAGAAACTGTGCAATATTCATCCTAATATTTTATTATTTCCTTTTAATATATGAAGGTGAGATTTTAATAGCTATGTACATATGAGAGTGTTATATTATAGATTATTGGATTGTGAAAATGAATATGAATATAATTGTTGGAGGTTATTGAAGCTTATGAAAATAAAATAAAAATTTAATTAAAAAAATTAATTAAAGAAATATAAGTAATAAAAAATAATAAGATTTTATTATTATAGAGAATGTGATAGCTTATCTAATATAGATTTTAAGTTTTGAATAATTGACTAAAAGTAAAAAAAAAATGAAATATTCTTTAAATTTTGAAGATGACCAATCAAATGCCAATACTTTAAGTGCCCTCGATGCAAATGTGAGTTGACATCTTTTTATTTTCTTTTTTTTTTCTCCCTAACTGACGCCGATGTATTTTTTATCTTTATAAATAAAAAGGAAAATAATGTTTAGAAAAAAACTAACCCAGTATATTTTACAAAAATCGGGTAAATGTCTCATGTTATCTCTTTTGCAATCTAGGAGGGAAGAAAAACTCATGCCACTCCGTGAATATCTTCCGCCATTGCGATTTTCGTCCACTCCGGAAAGGAACACAGCAAATGCTCAAGTTCCAATATAACAAAAAATTTAAAGCCATCTAGTAAATCACAGAATTAATAGAAGACGCTTGAACACAAAGTTAACATACAAAATGAGAAAGAAAATGAGTTCCGATAAGCAGAGTTGCAATTTCGGCAAACTATATGAATTTTTTCTGTAAGAGGGGAAAAAGGAAAGGATATGGCATTTAAAGGTATTTTTATTTGAGAAGTACACAAGCCCGTAACCTCTCCCTCTTGATTTCTACCAGCATTTTTGGCAAAAACAACTTTCAAATTTGAGAAATGATAGAATTACTACTTAATAACAACTTGTTTATAATTATGTAATAAAATAATATTATCTTTAATTTTATTTTGACTTTTGCTTTTGATTTGATGGGTTTGAATCTAATTATAAAAAGTATTATTATATTTAAAATTATATATAAATTGTGAATAGGTTGTAAGCCTATCACTATGTACTCTTACAAGTTTTTAATGTCTCTTCCAAAAACACCCTTGACATGAGTTCAGGTTTTTTGTCTTCTGAAAATATCCTTCACATGAGTTCAAACTTTTAAACTTCACTCCCGATATGGTTGAGGCCACCTAGGTGCACCCGGGGCTAACACACTTGGGGCTATTTCCTAGAGTTTTCCTTTTTACAAATTTCAATACAAAATTAATTTAAAATGAAGTATGCAAAATTTTAGGGTAATCATAAACCAACCAAGCCAGCCATCACCGACGCAAACGGGCCCGTCGGAGATCGAAATTGACTGTTTTGCTCCCAGTTTAAACATGGTAGAAATTGCTGAACTAGCCAATAATATATATATATATATATATATAGATTGTCAATTTTCACATATTGATTTGTGAATATGTGATCTAGCATTTTTTTTCTTTTTCTTTTTCTTTTTATGTTTTAATTTGTAACAAGGTCGGTTTTATGTTTTCTTCATGTTTGATAATTGTTTTTCATATTATTTTATGTTAAATTGTTAATCTATGTATGTACAAGGATTTTAAAAATTTTGGATCAAATTCTTGGGATCGTGAATAATGATCCGAGACCTAATTTCCACTGTGAGTGTAAGATCAAATTATTGGGCGTTGATTTAATCATTTTTTTTTTGCATAAAAGAAATATAAAATTTATTGTTGTTAATTTATTATGCAAGAAATATTTAATTGACAATTGTGTTGTAAAATTATTTTCAAATAAATTGTTGAAAGATGAGTGTGCTAAAATCTTTAATCTAGATTTATTATGCAAGAAATCTAGATTATGTTTGTTCTTTGCTTTTTTAGTTTTTTTTTTTTGTGTTTGGTAATTAATTATGTAGTTCAATTTTCACATGTTAGATGGATTCTTCATCAACTCCAATTAATGTTGATTCGAATGAACCAACCATTAACTTGGAAGATGATTTAAGAAAGACTCAAATAGTGCAAATACTGTTATAGTATCTTGTAACCCATATGTATTGTGAATAGTAGAATCTGGTAATGTTTTGATCATTCAATATTCATTTGTTTTTATAAATTAATTTTAGTATTTCTCATCATTCAATTTTACTAATATTTGATGTTTTAATCTTATTAATGTTTCTATATAGAGTTAGGAGCACAATCAAGAATCTCAACTATTGAAGATTGAATATGAGAAGATCAAGAATTATTGCAATTTATTTATCTTATGTTTTTTAGTTGCATTGTTGCTTAGGACAATTTGTTTTTATATTTAATGTGTATTAAATATCTATTGGAGTTTTTATTTTTTTTAAATTATCGAGTAATTAGTATAATAGTATATACTTAGTACTTGCGCCATCACAACATTACTATTTTATTATTGTTAATTAATTTTTTTAACCTAAGCCTAACATTAAAAATGAGATTAAAATTAAAATAAAACTTGAATATTTAAAATAGATTTTAAAAAATCAGCAAGCTAGGATTTAAAATCAACTCACAAAAAGCCCAACAAAATTTTTAATTGGGCCAAAAAACGGCCGAAGAAGGTCCAAAAAAGGGAGCCCAAACTGGCCGAGATCCAATCCAGCTGATTTCCCTCTCTATATCGATTGATTTCAGTTGGCTTTCTCGATGTAAAATCACTAGTCAGTCAGTTTCGATTGCAGTCCTATAAAATTTTCTCTCATTTCACAAAACTTGTTAATATTATATCTAACAAATTTCTCAAATGTTCTCTTTTTTTTTTTTTTTTTCTCAAAATCAAGTAAACCAAACGTGACAACCTTCCAAACTAACGAGGAAAATGTAGTATTATGTATGAAAAACCTAATATGTAGACGGTTTGTTTATTCTTAAAGAATCGCAAGAACGAAACAATTCCCAACAACCAATAACAAGAAAGAGAAACATGCAAAGTATGTAATGAGTGATGCTACAATCACAAGAAGTTCTACCTATTTTTTCTACCGAATTGTGTAATTTATTTTTTTGAAGTATTTTTTAAAATCCATTTAAATATTTAAAAAAAAATACAAAATCATTTAAAAAATGTCTTCTTAACCATTTAGTAGAAAAATAAAAATAAAAATTCAATACAAAATATCGATACAAAATGTCGGTGTATCTACCATTTCTGGTAATTTTAATGGAAAGAATGGCAAACATTCATTGCTGATGAAATTAGGACAATTTTTTTTACTTGACTTGACTCGAGTTGATTTGAAGAGTAAAAAAAGAAAAGACTTTGACTCGGATTAACCTAACCTTTGAGATATGATGTTAACCTTAGTTTTATAACCCATCTCATGCCATGTATATTCTTGGACTATGTTTCATGGGAGCCTAACCAATCCTAAGAATTCTGCTACGTACAATCCTCTTAAGAGTGACTCTACATCAACCAACTGGGACTGACAAGTATAAAAAAAAAAAATCGTGTATTTTTAAAATACTTTTAAATATTTAAAAATAAATAACATCAATTAAAAAAAATACTTATCAAATTACTTAGTAAAAAAAACAAAAAAGATAATAGGAAAAATACTCGGAACCCATTACCGAATGCCAAGCATTTCTCGTCCTCCTAATTCAGTCCCCACATACTCCTCTTCTCCATATCATCAACTTATGTCAATGACCAAAAACCCCTTGATAAATGATTTGCTGCTGCCACCAAATAAATTTCAGCCCGCGCCAGATTTCATTTATCTCTGCCATTGGACTTACCTCAGTATTTCCGTCCACCGGCATCGACTTACTCAGCTTCTCCACCACCGTCGAGCAGTAAGACAAGTCGATCCAAAGCAAAATGGCCCTACGTTTGAGTGCTCTAAAAACATATCTCTGCCATTCTAGTTCCCTCTGCATCTCTCTGCATCTCCTCCACCACCATCGGCACTTACAATCTCTTTATAAGCGTTTGAGTGCTCTGATTGACTCTCTGCATAGCTATAACAAGCAATGGATTCTCTGTTCTAGTTCTTGTAGTAACTTTGGATATATGCTTGCAGTTATGTGGGTATTTGGTTTTAAATAAGGTTTCTTTTTCCATCCAGCCAAATAAAGATAGAAAAAAGAAGTAGGATCATTGGCATCCAGCAAGACTCCAAGCTTTGGGGACATTGGAAAATAAAACGACTGGTTTTTATTGATGAGAGAAATGTCGTACTGCTAGATACCAGAAATTTTGGGCTACATGAGCTTAACCCAGATGGATCCATAAAGTAGGAGCTGTGGCAAAGCTTTGCTTCTCCTAGAGACACACTTCTACCAAAAATGAAGCTAGGAATTAACAAAAAATCTGGCTGAATCAGAACAGGGAATCCATTGATTTTCCTATTGGATTCCATGTTTTCCACAAGTGTCCTGCAATAGTTCTACCCCTTCCTTGAGAGCTAGTTGTGTTGAACAAAGGCTTCCCCGAGCCCTTGGGACAAGTTTGAGTACAAAATGGGTTTGATGCCTACGAATGTGTTCCATGCGAAAACTATATATGAAATAGATATATGCTATCATATTATGTGTATGAATTAATAATTTATGTAGGCAAATAATATATTGCTATTATGGATAAATATAAACTAGCTAAATATTAATTATTTATAAACGGTTAAAATCTTATAATTCAATAAAGGTTTTACTTGTTAATTGTACAAATCCAATATAGATTTTTTAATCATCCAATTTATTAATTATTAAATCTTATTTAAAAAAATATTAAACAACTCGAGCTTGAATTTGGGGTTTAGCTTATTGAGTTGAGTTTGAACAAAAATTAAACAAAAATCTCGAGCTTGAGCTCAAGTTTTTTGAGTTGAGCCAAGCTTAACAAGCCAAGACTGGCTCAACTCAGCTCAATTACAGTACTAATTGTTTCAGTTAAGTGATATGCCAGACACCTAAGAAATACTCCTTTTAAGTTCATAAGTCTGCCAACAGGATCGTTGTCCATGTGGTTGACCTTGCAAGCTAGTTTAAGAAGAGTGATAATCCCTTGGGTAAAGAATCTCTGGTTTTGGCCATACTTTTGTGGTGACATATTGGGGAGACGGGATGGAATTATTTAGGATATCAATTTTTGTATTTTTCATTTTAATTAAACATAGATTCCAATGTTTACCCTTTGTGATTGCAAGGGTTTGAAAGGATTTAAAAAATTACTCATTAAAAACAGAGGAAAGCAGACAATAAAAAAGGCTTGAAGGGTGTAAACTACAACAAAAAAGTTTTCAAAAATTTGGAAATGAAAAGACGAAGTATAGTGAAACAAGGGATCATCTAGTATGAAAGTGCAAACACAATGGTGAAGTTGTTACTAAAATGAATATCATGGAATAACTTCACCATTCAATTCTTTTTAGTATCCATAGAGGATCTGGTCTTTTATTTCTTTTGAACAATGCTAAGTATCCTAATTTGGCTTAAATTTCTTAGGAAGGGAAAGGCATCTCAGTTGCCACATTGTTCTCTCCATTTCTAATTGGCTGGTTGCACTGGAGCAAAACCTTCAGAACCGCTTTGATGGATGGCCTGGTAAAAGGCTATTTATGAGTACAATAGAGTCAATTCTAAAAACATGACACATTTCATTCAAGTGACAAGGCTCCTTGACCTCCTCATCCAAGGCATCACATATAGGTTTTCCATCTTGAATGTGTCGCAATGCTCATTCAGCTAGGGATGTGTGTTCAACACCATCATTGGCTTTCCTCCTGATTGTCAGTTCCAGAATGATATCCCCGAAATTGCAAAAATCAATCTTCTCATTTATTCTAGTTGTCCGTGTATACTTTACATTTCAATCCTACATCACAAAACTAAGCCAAACTTCTAGTGATGGAAAAAGAGGAAAACATTGTCAATGAAAGGAAACTTGAAAATTTATATTCTCACGCACCTAGGGCCTTGTAGCCAAAAGAGCCAGCCACTGCTACCATTGTAGGCAATTCTCCCTCTTTGATCAACATCTTTGCTTGACCAAAATCAACTATTTGTGCGTTTAAGTCATGATCTAAAAGAAAGTTGCTTGACTTCACATATTGATGAACAATGGGTAGTGTGCAGTCATGGTGCTATTAGGAGAACCCCTAGTAGCTCCAACTTCACATCTCTTGAGCAATGCTGAGCATCCTTATTTGGCTTTGAATTCCTTAAGAAGGGAAAAGCATCTCAGTTGTTGCATTCTTCTCTCCATTTCTGACTAGGTGGCTTCACTAGAGCAAAACCTTCAGAATCTCTTTCCTAGATGGCCTGGTACAATGCTATGGGCCAGTACAATAGAGTCCAAGTCTAAAAACATGACATATTTTATTCAAGTGACATGGCTTCTTGACCTCCTCATCCAAGGCATCACCTATAGGTTTTCCACCTCGAATGTGTCGCAATGCTCATTCAGTTAGGGATGTGTGTTCATCACCATCATTGACTTTCCACCCGGTTGCCAGTTCCAAAAGGATAACTTTGAAGCTATAAACATCTATCTTCTCATTAGTTGTTGTTGTGTGAGCTTACTCTACATTTCAATTCAACAACACAAGCTAAGCCAAGCTTTTTGGTAATAAAAAAAGAGAAAAACATCATCAATAAAAGGAAACTTGAAAATTTATATTATAATAGACCTGAACCTATGTACCCAAAAGAGCTAGCCATGAGTGACATTGTAGCCCATCCTCCCTCCTTGATCAACATCTTGGCTAGATCGAAGTTAGCTACTTGTGCATTGAAATTGAGATCTAAAATGATGTTGCTTGACTTTACATCTCAATGGACAATGGGTAGTGATCAGTCACAGTGCATATAGGAGAGCCCCTAGGCAGCTCCAACTTCACACTCTTGAACAATGCTGAGCATCCTCATTTGGCCTTCAATTCCTTAGGAAGGGAAAAGCATTTCAATTATCTCATTCTTCTCTTCGTGTCTAACTAGCTAGTTGCATTGGAGCAAAACCTTCAGAACTTCTTTTGTGGATGGCCTAGGAGAAGGCAGTGTGCCAGTACAGTATAGCCCAAGTCTGAAAACATGACACATTTCATTCAAGTGACAAGGCTCCTTGACCGCCTCATCCAAGGCATCTCCTATAGGTTTTCATGTTGAATTTGTCACAATGCCCATTCGGCTAGGAATGTGTGATCATCACCATAATTGGCTTTCCTTCCAGCTGTCAATTCCAAAAGAATAATCCCGAAGATGTAATAATCGATCTTCTCATTGATTCTTGTCGTGCGAGCATACTCTGCATTTCAATTCAACAACACAAGCTAAGCCAAATTTCTAGTGATGGACAAACAGAAAAACATCACCAGTAAAAGGAAACTTGGAAATTTGTATTGTCACACACCTGGAGCTATGTAGCCAAAAGAGCCAACCATGGCTAACATTGTAGCCAGTTCTCCATCCTTGATCAACATTTTTGGCAGACCAAAATCAGCTGTGTGCATTGAAATCAAGATCTAAAAGGATGTTGCTTGATTTCACATCTTGATGAACAATGGGTAATGAGCAATCATGGTGCATATAGGAGAGCCCTTGGGTAGCTTCAATTGCTATATGCAACCTCTTGGGCCAATCCAAGACAACATGATCGACTGGACTTGAAAATTTTGTTGCTGTATTGTTCCTATGTAGCCAGCGATCCAGGTTACAGTTATCCAAATACACGTAGATAAGAAGTTTTGACTTATCATTGGAGATACAACAGAGTAGCTTCACTAGGAACAATCACGTAAATATTTGATTTTGTGAAATTCAGCTTCTGGAATGAGGTGACCCTCCATGTCAAATGCAATCCATGCTTTCTCTTGTTGTAATTTATGATAAAAAAGAATGAAATAAACAAACCTAGAAGAATTGCTACGACAAGATATATGCTCCAAGTAATTAATTGGTAAGAAGTTTTACTCTAATTTTTCTGGCACAAACTGCAGTTCTCGAGACTAAGGGATCGAGATGGTTTATTTCCATAAAGACCAGGATTGTTCAAGAAGCTGTTGGCATATGCATCATTCTCGAATTCACTTGGGATGCTTCCAGCGCTATCTTAGAATTATAGACCAATCTCAGTTCTTCAAGATTGGATAGGTTTTCAATTTCTGGCTGGAAAGACCCTGTAAATGCACACTGGATAAGCTTGAGTTTCCTCAGTTTTGTCAACCGCCCGATAGATGTTGGGATGTTACTGATGAAGTTGTTGCTTTCGAGGTTGAGCTCTCGAAGTTGAGACATGTGATGAATGTCATCGGGGATTGCACCATAAAAGTTGTTCTGTGAGAGGTCAAGAATTTCCCATTCGAAACAGTTGTAGAGAGCTCTCGGGAACTCCAAAGAATGGAAATTGTTATTATAAACATCAAATGTTGTGAGATTCTTAAGATTGCAAATGAAGGGTGGGACTATTCCATTGATGTTATAATCTCGGAAGGATAATCCAATTATAGAACCGTTGGAGCAAGTGATCTCAAGCCAGAAACAATGGGAGGAGCAATTTGTTGGAATCCAATGTCTGAGAGATTTTGGGTTTCCCCAAAATTGTTTTAGATTTAGTAGGATTCCTTGTTCTTGAGCAATGAGCTGGGAGTTTGCATGACTAAGAAAGAGGAAAAAGGTGACGTAGAAAGAGAAATAGATAATATTGGAGCTATTTTCGTCATTACAAGAGGTTAAGTTCCTTTGGCTCTAGCTTTGTGTAAGGCCCAGGCCTAGACTCACCTTTTTATTTGAAGTCTCTCACATGATGTCGTTTCTGGTAAATATTCTTCACCTTCAATTTTCTTGATTTTTCTTTTCAGTCAATTATCTCCCTCCTTCCTCTTTTTTATATTTTTGACACAAAACAATTAAAATAAGAAATTAATTAAATTAGTAAAATTAAAATTAAGTGATCTCTTTAACATTTTATCTATCGTTAATGAACATTAAATAATTTTCTTGTATATATGGTCAATGGTGATCCCTTGAAAGAAAGTTACATAATTAACTTATATAACTACTATATAAAATAATATCTCAAGACTCTTGTAGACTCGCCCTCTCTCCCTCCCTCACGCCCTTCGATTTTCTGGTGGTTTTTGGTGTTCGGAAGATTTTCTGACTTAGTTGCCGATGCGAGCTAGAGTAAGCATCATCTCCCTCTCCATCTTATTTTTCTTCCGCCTCATAGCCCCTCACAGCCAACCACCCTCTCTTTCTCACCACTTGCAAATTTCTTGTGAAATTGGTGATGTGTTTTAGGTAGGATTTCAATTCTGGGTTGTCAATTTGAACCCAAGTTAAGCATCGTTCTCTCTTTCTCTCTCTCTCTCTTCCGCTCGATTTTTTTTCTGGCGTTTCCCTCAAATATTCTAGATCTCTCTCAGTTTCTCTTCGAATCGGAGTTTGTTTCACGTCTTTGTGCCACCGTAGCAGCCCAACTTCCATTTTTTTGCATTGTGTTATCGTAGTTAGGTCTGTAGGTTTCTGAAAGTGTAGGTTATAATTTCAGGTTGCCATCAAAGCCCATGGAAAAACATAGTGTTTGTTTTATTCAAGTTTCGGTGCAAACCATATGTTTTTGAGTGGATTTGTTTTACATAAATAAATTCCAAAGATGCCCTTTAAACCTTGCAGTATAATTCTTTTATTTTCATCCCCGTATGGCAAATTCTAGTAGTTTCGGTTGTAGTATTCTTGGGCTTTTGTTTTAAGTTAGGCTACCCTTAAGTGTAACTTATGTATTTTTACAACGAGCTTGGGTCTTGTTTGGGCTCATTACATCTATGACTAAATTTATTTTTTGTTGGGTTTGTTATTATGATAGATTTAGTTTTATTTTTGGGTTTAATAGTTTGAAGAATGACGTTGTTGTTCACGAGGTCCTTTTGTTCAGTTGGACTTAGTAAGATTTTGTGTTTGGACTTTGGGCTGCACAAGTTTTCGGGCCACTAGTAGATATCATGATTTTAGTATGGTCTTAGGATTTAATGGAGTAATTGTTTGGAGAAATTAGGTGGATATTGATGAATTTAGAAAGTGATGGTATTTTTAGAGTTAAAGGAATTTTAGGTTTCTTTAAGAAATTAAAATAGATATTTCAGGTGTAAATATGAGTAACTATTCAATGGAGATTTATTCAAACTACATGAATTTTTATAGGTGATGATTGATATTCGGTTGACACTGTTTTGAACAAATTCAGAGAAGCTAAGAAGTTTAGGTAAATGGGGTTCGTATGTTAGACTTTCCATGAAAACAAAAACGTATTGGGGATGGTTTCGAAAATGTGTATGATATGTTTTGAAAAGAAAATGTGAAAAATAACCTCAGTTATGTATTTCTACATTATTCATGAAATTTTTACGAAAGAGGAAAATGTTTTTTTGATATAACTAGTGTAGACATGAGCAAAATATTTGACATGATTAAGAAATGTGCAAAAGAGTGAATATGATTTTTGAGAATTTTGTACATGTTATATGAAAATGTTTTGGACCTGTTTGATGATATGGAAATGATATGAATATGTTTAGCATGTAATTTGATATGATATGATATCATATCATATCATAAGATGAAGAAAGATATTCAATTTTGAATATTAATAAAAAGTCTTTGATATGATATAAACAGTTAGTATTAGAGCAAAGTCAGGGATGGTGGTAAGCAGAGATGATGGTAGAGTCCAACCTATAGTGCTCTGATAAATGCCCTCTGTAGTCGGTCTTTGAATATGAACAAAGTGTCTTTGAATATGAATAGTTTTTCTTGAAATGAACAATTTACGAAATATCGCTCTGATATTTTGATAGCATGTTTTTGGAATATGTATTCTGAAAATGAAATGTTATATTACTGCATACTGAACTATCTAAAAGGTCTTATTTTACGCACTACTATATGCGTTTTGCTTTCTGAGTTGTTGATAACTCACTCCTTATCTTCATAATATTTTTTAAATAATATTGATGACTCGGCTGAGGGTTAGGAATAGAAATTGGAGCGTGGCGAGCTGAGGATAGACCGTCGAGTACCTAAGGGTACCAATGCTAGTGGAAGGGTGCATTGATTATTTTGAGTTCTTTTTGTTAATTGGGGTTTAGTAAGACGTATTAAATTGTTAGTTTTTTTATTTTTATTTTTTGTTTTAATTATTGGAAGATCTTAGAAACATATATTTATGTTATTTGATTATTGGTTGATGACCTTGTGGAGGAATTGATGTTTATTAAGTGGAAAAAGATGAATTTATGTTTATTTGGAAATATTTGGAAGATCTTATTTGTGTTGGGAGCTATGATTATAGATGATAGGTAATAATTCTCCAACCTACCCGGATACGGGGTGTTACACTTTGGCTTTGGTCTGAACTCTGATCTCAATAATGAGCTAATAAATAGATGAAAATTGGAGAAAGATAAGGCAAAAACAACCAATGGTGGAACGTTCAAACTTCAAAACAAGGAAAATTCAAAGGGAAAGGGAATTCTTTGACCAATAATTGCTAGTCCAGCATCTTTGCTGAGATGATACGTTTGTGGGGCTGGAATTTTCCATCCCTGCCAAGTAAATAAGAATCAAAACAGGGGACTCTTAAAGAAAACAATCCTTTTTAAAACAAGATTAGTAGATTTACTCATATGTTTAGAACCAAGAGGCTAGTTTCATGCTAACTATGCATCCCCCTCTGTTGCAACCCATGAGAGTGTTAACATGATTGGTATGTTCTTAAATTAAAATCCTTGTTTTCATCAAAAAAATTTGATTTTTTGGTATATTTGTTCTTCTAATTACTTGAAAGTTTTGATTTTTAAATATAAGTTATACTCTTTTCCAAAATACCTCTATTTAATCATTCTCTCATATGAAATACAAAGCTTTAAACTTGACCCAATGTGAACAAGGAAAAAAAGAGGAATAAGCAGCTCAATCCCACTTGTGGAAGATGGCAGAAGACTCTGACTCGCTTTGGATGATGTTGAGTTTGTTGGTTGTATACGCACTTTCCCGTCAACTTCACGACTACTTTTATCTTTTTTCTGTTTTGAAGAATTTATAGGTTTATGATATGTTTGGGCTTAGTGTAGGAGTCTTAAAAAGTCGTTAAATAGTCTAAAAAGTTCTTTAATTGAAAAATTAAGTTATTTGGATGTTACTTATTAAAGTACTTTTAATCTCAGATAAGTTAAAAAGCACGTTTGAAAAAAAGTTTTAATATTTTTCCTCAAACGTGCTTTTCCGGATAATGCAGAACATAATTCAAATTTTAGAAACATTATCAGTGGACGAAAATACCTATACAACTTTAATAAGATAATTATAACTTTCAAACTTAGGATTTGGTCATAATTATCTTTTAAAATCTAAATAATTGTCATTTCTACCTTATAAAGCACTTTTTTACTTTGTTTTCAAACAAACACAACACATTTGAAAGTACTTTAAATATATGGTTAACAAACAGTAAATAACTTTTTAATAGTAACACTTATTACTAAAGTTGTTACTATTAAAAAGTTATAAGCTATAAACCCTAAAACCATAAACTATATTTCCACTACAATCCTAAGCATACACTTATGGCCTATTTGGAGTTATGTTATGAGTCTTAAAAAGTGTTTAAATAATTTTATAAGCTCTATGATGAAAAAATTAAGTTGTTTGAATGTTACATATTAAACTACTTTTTAATCTCAAATAAGCTAAAAAGTAAGTCAATGTTTTTCCTCAAATGCATTTTTTCAAATAATCTGGAATGTAGTTCAAATTTTAAAAAGACTGTTAATAAATGAAAATATCCATATAATTTTAAGATAATAACTTTCAAAGATATAATCATAATTTTTGAAAAATCAACTCATCGTCATTTCAAAGATATAATCATAATTTTTGAAAAATCAACTCATCGTCATTTCTACCTTAGAAATGATTTTTTTTTAATTTGTTTTCAAATAAACATAAAATAAGTGCTTTAAATATATGGTTACCCAACAATAAATAACTTTTTAATCATGTTAGGAAAAGTTATATCCAATGAGAGCAACTCCTTCATGTATTGGGATTCCAGACAGCTTCATCATTTTTTCCACTACCACTCATTCAAGCAGTCAAGCATTGACTGACTACATGTGCATGCTGCTGATCTGCAATCTCTTTAGTCAAGGGCCAATGCTTTCCACAACCCCCATGAAATGGGTTAGAATCAGAAAAATCAAGATATGATTATTACACAAAGATAAAGTATATCAATAATGTATTTGCCTAAATCATCGCAAGAAAGAATGGCAATCATTCATACGAATTAAATTCGGACATCTTTTCTTGACTTGACTCGATTTGCCGAGGAAAATACAAAAACTTGACTTGGATTAACCTAACCTTTTAGATAGGATGTTAGAAAAACACTAATGAAAAACCTTGGGTGCGTTAGGGGTGAAAGTCAAAAAGCTTGACTCATGTCAGGATTATTTTCGGAAGTAAAAAACCTGAACCCATATGAGGGGTGTTTTTGAGAGAACAAAAATTTTATATATAGTTACTTTTGTGTATTTTTTATACATTTTCTTAATGTAATTGGTTGCATTATTTTTTTAATAGAAAATAACTAATTGAGCCAATCATATCAATGGAGTGTGCAAGGAGTACGCAAAAGTGAATATATGTAGCAGAACTCTTAGAAGAAACACTAGAAATTTTGAAAGTCGTAGAGGGAGCTTACAGTCTTCAGAAATCAAAAGGAACTAGGGTCTAATCAGTTTGGATGAGTCTGGTTTTGGATATATTTTAGAATCAAATCAGTATATACTGATTTTAACAATTGAAAAATCAATACTGAATCGATTCATCACCAAAACCGGCACTTCCGATTTTATCGATTTCAGTCGATTTGGTCTGGTTTTTCAAATTTTGATTTATGATTTTTATAATTTTTTCAACATTAATTTTTATTATTAGAATTTTGAATTTAGTGTTTCCAGTTAAACTATACACTTTTTATATAAGTATATATGATTAAATGTGTATAAATGTATTTATAAAAAATATATATATTATAATATATTATGCCATAAAATGTATTTATCATTGATATAATATATATATATATATCTAAAATAAGTTTATATTAAAAGCTTAATATTAATATTCATGTTTAAGATGAAAATTTTATGTTATATGAGTTTTATATTATTGAATTATTATACATGAATTTTAAGATTTTAAATTTTCATATTATATGAATTCAAAATTTAGCATATAATATATATAATATAAAAAAATTAATATATATATATATATATATGAACCGGTTTGGTGTGAAAAATCAAAATTAAAATCTGACCGATTTGGAACTGTTTTTAAAAATAAAATAAAAAAATTGGTACTTAATCGAAATGGTTTTGCACCAGACCGAACACACTAGCCAATTTACCGGTTTTTATTTTCAGACCTAAAAAGAGAGCTAAAGGGCTCGCGTACTTTTCAAATGTCATAAAGTTTGCCCAAAATGCGATGCTGCCTGTCGGAACTCATTTTCTTTCCCATACAGTACTTTAATTTTGTGTCCAAAATCTCCTATTCCAGGTGATTTATTAGATCTTTTCAAGTTTTTTGTTATATTGGAACATGAGCATTTACTGTGTTCCTTCCCAGAGTGGACGAAAATCGCAATGGCAGAAGATCTTCACGGAGAGGCATGAGTTTTCCTTTCCTTTTAGACTACAAGAGAGAAAACAGGAGACATTTGCCTGATTTTTGTACAATATACTGATTACTGGGTTAGTTTTATTTTAAAATCATTTTATTTTTTATTTAAAAAGATCAAAAAGAAAAAAAAAATATTGGCATGCATACTGAATACGCTAAATTAAGAATAAAAGAAATGTCAACTCACATGCATGTGCGCCACGGGGCTAACTCACCCAGATCGATCCGTAGCAAAACTCAGGATGTTAACCTGTGATGCTACACTCACTGAAATTCATCACGAAACTCGCCTGTGTAAATTTTTATTCTTTTTTTCAAACGTTTTTTTTTTAAATCCCTTCAACATTTTTGTAAGAAAGAAAAAAAATATAAATTTATCAAAAAATACTTCCGTAACCATTATGTTTTTAAAAAAAAATCAATCGATAAAAAATATCGGTGGCTCACCTCCGTGAAAGTAAAGTTTTCCTAGTTTTATAACCCATATCATGCCATGTAAATTCTTGGACTATGTTCCAAGTGAGCCTGAGCATTAGCATTGATTTATGCATGTGCATATGCAAAAATACATCTTTTAGAGTATCTCTCGTTGGATTATGCAAATGTAAATCTAATGAAAAATTTAGCTAATAGGATTTGAAAATATTATTCATTAGATTATCTAACTTCAAAATTTTTTACTTTTAGCTACAGTAAAATTAAGGTTTACAATCAAATTTGATTGTTACTATTTTATATTCAAATGAATAAAAAATAATATCTTTATACACTTTCTCTCTTCCCTCTATTCTCCCTCCCCATTCTCATTATTTCTCCATATTATTTAATAAAAAATAATAATGTATTTTCATATAAGCTCTTAATTTAGAAAAAAAAATTAATAGAAAAGAATTTTTTTTAAATTATTAAATTTATAATATTTTATTATTATTTTGACTAATAAATGGATAATCCAATGTAGAAATAAGTTTTAAATGAAACAACCAAATGTAAAATCATATCATATTATGTAAATTGTACATTTGCATTTGGATAATCCAATAAGAGTGTTCTTAGAAATTGACTTTGTTATTAAAAAAAAAAACTTTCACATTAGATTATGCATCTTTAAGTTAAAGTAATAATAAAATATTAATTGTTTTCCTAAAATTAATTTTTTTTATATATATATTTTGCAATTAACATCAACTACATACATTTGGCATTAATAATACAAATATAATAATAAAAAAATATAATTTGTTTTATATATTATATATATTAAGAATATAATGAAATGATAAAAAAAAAATATAGTATGTTATAATAATAAAATGAAGGTGAAGGTGAAGGTGAAGGCTTGTGTTGTTGGGGGAGGGAGAAGAGGAAAGGGTTGTGAGAGAGAGTGGGAGGAGACAGAAATAATTAATAAAATAAAATTTGTAGAGTGAATATTGGATCTCCAAATTTGTCTAGCTGTTGTTCATGGCTATGCAAAAATATAGAGATGTATAATCCAATATAATCAAATTTAAGATCATATTATGCAAATATGTCTTTACATATACATACAGAGAAACCAATGTCACTAATCTATCCAATCCTATTAGTCCTTGGTGTCAAAGCTTCTAGTAACAGTTACATCCCGTATGCACCTCATCAACAACGATACGTCGATACAAAATGACATTTCCTTTATCAATAAACCCTAAATGAAAAGGACGGGAAAAAAACAATTCCAGGCAAAATAAACTTCAAATCCTACATCATGCCTGAATAGGTTCTAAATATGATAAAACTTTAAAGCAAGACCTACATTCACTCCTTTATTTTAAAATTTTGATTATAGAAGCTCACTACTCCATATTAGGTATGAAATTATACTGCACCTTCTGCCTTCTCCACAAAGGAAAATATGAGAGATTTTGTTTATATTCATTTACAAACTAGAAGACTCAACCAATGAATGGCATCAGAGTGTTTGATATCAGGTAACCATGACATGATAGAGTTGGAATATTAGATCAAAAGATTTTGTTCAAACCTTTCAACTTATAAGTTAGTATATGGAGGATACACCGTCCATTCTACTTTTATGGTATGATTTAATTTGTAGGATTCCAATTTCTAAATCATTTCTACAAACAAAATTCTATTATATTAGGAGTGTGGAATATCTCATTCACATGGACTTGCAAATAAAATTTGTATTTTTGTTCCAAAGCTTGTTCTAACTAATTTTGTTTCTTCTCTCATGTATACTTGTTCTAACTAACTTTTGTTTATTAAAATATTACTTACTTTAGCTACAAGTTCCTCCATGAATGGTTGCATAACATAACGGACCACTAGCCTCCTATGGCTCAAGGTGGCTCGATCTCATCTAGCCACCTGGCCCATTCAACCACCATAGTGGTGACCCAATCTGGCCAACCTTGTAGTGGCCTACCTAGCCATAATGGATAGCCAGATCAGGCCAACCCATGATGGCCCAATTTGTGCTTCATTTTTTTTCCTTAAGCCACTAAAGATATTGTTTGATATTGCAAACAATATGCTTTTATATGTTACATCCTTCATATCAAACTAGCAAGAAACCCTGGACATTGTTTATAGGATATGACAAAAAAATTTGTCATCCAACATTTAAGTAAAAATGAACAAACTTAAAAAGATAGTGAATTAGATAGAAGATAAATGAAGAACAAACTTAAAAAGACAGTGAATCTATGACGTTTAGGAATTATATCTAAACATTTGATCTAAGAGGAATATACAACCACTCTCATACAATAGAGTGACGATGACCCTTCTCAACACATGAGACATAACTTGTACATTCACTCCAACCCGTTGTTTTAAAATTTTGATTATAGAAGTTCACTACTCCATATTAGGTATGAAATTATATCAATTCTTGGACCTTCTGCCTTCTCCACCAAGGCAAATATGAGAGATTTTGTTTAGATTCATTTACAAAGTCAAGTAAACCAAACGTGACAAAACCCTTCCAAACCAATGAGGAAGATGTAGTATAATGTATGAAAAATTGCAAGAGGAGCATACAACTACTTGATCTCATTGATTATGAACCACCTAATCTGCAATGTGTTTATTTATTCTCAAACATAGCCTAAGCCATCGCAAGAAAGAAACAATTCCCAACAACCATGGTTATTCTTTAATAAGTCTATCAAAGGTTAATATTGATATGGCTATTTTCTGTCTGTTGTTATATGGCTATTCCCAGAGTGAATAGTAACCTCAATAGTAACAACTAGTGCAATGTTTTTAAAATCAGAGTGTGGAATGTCCAAATTAGGTTAGGAAAGTTTTTTTTTCACACTTAGAAAGATCTTATCCACATTTGGTAAATAGTTTTGGACATTTCGCACAAAGATGAACCATGAGATGGATTGGGAAGAAATCAAGATGTGAGATCATGCCACCTAAGCAAAACTCTATTCTTTCATCTAATCAATCAAATTGAGCCAGACCAAAGAGGATTTTAACCCTAGTGAAACCCTAAATGGTTGGAATCCAATTGAAACCCCAAAAAATTGGTTGAAACCAAAACCCTAAACGGTTTCCCCAAAGCCTAAAGTTGGCCTCCAAACCCTTTTTGATCCGATTTCTAGTATTGTGTTTAATCACTTGATTAAATCACTTCCACATGCTATTAATTCACCAAATTCTTGTTATGACTTCATTATCCAACCTTTTAATCATTGAAAATTTGATTAGGCCAAGGAAAATTAGATTTTAGCTTGATAGCATCTCAAACCCTAACCAAACCCCTTTTAAACCCCAAATTGAAGTTTACTTGGTTGAGACCCACTAAGTCCCACGAATTTGGCTATCTTGGCAAAGCTTATTTTATTGAAGAAGTTTCCTCCCCCACATGGTAGGTCATCCACTACCCTTGGCTACACCCAATAGTGTATTGATGTAAAGGATAAATCTACCTCATCACCCTCCATACTTCACAGTTGCAAGAGGCAGTCCTTGCCCCTCACTATTCTCCACCTTATGTGACATAGCCATCTCCAATTAAGAGTCATTCAAGCACATGCCTTCACCCTCTAGACTTATAAAGTCTTGCAAGACATATTTCACTCCCTTTCATCATATCTTCTCCCCATTCTTTGAGAGAAACCCAAAAGATCTCTCTCGTTCAGATTTCTAGCTCCTTTTGTGTGGTGAGTTTCGACCATTATAAGTATTTTCTCATGTTAACGTCTTCATAAAAGTTGTTTGTATTTGATTTTTGTTTCCATGGATATCTTATTCGTCTCATTAAATGGTCATTTGATCGGTAGAAAGTATTTTTAACCATGGAAATGTCATTCTGGGTGTGAAACTAGAAAGTATGTTATGTTTTGGAATTTGTGACCAAGCTAATGGATACATCTTGGTTTGAAAATTTTATAGAGTGTTTTTAGCATGTATTTATGAATGTACATTGAGGTTTTATTGCATGAATAAAGCTTTTGATGATATATTTTCTTAGATCTATAAACTTGAAAAATGGAAGTGGTAAAACAGTTCTTGTTTTGAGAATGTTTGAATATTTTGTGATTTGATCTTACCCCAAAGGCTTTGATATTTTTATGTGATGATCCTAAGTCTCTTATTTACATGTTAGTATGCTAATTTGAATATATTTAGTATTATTTTCAAAGATATGATATTTCTATGCAAAAGGATTTTGGTTAGGCCAAAGATTTGATATTTCTTGGTTTGATCCATGTTTTATTGATTTTTAGCCATGTGATTTTAAGTTTGATTGTTGAATATTCTTTAGGACACATTTTTAAACCATGTTATGTTTGAGTTTGAAGATCTCATCTTTTTAAACCATATCTCAAGAGATTGATCAAAGTAAGTTGAGAAAAAGTTTATGTTTTTGGACTAAGTGTAAAACTAAAAACTCCAAGTGTTATTTTGTGATTTTTGGTGATTTTTGCGTGATGATTTAAAGCATGGTTGATCTTAGGATGATATTATGAATGTTAGAAGTAATATTTGATTTTTTTGGAATTCTTGGATATGTCTTGATTAAAGTCAAAACTTGTGATTCAAGGGTTTGCTTTTTATTAAAAAGTTTGGATCTTTTTACAAAAAGTTTAGTATTGATGATTAGCTTTTTCTTAATGGACGTTTTAAGTATTTTTTTTTAAACAAAGAACATGAAGATTTTTGTTGCAAAATTTTGGTTTAATCAAGAGTTTTGAAGTTGGAAGAAATTGCAACAAAAATAAGAGAAATGGCCTATGTATGTTTCGGCCATCGTGAGTTTCCCATAGTTGTGAATGTAAATTTTGATAATTTTTGGAGTTAAGATGTGAAATCCTTAAGTTAGGGTAAAATGGGCATTTCCCCACATGTAGAGTTGTCGCTTTTACACATTGTTAATTATTAGTAATTAAATTTCTAACTTTTACAATATCTTCTTACAGTTTCTCGTGTTTCACGCTTTATTCTTGTAGAACGTGACAATCGATGTAAGTTAGCTCTTAACTTACTATCAGTTTACTATGTATGTGTGATGGGCAAGAGAACTACAATTTATATATGTATGTTATTATATATGTCATGTCATACCACGTCATTACATATTTATTTGTTACGCATGATTTATTCTATAATGAATATTTATCTATTAAACAATCTATTCTGTCATGTATTGCTATATGTTATAAGTATGCCATATGTTACATGTATGTCATATTATGTAATATTCATTGTTGCAAGTATGTTGTTTGTTGCATGTTATGTCATGTTACGAAATGTTCTTTGTTATATGTTATGTCATATTGTAAAATGTTTCTATCTCAAGTAAGTCATGTCCTTCAAGTTACGTTCAAGTCATGTTGAATTATGTCAGAACTTCTGTCCTTTCATATTTCAGTCACATTTCATCTTGAATATAGTTTGTGTATCTTGAGAACAACCTTTCAAGTCATGTTTAGTCAGTTATGTCTAGGATATTCATAATGTAATCACTATGATTGTCCAAGTATCTCCATTCATAATTCATGCAAGGTACTTCTGGAAAAATCATTTTTATTGTCAAAATTTAGTTCAAGGTCAATTATGCCGATACTCCTAGTGTAATAGTTCTGATTGTTAGGGTATTTTATTTAAAATACTCGTAATGTAATCATTCTGATTATCAAAGTATTACTACGTATTTCTGGTGTAATAATTTTGATTTCTATTGTACGTGATTTAAAATACTCGTGATGGAATCATTTTGATTGTTTGAGTATCTCTGACAGAATACGTTGGGTGGAATCATTCTAATTATTCACTATTCCTGCTGAAACCACTGGCGAAATCATTTTGATTGTCAGAACTCAGATCAAATTCATGTTAAGTTAAGTTTCAGTTCAAGTTCATGTTTAGTTCATGTTTCAATTCATGTTAAGTTCATGCTTAGTTCCAGTTCAAGTTCATTTATGTTCACGTTCATGCTCAAGTTCGATTTATTAAACAAGATTCCAAGTTCATGTATTTCACATTTATGTTATGTTCCAATTCACGTTCATGTTATGTTCAAGTTCACATTAATATCAAGTCTCAAGTTCACGTTCATGGTTTGTCACGTCAAGTCAAGTCTCAGTTTCAAGCCCATGTGATATTAATTTTCAAGTTCAGTTCACGTTTCAGTTCAAGTTATGTCAGCTCATGTCATGTTATGTCAAGTTATGTTATGCTTATTATTTTATGTTATGTTATGTCAAGTTATGTTATGATTATTATTTTATACCATGTTATGTCAAGTTATGTTATATCTATTATTGACTTTGAATGTGCATTCATGTCTTTACTGACATGCATGCATCATTAACTTGTGTGAGAGTTTCCTGTTAATTTGCTGAGATTTGCAATCAAATCTCACTGTGATAGTTTCAACTACCATTCCCCCCCGAATGATAGGCGATGTGTCAGGACAAGAGCAAAGAGTAGACACTGGCAGATTGAAGGAGGTTTACTAGATGCCATAGATGCGATGCAGAGCTTATAGCCTCCATAGTTAAGTTTTTGGACAGTGTTCTAGCATCGTTAGTCAAGTTACATGAGTTACTCAATGAACTAGCCTAATAGTATATTTTGGTAATGTAATTATAGAGCCCAGTCTCTGTTGTTTTGATATTACAGTCTTTTGAGACCCATACTCTAATCGTGGATGTTTATTTTGTTAAGTATGCATGGATTATGTTTTAACTATTTAGGATATTATAAGTTTGGTGCATATTATACTAAAAAAAAAAAAAATTATCCACTGCGAATATTGTATAATGCTATATGCATGTTAAAAACATTGCAACTTATATGTCATGAATGAAGACAAGTAACCTTGTGTTGCATGTTCCGACACTTTAGATGTCCATTCGATCCCAAACGAAAATCTGTGAGTGTCACAAACAACCTCCCTAGAGAAAGCTTTGTTGAAATCCTCCTCTGACGTAAGCTAGACAAACACGTTACGCTGCTTTCTCATGGAAGAAACAATCGCAACACCAACCAAACCCCGTCTGTTTCTTATAAACAACTTGATCACATCCAGAGATGGTCATTGCCTTAAAAATTTCAACACCTTCGAAAACCTAAAAGGTTCCATAGACTTTTGAATTTTCTCCTTAGAAAAGAAAAAATGATTAAGTGGAAATAATATGAAAATTTAGCATGTAAATTAAGGGTTTTGGTCTGAAAATGAGTTACATATGCTTATTTACATAATAAGTTTACAACAAAGGCACCACAAGGTCAAAATGGAAAATACATGGGAAATATTACTATCTGCCACTTACCTCACACACTCACTCGACACGTAGA
Organism: Carya cathayensis; assembly: GCA_011037825.1. NCBI lineage: Eukaryota > Viridiplantae > Streptophyta > Magnoliopsida > Fagales > Juglandaceae > Carya > Carya cathayensis. Next base: position 1,228,193 of record QGSO01000275.1, read on the forward strand.
AAAGGGAATCCTCTCAAGCCCATAACCCTTACTGTTTTGCATCTCAAGTCTCGCACCTTAGAATACCGCATGGAATTGGAGAGAGCAACAACCAGGAGAGAGAGATCAGAAGAAGCACTGTAGAGGATGAGGAAAGAGAGCTTAAAAGGGAGGAAGTGGTGTGCAAGAAGGGGATGTTGGGATTTTTGGCAGGACCCAAAAATCACTTCGAGAATTCTGCTTACAATTTTAGGGTTTTTGTTTTTTTCCTTTCTGGGGACAATGGATCAGTTTTTTTATTTGATGAATAGCTTCTTTTCATACTTGATGGGAAAGTAATTTCATAACCTAGGTCAAGGGAAACCTTTGAGTAGTAGGGTTTCAATTGGGGGTTTTGATTTCTTTTCGGTCTTAACTTGTATCCTCCATAAGTTTCTGTCATTCTTATAGACACTGGGACTAGGGTTTTTTTGTGTCCTCTTTGATCCATCGTTGATTGAAGGCACGGTGAATGCTTAAGGGATGCAGACCCTAATCCCGAGTTGCATGCTGATTGTCAGTCTGATATGAAATTTGTTGAGATTATTCAAAAAATATTTTGTTAGTGCTTAAATCATATACATCATCCAAATGCTTTAATCATGATTGAAATTCCATTTGATAGTAATTGTGAATGCAAAATTCCCCTAAAACCCTTCTATGCAAAGGAGACCTGAAACCTAGGTGTTTGTCTAAAAGCTTTTCAGAACATTGATTTTAAGTATTGCACTTGTTTTTCTTTATCAACACATAGAGTTTAGTTTCTTTAACTGATTTTTATAAATTTTAGTGTGCATCCAAATCCATCTTATTCTCATTTAGGTTCTTCAGAAAAGAAGCAAAAATATTATTTTGAAACCTTCAAGTTTTCTAGTAGGAACAATCTGGTTTACAAACTTGCCTAGTGACCATAAGCAATATTTGAACAGCTAATATTTCACTTTCTTAATTCTTTTTTTTTTTCAATAAGTAACTGCATAGTATTGAATCTGTCTTAATCCCTGTGAAATCAACCTTGGGACTCTCGTTATACACAAGTTAGACACCTTCTGCATTTGGGAGGCAATTTAAAAGTAGAGCCAGAAAATACAATTCACCATCCAAAACGTTTGGAACCTCAAGGGCATTTGAACATTCAGAATTGAATGAGGAGCCGTAGATAAAAGATCTACAAACAAACTCGGTATGGTCACCAACATGGGGCCATCAGGGCCCCCATAGTTGCCATGCAAAAGCACGTAAAAACCCTAGTGGAAAAATCACTAGCCATGTCACCAAAGCAAAACAACTTTCCCAACTAGTCGCCTTTGCATCATATTGCTTCAAAAATTGAACTGGATACTTGGCTTCATAGAGAAGATGTTCAATTAGCACAGTATGGAAAAGTACATTGGTGGAGGCAAGGTGATAAGAACTCTCATTTTTTTCATGCTTTACATATTAAAAGGAAGCAGTCCAAGATTATGGAGATGAAGCTTTCGAATGGATTGATCTTAAATTCCCCTCAAGAAGTTCATGATGGTGCAGTGCAGTATTTTATAGAGTTCTTGGGGCAGTCTAGTTGAGTGGTGCTTCCAAATTTAGGGGACTTGGTTTCCGATGTTATCTCAAAAAATGATAGTTTGAGGCTTTGCTCTTTGCTGACCAAAGAAGAGGTGAAACAAGCAGTGTTTAGCATTCCCATTAAGAGTAGTCTGGGTCCTTATGGATTTGATTCGGGTTTTTATTATGCTTGTTGTGATATTGTTCATTTGGAGGTTGTGGAAGCGGTAAGGTAGTTTTTCCAGGTGGTTTCTTTTCCCAGATTTTATATTGCTTCTTGTCTGGTTCTTATTCCTAAAATGCCTCAGCTGACGGGGTTTGATAAGTTTTGGCCTATTACTTTATGCTTAGTGTTTTATAAAATCTGCACCAAGGTTTAATGGCGTGACTTGCTCCTTTACTCTCTTCAATGATTTCTTCATAGCAATGTGCTTTTATCTCAGGAATGAGAATTTTGATAATATTAGTCTCACACAAGAAATTGTTCATTCTCTTAATAAGAAGGTTATGAGAGGTAATGTTATTTTCAAACTCGATATGGCTAGGGCATATAATAAGAAATTTTGCATGTCTACGAGGCTTTTGGTTTTTCAATTTTTGTTTGTGGTTTGATCAAGAATTGTATTTCTTCACCTTGGTACTCGATAATGATGAATGGAACTTCTCAGGATTTTTTTCAGGGAGGTAGAGGTTTGAGGTAGGGAGATCCACTTTCACATTACCTTTTTATTATTATGGAAGAAGTTTCCTCTCACTTATTAAAGATGAATTTATTGTGTGGAAAAATTAAAAAATTTTCTCACCCAAGAGGTACGCCTCTTGTTTCTCATCTCCTTTATGCTGATTATGTAGTGATTTTTGCTAGTGGTGGTAAGAATTAAGTTAAGGAATTGATGAAAGTTATTGATACTTATGAGGCATGGTCTAGTCAAAGGGCTAGTAAGGAGAAAACTGCTATTTATTTTGCTAAGCAATTTTCTTTAGGGAGGAAGAGGGAGTTACTTCGTTTTACTGGCTTTGTTGAAGGGAGCATTTCTTTTATTTACCTAGGTGTGCCTATTGTCACTGGTAAGCTTGCTAATTGGCATTTGGATCCTCTTTTAAATTGAGTGAGGGAAAAAATTGGAGGGTGGAAATTAAAATGCCTCTCCATTGGTGGAACGTTGGTGTTGTTGAAACATGTTTTGTCAAGTATGCCTATTCATCTTATGTCTATTCTTCAATTACCATGGATGGTGTTGAAAAGTCTTAATAGGATGTTTAGTTCCTTTTTTGGGGGCAAGAAAGATGGAAAGGAAAAAAAAGAAATGGATTGCATGGAATTCTATGTGCAAGCCAATTGAAGAGTGGGGGAGTTGGTCTTCAGGATTTTGCTGAGGTGAAGTCTTCTCTTCACATTAAATTTGCTTGAAAGGTCATGACAGGTGATGATCTTTGGTCTTGATTTTTCAGTGCAAAATATATAGGAGATAAGCATGCCTCTTTATTAGAGCCTAAGAAGGGGTCTTGGTTTTGGAGGATGGTGGTGAAGTGCATTCCAGTAGTTTTGAAAATTTCAAAATGGAAAGTTAGGGATGAGAATATTTCATTTTGGTCCCCTTGCAGTTAATCTTCCTGTTGTGGGTGCACCGAGTTTGAAGTTGGGTGCATTAAAGGTTTCGAATGGTTGGGACATTGCAGTATTGGAGATGCTAGTTGGTTTAGAGAAGATGGATGAAATATGTCGGTTTTTGGGTGCATATAAAACTAGTCAAGATCTTCTAGTTTGGCTTAATAATAAAGATGGTCGTTTCTCTACAGAGAGGGCATGACAATGCATTCGTGTGAGTGCTCCAATTGTGAATTGGTCTTCTTGGGTGTGGAATGAAGCTATACCAAAAAACATTTCAATCCTTATGTGGAAAGGTTTCCATAACTGTTTGAGTGTTGATGATAGAGTGAGAAGAGTTAGGATTCCAATTACTTCTAAATGTAATTGTTGTGATGGAGGTAGCTATGAGGATTTAAATCATGTTCTTGCTGCAAGTGACATTGCTTCAACTATTTGGAAGAGTTTTCTATTATTTTGGGCGTGTTGTATGACCCAAATAGAAGTTGGTCTGAGATGATGTTGCTTTGGTTCAGACGTGCTTCTTGTTCTTCCTAGGTTGGTAGTATTTTGGGTATTCTTCCTTGTATTATTACTTGGAAGTTGTGGCAACGCAGGTGTAAGGCAAGAATGGAAGGTAGATGTTTTTCGGCTAAAGAGGCTTGGAGATCTGTATGTGTTTGGCTAGGTAAAGTGCTATATAATTTGTCAAAGTTTGCCAAAATATTGTTTGTTAATGAGGATTGGTTGAAGGAACTGTGTATTCCTGTCCTACCGATTAAACCAGGAAAGGTTAGATTGGTTTCTTGGGTGAAGCCAATGCAGGGTAGATTTAAATAGAATATTGATGGTTGTAGTTTAGGCAATCCTGTGAGGTTGGGAACTAGTGGTATAATTTGAGATATGCATGGGATATGCTTCTTTCTTTCTCATACTATCTTAGGGATGGATCTAATAATCTTGCTGAGTTAAAGGCCTAATTAATTGGATTGCAATATTGCCATGCATTGGGATTACAACAGGTAGATGTCCAGTCAAATTCTCTAGTTTATGTAAACCAGATACATCAACAGAGATGTGATGTTTGGTATATTGAAGATTTTTGGGAGGAGGTTATGAGCTTGCTTAGAGGGGTTTTATCATTAATCACATCTTTCGGGAAGGTAATGTGCCGGCGGATTATTTGGCAAAATTAGAAGCTCAAGGTTCGACTTGGGTTTGGAGATCTTTATTTCATGTTCCAAAATTTTTTAGATGTTTGATACGTACTGACAAAATTGTCTTTACCTTATTGAGATGTTCTTGAGCCGATGTATTATAGTTTATTTGGGGCATTTGTCTATTTTATTGACTATTGTGGTTGACTGGCAATAATGTTTTTATTGGTAATGTCTTGTAATTATGGTACTCTTTCGCAATAAGTGATGATTTATCATTGAAGTTATGAGATTTCGTAAAAAAGTTTAAAAAAATTAATAAAAAAAAAAAGCCTCACCATTGGCATGGAATGTTTAATAATTTGATTATTTAATTTGCCTATATGAATCAAGTTGTAGCCTTTATCACCTAGTCTAGCCAATTTCAATATAAAATTCAAATCATTAATGCGACTATGATGGTCAGTGCTTGAATTTATGCCTGTTGTCAAAATTGTTTTTGGTTCTGTATGTCATATTTTGGTCCTATCAGAGACGAAAGCACAAGCAGGGCCACAGGGCTAGCTCCCCCTCCCCCAAAAATGTAGGAAACATAAAGAAATTATGGGCGATTTCCCCCGTCGTCCTGTCTGAGATGTCTATTTGTTTATCTCGTATGCCTTGTTAATTGAATTGTGGTGTAGTTTTGTGTAAGTTTTGTTGCTTTAGATTTCTTTGCATTGGCATGACGTAGGTTGTGTTGGGCAACCACTTTTAGAGAGAGATTCTACGTTGTTGATGTAAAATATGCAGGACTCGAGACATGTCTGTGATGCATCATGACAAGTCTTCAGATCTGAGAGTCGTTGAGAGCAAATTGAAGATGTCTTTCCAAGTACAACTAGATGTGTACATAGGAGTCATTTTTTTTTTCTATATATATTTGTTCGTGTTAGGAATCGTTTAAGAAAAGCAGAAAGGATTCAAAATAACACAATCTTTTGTGTAATGCTTTTTCTAGAGACGAATTCTTAAGTTTAGTTTGGCGTTTTGGAGGATATTTTAATAAAAACACAGATCTTTTCCTAATTCAATGGGTTTTCTTATACTTTAGCATTTTCATCCGATTCTCTGTAATATTTTTTAAAAGTTAGTTAGAAATCACATTCTTATAATTTTTTCTTAAACTTCCTACATCCTATTCTTTATCATTTCTCTATTCTGTGAAAATAATATTTCTCTATTATTTCATTATTATTATTTTCTCTCATTTTTCTCTATATTTTATTTAAAATATAATATTGGAATAAAAAAATCAAAATAATGATTTAGAATGTGTACAATAATTTGGGGAGTGACTATACACATCTTAAAATCAAAACTTAATTTACGAAACTGAATGTAGATGAGTTTTTTTTTTTTTTTTTTAATTTTTCATATATAATTTATTATAATTTGACTAAAGATTAGTTTTAAGGATGAGAATGGGACGCTCTTAAATTGAGAAAAGTCATTGTGGAGCTTTCTGACATTGTTGCCTCACTTGGGGCCCGACTGAATTCAGGAAATGTTTGGAGAGTACACTAGGAGTTACTGGTAGAGGAAGTTACTGAGAACGTTGTCGTTGAGCACTCTAATGACGGCTCTGGCGCCCGAGCTTGTCTTGCGTAGCATTTTATGGAAGGGTGAATCATATTTGGAGAGTATAGAAGGATTAGCTGAAAGTTAAATTTATTAAGTATTTATCCATTAGCCTAAACTCTAAAAATAGTTTTCAAACTTGATGGTTTCTGTACATGGACTAAATTAATATTTTATTGTTGTTTCTCTTTCTTCTCCTCATGCTTTTTGTTTCTTCTCATGCTTTTTGATACTGGGATATTTTATAGCAAAAATATATGGGCAAACCGCACGTTAACTGGGGCATGTTCTTTTTTCACTTTTATAGCAAAAAATATATGGCCAAACCGCACATTACCTACTGGGATATTTTATGTAATCCAAGATGCAGATAGTCTTTTTTAAATTAATAATTAATAATAGATAGAATGGTAAAATATGATAAAATTAAATAAATTAATAATTAAAAAAAATTAAAAATTTTTGTAAATTGATATTATTTTATTACTATATAATAAATAAATAGATAATCTAATATAAAAATTTGATATGAATGGAATAATTAAAGTTAAATTTATCTTATATTATTTTATTATTTATATAATTAAAAAATAATTATTTCAATATAAAGATTTATATAATTAAAGTTAAATTCATCTCATATTTATAAAAAATTATTCTTTAACTTTAATTAATTCATTAAGAGTGCTCTAAATAGGGCTCAAACTTACATGCTGCAGCCTGCCAGTTTCTAATTCTGCAGCTTTTGTGATGCTGTTGTATTTTGTCGGTATTGGCATATTTCAAGTGCACTTATGCTGAATTATGAAATAAAATGGGGGTGTTAGCTTCGATTTGGTAACAAAAAAATTTCATCTCAAATTTAAAATTTTTATTTCATCATTATAATTTTTTTAAATCTCCATATAAAATATAATAAATAATTCAACTTTTTCTTAACTTTTTCAAATATCAAAACAATAATAATATTACAATATAATATTTTCATATTTCACCTTAAACTCAAAATTTTCATCTCACTTACCAAGTAGAACCACTGTTCTTTCTGGAATCACTTTGCCATAGCATTCTCCTCTTTCTATTGCAAATAAAACAGGATTCTGGGTATAAGAAATTTGGAATATTTGAAAAATAATTTGTAAATGCTTAGCTTGTGCAGGTCTGAGTTAGCCTTTTGGGGATAGAAATACACGTTATTTCACCTATAGGCAACTCAAAAAAGAAGGACAAATGCTATTAAAAGTGTCAAGGACCCACAAGGGAGGACAGTTGTTGAGCAGGATGAAATAGGGGAGGTATTCACAGGTTACTTCTCTTCCCTTTTTAATACATCTAGCCCCTCTAGTTTTGAAGAATGCTTGGGTGTAATGAACTCTAAATTGAATGTTGAGATGAAACAATGGCTCCTGCACCCCTTCTCTAAGGAAGAGATAAGAGCTGCAGCCTTCCAACTGAACCCATTAGGATCTCCTGGTCCTGATGGGTTTCCTGCCCAATTTTTTCAGAAACATTGGGAGGTGGTGGGTGAGAGGTATGTAAATTTGCTCTTCAGGTCCTCAATCAAGATAGTTCCCTTTAGGAGGTTAATGACATGTATATCTCACTCATTCCAAAAGTCAAAAACCCAAAAAACGTTGTTGAGTACAAACCCATTAGCGTATGTAATGTAAGCTATAAAATTGTCTCTAAAACCATTGCCAACAGATTGATAGGAATACTTCCTAATCTTATATCTTTGAGTCAAAGTGCTTTTGTGCTTAATAGACTCATTTTATACAATGTACTAGTTGCCTATAAAGCCCTACACTCAATGAATTCAAGGATGACAGGCAAAAGAGGATGTTTGGCATTAAAACTAGACATGAGCAAAGTTTATAACGGGGTAGAATGGAGTTTTGTCAAAGCACTCATGACAAAGATGGAATTTCCCCTTCACTGGATCAAACTCATCCAATCCTGTCTTAACTCAGTATCCTACTCTATCCTGGTTAATGGGGAACCACAAAGGAAATTTAGGCCTTCAAGGGGCCTTAGACAAGGTGATCACGTGTCCCCATACATATTCATCATGTGTGCTGAAGCCCTCACTGCATTGTTGAATCAAGCAGAACAATCTGGCTTGATAACACCTGCACCAATAGGAAGAGGCCCCATCTCAATTAATCATCTTTTCTTCATGGATGATAGCCTTCTCTTCTGTCAAGCAACCCCTCAGGAGCTCCTTAATGTGCTTAATATCCTAATAGTATATGAGAAGGCATCAGGTCAGGTACTAAACAAAGAAAAGTCCACCATTTTGTTTACCAAAAATACCAAACAAGATGATAAGCACCAAATATTGAAGCTAGCAGGGGTCAATTCATGCAACAACTTTGAAAGATATCTGGGGTTACCAGCACTTGTGGGTAGAAGAAAAGTTGCAAAATTCCATGGCCTTATTGACAGAACATGGGCCCGTGTGACCAGTTGGAAATCAAAGTACCTCTCTGCAGCAGGCAAAGAAGTTCTCCTCAAAGCAGTGCTGCAAGCCATACGTACCTATTCCATGGGGATTTGTTTGCTTCCAATTTCCATAACAAGAAGGCTGAATCAGCTACTCAGGAAGTCTTGGTGGGGCTACAATGAGGACACCTCGAAGATTCAATGGGTCAAGTGGAAACAGATCAGTCATAGCAAAGATAATGGAGGACTTGGTTTTAGAGACTTCAGGAGTTTCCACTTAGCTTTACTTCCAAAACAAGGGTGGAGAATCCTACAGAATCCAACATCTCTATTTGCAAGGATCCTCAAACGGAAATATTTCAGTAAGGTTGAATTGTTAGATGCACAATTGGGTTCAAGGCCATCTTTTGCTTAGAGAGGCATCGATGTAGGTTTGGAGATACTAAAAAAAGGTCTCTTATGGAGGGTGGGTAATGGTAATCATGTGAACATATGGAATGATGGCTGGGTTCCCTCCTTCCCTGCCTACCAGGTAATCTCACCACGACTAGCTAAATGTTGGTGTGAACAGGTCAGTGATCTCATTGATGCAAACCTCAAAATTTGGAAGGACCCACTCGTACAGGAGCTATTCTCAGCAAGGGAGATTGAAGCTATCAAAGTCATACCAATAAGCATAGGAGGGAGAGAAGACAAGCTGGTATGGCCATTTACTAATAATGGACAATATTCAGTGAAAAGTGGATACCATTTCCATCGACAATTGGAGAATGACTTGGAAGGAGAACCATCAAGTAGAGCTCGGGATAAGCAAATATGGAAGAGGATTTGGAAGATGAGAATTCCCCCAAATGTCAAGATGTTCATATGGAGAGCTTGTAGTGAGGCACTCCCAACCTTGGCAAACCTAAAAAGAAGAAAGATTGTTGATGATAGCTCATGCTTCATTTGTAAACAAGCCCCTGAGATTTCGGGTCATGCCTTGTTTAGTTGTACTGCTACACGATATTTGGAATCAGAGCAATAAGAAGGTTCAAAAATTGTTGTGCCAAAGTGATCTCTTCTATGATATATGGTCAATCCTAGTAGAGTCCTTAGATACTGCTGAGTTGGAAAAGAGTGCCATCATCTTGAAGGGAATCTAGACCAGGAGGAATGAAGCCTTTCATGGTAAAGTTTTCATGCACCCCACAAGAGTATTCCAACGGGCAGTAGATGAGTTTTCAGCTTACAAAGATTCTCTCACAGCATTAAAAGGAGACCATGAGACGGCCCTACAGTCATCCATAAATGGAAAAAGCCAGAGAAGAACTGGTTCAAACTCAATTGGAATGCTGCAGTCAAAGAAAGGGAGGGGCGAATTGGCATAGAAGTGATTGTCAAAGACTTCCAAGGACAAATCATAGGTACTCTCCGTGCCCAAAGGCCTCTCAAAGGATGCCCCTCGGATGCTAAAGCTTATGGACTACTCATGGCTGCAGTGTTTTGCAAAGAGCTAGGCCTACAATAGGTCTGTCTAGAGGGTGACTTTAAGCATGTAGTCGACTTGTTGCTAAGCCATGGTCTGGATTAGAGCTTGGGGTGTTGCCTAATTGAAGATGCACAACAAGTGCTAAATTCAAGCATCAAGTGGACAACTTCTCACATCTATCGAGAAGCAAATAAGGCAGCCCACTAACTAGCAAAAGTTGCCTTTGAGGAAGCTGAAGATGTCTATGACATTGAAACATGTCCTCCTTGTATTAAGTCTATTATGATTTCAGATTTGATGTAATCTCTTTTCTCTATGCTTCATTAGACCATAGAGTTGAACTTTGTTATTGGTACCCAGATTAATGAGATCAGTATTTCAAAAAAAAAAAAAGTTAGCCTTTTGAAAAACAAAAAATAAGACCCACTTTTTTCAAAGGTTTGTATGTCATGTGTTTGTATTTAACTTTACTCTTTCAAATTTAGACATCTAAAAACAAAAAACAAAACAAAATGGCTTTTACTTTTTGCAGGAAGAAAGTGCCTTTAATTGTTTCTAGGACTGTAAATAAACCAGTCTATTTGATAGCCTGCTCAGTACTGATTCGGTTAAATTCGAATCAAACTCGAGTTGTGAAAAAAATAAAAATAAAACTCCAACATGAAAGCTGATACCCGCTCGATTAGTAAATGACACATACCCAACTAAACTTGACTCGACTCGAATAAAATTAGTTAAGACCCACTCATTTATGCTCAGGTATACTCATTAGCTCGACTCTACTAGAGCTCATTTATATATTGATAAATATTTCAGTTAAGTGGTTTGCTGGCTCCTAAGAAATAGTTCTTTTAATTTTGTAAGTCTACCAACACGATCTTTGTGCATGTGGTCAACCTTGCAAGCCAATTAAAGAAGAGTGATAATCCCTTGAGTAAAGAATCTTTAGTTTTGGCCATGCTTTTGTGGTCACATATTGGGGAGAAGGGGGGGGGATTATTTAGGATATCAATTTTTGTATTTGCCATTTTAATTAAATGTAGATTCCAATGTTTACCCTTTGTGTATTGTAATGGATTGAAAGGATTTAAAAAAGTACTCATTAAAAATAGAGTAAAGCAGACGGTAAAAAAGGCTTGAAGAGTGCAAATTACAACAAAAAAGTTTTCAAAAATTGGGGAATGAAAGGACGAAGTATAGTGAAACAGGGGATAATCTAGAATGAAAGTGCAAACACAATAGTGAAGTTATTACTAAAAAGAATATCATGGAATAACTTCACCCTTCAATTCTTTTTAGTAACCATAGACGATCTGATCTTTTAGTTCTCTTGAATAACATTGAGCATCCTAATTTGGCTTTGAATTCCTTAGGAAGGGAAAAGCATCTCAGTTGTCACATTGTTCTTTGCATTTCTGACTAGCTGGTCGTTTTTTTTTTCCTAAGCAAGCGAATAAAATTCATTAGAAAAGTAGAAAAGACTATATATGAGGAGGGGGTGGGGTTCCCCAACGAACAACATAGAACAATAACAACAGTACAAAGAGGTGGATAAAAAGGAAAAAAAATGAATTTTTACGATCAATTTCTTGATCTTCACCCATGTCCTACCAAGAGGATGCCATCTTAAATGATGATAATAAGTTGTTCGTAAAAAGTGGCGAACAATGGAACAACCTCTAGTGGCGGTGGAATCTCCACTAAATGTTGTGAGAGTGGCAGGTGCACTGTTATTTGTTATTTTCAGATGATTTTTAGAGAGATCCGCAGTCCCTTCTTCGAGATCACCAGTTACAGACTGGCTAGTTGCATTAGAGCAAAACCTTCAGAACCGCTTTGATGGATGGCCTGGTAGAAGACTATGTGCAAGTACAATAGAGCTAAGTCTGAAAACATGACACATTTCATTCAAGTGACAAGGGTTCTTGACCTCTTCATCTAAGGCATCATCCATAGGTTTTCCATCTTGAATGTGTCACAATGCCCATTCGGCTAGGGATGTGTGTTCATCACCATCATTGTCTTTCCTCCTGATTGTCAGTTCTAGAAGGATAACCCCGAAATTGCAAACATCAATCTTCTCATTAATTCTTGTCGTTTGAGCATACTCTACATTTCAATTCAACAACACAAAGCTAAGCCAAACGTCTAGTGATATAAAAGTGGAAAACATTATCAATAAAAGGAAGCTTGAAAATTTATATTCACACAAACTTGGAGCTATGTAGCCAAAAGAGACCACCACAGCTAACATTCTAGCCAGTTCTCCCTCCTTGATCAACATCTTTGCTAGATCAAGATCAGCTATTTGTGTGTTTAAATCAAGATCTAAAAGGATGTTGCTCGACTTCACATCCCAATGAACAATGTGTAGTGAGCAGTCATGGTGCATATAGGAGAGCCTCAAGGCAGCTCCAACTTTACATGTCTTAAGCAATGTTGAGCATCCCCATTTGGCTTTGAATTCCTTAAAAGTGAAAAGCATCTTAGTTGCTGCATTCTTCTCTCCATTTATGACTAGCTGGCTGCACTAGAGTAAAACCTTCAAAACCTCCTTCCTAGATGGCTTGATAGAATCCTGTGTGCCAGTACAAAAGAGTTCATGACTGAAAACATGACATATTTCATTCAAGTGACAAGGCTCCTTGACCTCCTCATCCAAAGCATCACGTATAGGTTTTCCATCTTGAATGTATCACAATGCCCATTCGGCTAGGGATGTGAGTTCATCACCATCATTGGCTTTCCTCCTAGTTGCAAGTTCTAGAAGGATAACCCCGAAGCTATAAACATCTATCTTTTAATTAATTATTGTCATGCGAGCATACTTTACATTTCAATTCAACAACACAAGGTAAGCCAAACTTTTGGTGATGGAAAAAGAGAATAACATCATCAATAAAAGGAAACTTGAAAATTTATATTGTTACACACCAGAAACAATGTACCCAAAGAGCTAGCCACGACTGACATTGTAGCCAGTTCTCCCTCCTTGACCAACATCTTTGCTAGACCAAAATTAGTTATTTGTGCATTGGAATTGAGATCTAAAAGGATGTTCCTTGACTTCACATCTCGATCAACAATGGGTAGCAATTAGTCACGGTGCATATAAGAGAGCCTTATGAAGCTCCAACTTCACATCTCTTGAACATTTTTTACCATCCTCATTTGGCCTTGAATTCCTTAGGAAGGGAAAAGCATCTTAGTTACCTCATTCTTCTCTCCGTTTCTAATTGGCTAGCTGTATTGGAGCAAAACCTTAAGTACCTCTTTCATGGATGGCCTAGTAGAAGGATGTGTGCTAGTACAATAGAGTCCAAGTCTGAAAACATGAAACATTTCATTCAAGTGACAAGCCTCCTTGACCTCCTCATCCAAGGCATCTCCTATTGGTTTTCCATCTTGAATGTGTCGCAATGCCCATTCAGCTAGGGATGTGTGTTCATCACCATCATTGGCTTTCCTTCTAGTTGCCAGCTCCAAAAGAATAACCTTGAAGCTGTAAACATTGATCTTCCCATTGATTCTTGTCGTGCGAGCATACTCTACATTTCAAATCAACAACTTAAGCTAAGCTAAACTTCTGGTGATGGAGAAAGAGGAAAACATCACCAGTAAAAGGAAACTTGGAAATTTATATTATCGCACACCTGGAGCTATGTAGCAAAAAGAGCTAGCCATGATTGACATTGTAGCCAGTTCTTCCTCCTTGATCAACATCTGTGCTAGACCAAAATCAGCTATGTGTGCATTGAAATTGAGATCTAAAAGGATGTTGCTTGACTTCACATCTCGATGAATAATGGGTAGTGAGCAGTCATGGTGCATATAGGAGAGCCCTTGAGCAACCCCAACTACTATATGCAACCTATTGGGCCAATCCAAGACAATATGACTGACTAGACTTGAAAAGGTTGTTACTCTATTGTTCCTATGCAGCCAGGGATCCTGGCTACAGTTATCCAAATACTCGTAGACAAGAAGTTTTGACTTATCACTGGAGATACAGCAAAGCAGCTTCACTATGTTGGCATGTCGAATTGAACTAAGCGTTTTGACTTCTGCTAGAAATTGTTTTCCAAGCTTTTCTTCTAGCTTGTTGTTTTTCCAAATCCTTTTCACTGCAACAGTATCACCTAAATGACTAACAACAACACTATATACTTGACCTAATCCACTTGAACCAGTCTTGTTATCTTCTATCAATCCTGACAAAATGTTTGATTATGTGAAATTCAACTTCTGGAATGAGGTGAGCTTCCATGTCAAATGCAATCCATGATTTCTCTATTCATAATTTCTTATCACAAAGAATGAAATAAACAAACTGAGAAGAATTGCCACCACAAGACCTATGATCCAAGCAATTAACTTGTAAGAAGTTTTGCTCAACTTTTGGTGGCACGAACTACAGTTCTCGAGGTTAAGGCATCGAGATGGTCTATTAGCATAAAGACCAAGATTGTTTAAGAAGCTATAGGCATATTCATCATTCTCGAACTCACTTGGGATACCTCCAATCAGAAGATTTGAAAACAAATTGAGTGAAGTGAGCTCCAGGAAGCCAAGTTTTGATGGAATTAGATCAAATAACTGGTTTTCTAACAAGTCCAATTCATTCAGGCTTGGTAAGGACCCAAGTTCCTTTAGAATCTGTCTAGAGATTGCATTCCGGCTGAGGTTTAGAGTAGTTAGCGATTTCCATGAATAAATCTGATAGAAGGGAGCCCAAAAGCCAGTTTCGATCAAGCAAAAGAGTTTTCAAATGAGAAAGATCACGAGGAATCATGCCATTGAAGAGGTTATTACTACCCTTGAGAACTAACAAATTCCTGTTGTTATTCATCTCCAATCGTGAAATATTCCATGTCATTCTCTCAGGAAGCTTGCCTATAAATTAATTATCACTTAACATCAACTTTTTCAAGTTCGATGATGTCTAGAGACCACTTGGAATATTCCCAGAAAACTCATTTTTGTATATCTTTACTAATTTCAAATTGTTGCAATTTCGTAACGACTTGGGCAACTCTCCAACGAGCTGGTTTTTAAAAGTTGATACTTCCACTAACTTCCCATTGTCACGTAAGTGTTTTGGCAACTGGCTGGGAAGACTGTTGGTTGGAAACCAAAGCGTTTCCAACATAGAATACCTCCCAAGTTCTAGAGGCAAACTCCCTGAAAAATTATTGTTATGTAACTCGAGATTTATTAGCTTTGGAAGATGACCAATGCTATATGGGATTTTTCTAGATAGCTGATTGAAAAACAAAGCCAAACCCGTCAAATTTTTGAGCTTTCCAAAATCATTAGGAATTTTCTCTAAGCAATACTACTTTTAAGTTCGCGTGTTCTACTAATAAGATCTTTCTCCATGTCCTTGACCTTGCAAGACAATTTAAGAAGAGTGATAATCCTTAGCGTAAAGAATCATTGGTTTTGGTGGTGAATTTGTAGTGACATATTAGGGAGGCAGAAGGGGGAATTATTTAGGATATCAATTTTTGTATTTGTCATTTTAATTAAATGTAGATTCCAATGTGTACCCTTTGTGTATTGTAAGGGCTTGAAAGGATTTATAAGATTACTCATTAAAAATAGAGTAAAGCAGATGGTTAAAAAATGCTTGAATGGTGTAAATTACAGCAAACAAAAATTTCAAAAACTAGGTTGAAACTTCAAACACAAGGGCTGACTAATTGCTCTAATCATTCAATTTTCTCCAAATGGTTAGAACTCTATTTATTACAATATTGATAATGCAACATGATAAACATCCAACTTAGTTTACAAGATTTTTATGGAAAAACTTAGCAATATTTTCAGTATTTTATATGTTCAAATTAATGGTAATATCAAACATGTATGATGTCTTTGCAAGAAGATACAATTGTTAGCCCTTGTTTATGGAAAAGATCTCTATTCGAAAGTGGTGTAGACTTGGGAGGCACTTTAGATGGAAAATGGTTTGTTTCCCATGCAAATTTTCCAGTCAACTTGCACTAAAGGGACTTGGAATATCAAGTAGCATTTTCTGCCACTGTCATCTTCATTTTCTAGAATGGAATGGAATAGTCGTTGGGAAAGTTAAACCAAAATATAACACGTCTTCCATCTTTGTGGACATTAGATAGAAGTTAACGATAGCACTCTACTTATGGGGAGAAGTTTTTTTCATAAGTACTTCTGGACAGAAATAAGCAGTGGAAATTAGAGAAAAGTCTTGGAAGTGTTCTAAATTTGGTTTATTATTCCTATAATTGCAAAGGTTATCCGGGTAATTGTGGTATAATTTCTCAAACACCACCTTGGTTTACTTTAGGTTAACACTTTATGATACATGTTCTATCACTAAGAAAGTTGAACTATTTCTGTCTCATCTATTTGCTAATCTAACATTATCATACAATATGCTATCCTATAGATTTTCTTTATTAGTTCAAAGAAATATACTTTTGAGATGCTTTTCCCTTTCTAAGGAATTCTAAACCAAATGAGGATGCTCAGCATTGTTCATGGAATTCAAAGCCAAATTAGAGTTCTTGAAAGCTCAACTACTGTTTTCAAATTCAATGGTAATAAATTCACTATTGAATTATTTTTAGGTTGTGTTTGGCTTCTGATGTGATTTCAAATGATCTAAGTTAATATATGAATAGCAATGTTTTGTGCGTTCGATTGAGATGTATTTGAATATAAATAGGTTGAGATTTGTGTTTGAATGTATGAAGTAGGTTTAGATAAGTTTAACTTTTTTTATCGAAAGTTGAAAAAAGTAGTGAGTCCTATTAATAATTGGTTTGTGTCACAAGCCTTCTCCAAGAATGTAAAGAATGTACTCCAAGAAAGAAAGAAAGAAAGAATGAATGAATTAGAGAGAGAATCTGTGTTGAATGTAATTCTTCTGATGATTTATTCCTTTGACTTGTACTCTTTTTATATACTTGTCTACATACTTTAATACACTGATGGGCCATAACTATGTAACTACATATGGGCTTAGTTCCCACACAACATCCTTACAATTAAACTCACACTTAAGCCCAATACTATCAGGCCCATTAAGCCCATTTCCCTAATAAATTTTCCCTCATTCCCTTCAGACGCCTCTTCAACATATGACATTACCTCCCCTCTTAAAACACATTGCCCACAAGGTGTGGGCAAGTTGCAGTCAACGACCCATACTCCTCCCACATAGCATCGTCTGTCGATAACCCTTCCCAGTGGACCAATAACTCCTTTAAGGCCTTGTTGTTTCGCTTCCTCATCTGCCATTGATGTATCTCGATCGATTTTGGCTTCCATAGCCCTTCTGAATCCGTTGGAGGCAACTGTGGTAAGACCACAATGGAGGATCCCACCTTCGACTTCAACTGTGAAAAGTAGAAAACATGGTGGAGCTGAGAAGACGTAGGAAGTTGCAGACAATAAGCAACCTCTCCCAAGTGCTGCAGAATTTGGAAGGGTTTGAAGAACCTCAGAGCCAACTTGAGACAATGGCGCTGCACGACATAGATTTGTCTATATGGTTACAACCTCAAGTAAACCAAATTGCACTAAAAAAAAAACTCTCTCTCTTTAGATTTGCAAATCTTTTCATGCAATTTTGTGATTTCTGAAGATTTTCCTTGAGTAATCGTAAGATCTGATCTATAGCTACGAGTTGCTGCTCCACCCCAACCACCTGGGTTTTATTGGGCATGTAAGATAACAAACGAAAAGGAGGAACTTCGTAGAGTGCTTGGAAAGGTGTCATTTTAATAGATGTATGTATAGATGTATTGTACTACCATTCTGCCACACACACCCACTGTGCCCAATCTCTAGGCCGATAACCCATAAAACACCTTAGATAAGTTTTGAGGCTCTTATTAATAGTCTCAGACTGCCTATCCGTCTAAGGATGATAGGCAAAGCTGCACATCATGTAGTTTAAAAAATCCACTCCAAAATCTGCTTGTAAAGACTGGATCCCGATCTGAAACAATTTCTTGAGGACCCATGAAGTCTGAATGTGTTGTAGGAAAAACTAAGCAATAGTCTTAGTTGAGTAAGGATGAGCCAATGAGACAAAGTGACTATATTTAGTCTATCCATCTACTACAACCCAAATCACAGAATAACCCTTAGAGACAGGCAAACCCTCGATAAAATCCATTGAGTTGTCTGACCATGGCTTCTCTAGAACTGGTAGAGGTTGAAGCAATCCACCTAGTATAGATTGTTCAACCTTAACCCTTTGACAAATATCACACTCACGAACAAACTCCTTCACTGATCTTTTAAGCCCTCACCAAAAGAAATTTCTTCTGACCCTATAAAGAGTCTTATCAACACCAGAATGGCCACCTTTTGGGCTACTATGTAACAAATGTAGATCCTTAGGCACATACAACCTACCCTTATAAAATACAAGTTCCTCTTTAACAGAGAACCTTGAAGAACTTTGACCCTTATTAACCTTCTTAAGACGTTTCTGCAGCTCAGAATCATTAGCATAACTTTGTTTCAATTCAATCAACCAATTAACAGTAGGAAAATAAATCAGGAAGAAAGACCCAAAGACTTCCCCAAGAGATTCTTCAAACTGCCATGACAAGGCATCCGCCACTCGATTCTCTTGGCCTTTCTTATACTCTACAAGAAAATCGAAGCCGAGTAACTTTGTTATCCATCTTTGCTGCATGGGAGTGCCAATTGTTTGCTCTAGCAAGTACCTAAGACTCTGATGATTAGTCCTAACAACAAATAAGGCCTCCATCTTGGAACTGTTGATACAAAAGCTTGACTAAAGAAAGCAACAAGCCTTGATTCCTACACTAAAATTGCCCCTATACCTATACTAGAGGCATCGCATTCAATTACATACAACATAGAAAAATTAGGAAGTTTCAATACTGGTGCCTGAATAATAGCCTGCTTCAACCTTTGAAAGGCTTTTTGTTCTTCGTCATTCCAACAGAAACTTTTCTTCTTCAATAGAGTAGTAACAGGAGCAACAATACCCCCATCCACACGATATCTTTACAATTAAACTCACACTTAAGCCCACCACTATCAAGCCCATTAAGCCCATTCCCCAAATACATTTGCCCTAATTTCCTTCAGACACCCCTTCGACATATGACAGTTTGAGATGGGTTGGGATATGTTGTTATTCCAAATCTTTTTCACTGCAACAGTATCGCCTAAATGATTAACAACAACATGGTATACTTGACTTGATCCACCAGAACCAATCTTTTTATATTCTGTCAAAATGTTTGATTCTATAAAATTGAGCTTCTGGAATGAGGTGAGCTTCCATGTCAAATGTAATCCATGCTTTCTTTTTTTGTAATTTCTGATCACAGAGAATGAAATAAATAAACCTACAAGAACTGCTACCACCGAATACATGATCCAAGTAAGTAATTGGAAAGAAGTTTTGCTCGACTTTTGGAGATGTAAATTGCAGTTCTCAAGGTTAAGGGATCGAGATGGACTATTAGCAGAAAGACCAAGATTGTTCAAGAAGCTATAGGCATATGCATCATTTTCAAATTCACTTGGGATAATACTAGTTAGAGGATTTGAAGACAAATTGAGTGAAGGGAGCTTTAAGAGGCCAAGTTTCGATGTAATTAGACCAGACAACTGGTTTTCTGACAAGTCCAATTCAGTAAGGCCTAGTAAGGAACCAAGTTCCTTTGGAATCTATCAAGAGATTGCATTCCGGTTGAGGTTTACAATATTCAACTATTTTCCTGAATTAATATTTGATGGAAGGGAGCTTGAAAGTCGGTTTCGATCAAGCAAAAGAGTTGTCAAACCAGAAAGATCTCGAGGAATCATGCCATTGAAGAGGTTATTACTACCCTTGAGAACTAGCAATTTCCTTTATGAAGACACTCCCTGCGAAATTTTACCCAAAAACCTATTGTTATTCATCTCCAATCGTGAAAGATTCCATGCCAATCTCTTAGGATGCTCGCCTGTAAATGAATTATCACTTAACATCAACATGTTCAAATTCGATGATATCCAAAGACCATTTGGAATATTCCCAAAAAACTTATTTCTGTATATCTTGACTAATTCTAAACTGTTGCAATTTCCAAGGGCCTTGGCGAACTCTCAATTGAGTTGGTTTTCGAAAGCTACCACTCCCAGTAACTTTCCATTGTCAAGCAAGTGTTTTGGCAACTGGCATGTAAGCTTGTTGGTTGAAACCTGAAACTCTTCTAGCATAAAATACCTCCCAAGTTCTGGAGGCAAATTCCCAATACTATCTGTGATTTTTCCAGATAGCGAATTAAAAATTAAAGCCAGACCCGTTAAATTTATGAGCTTTCCAATATCATTGGAAATTGTCCCTATCAAATTATTTTATGAGAGATCAATGACATTGAGGTTCAAAGCCTTGACTAGCCAAGGAATCTCCCCAAACAATTTGTTTTTGTGAAGGTAAACAATCCTTAGATTCTTTGGCAAAAACAAACTATCCGAGATCTTCCCGGTCAAGCTATTTTCTGACAAATCCAAATGTTCCAGAGCTGCCATTTCTCCAATTGTGTTTGTGATTTCCCCAATCAATTTTGTTCTAGCAATCCATAAAAACTTCAGCTTCTTCAACTTGAACTCCGAAGGCAATGATAGCACTATCTTAGAATTATAGGCCAATCCCAATTCCTCGAGATTGGACAGGTTTCCAATTTTTGGCAAGAAAGTCCCGGTAAACAGACAATATACAAGCATGATTTTCCTCAATTTTGTCAACCTCCCGATAAATCGGGGATGTTACCCATGAAGTTGGTCCCTTCGAGGTAGAGCTCTTAAAGCCAAGACATACAGTGAATATCATCGGGGATTGCACCATAAAAGTAGTTTTGCAAGAGGTCAAGCTTTTCTAATCTAGAATAGTTGTAGAGAGCTCTCAGGAACTCAGTTGAGTGGAAACTGTTATTATAAACATCAAATGTTGTGAGGTTCTTGATGTTACAAATGAAGGGTGGAATTCTTCCACTGATGTTATAATCTCAGAAGGATAATCCAATAATAGAGCAGTTAGAGCAAGTAATCTTAGGCCAAGAACAATGGGAGGAGGAGTTTTTTGGAATCCAATGTCTGAGAGATTCTAGTTTTCCCCAGAGTTGTTTCAGGTTTAGTAGAATTCCTTGCTCTTGAGCAGTGAGCTAGGAGTTTGCATGACTGAGAAAGAGGAAAAAGGTGATGTAAAAAGAAAAATGGGTAAATATTGGAGTTGTTTTCGTCATTACAGGTGGTTGAGTTCCTCATGCTCTGGCTCTGGCTCTGGTTTTCATCAATTCTAAGCAAGAGACATATTTGATTTCGCCCAAGAGGCTTTCATCTCTTCCATCTTCCTCGTTGCCCCTCTTTTCCATCTCTTTGCACCGCTGCCCAAGAGCAAACTCAGTTGCACCGCCACCATCTCAGTCTGATGCCAACCAACCGTCTTCTACAGTAATTATTCTTCTGAGAATAACTCTCTTTTATAGATTTACATTTTTTGTTAGTTCGAAGACCCTGGGCAACAGTGGCAAAATCTATGTGGTGCAGGTGAGAAATCATCATCTAATGAGAAGATCGAGGAGTTTTATGTAGCGATTTTCAAGTTCAGCTTAAGAAATTTGATGTTGGTTCTTGAGGGGCTTTTATACGATCGAATTGGATTGGACTGCCTTTAACGAAGCATTGTTTTCTTTGGTTCTTTGTATTCAGTGTGTCCAACTGTGGATTTTTTTTTTTTTGGGAAATAATTCCGATTTTGGACTTCTGTCTTTTGTATCAGAGTTGATAATTCTCCAGTAATAGTAATTTCCATGGCTTTCTTGTCCATCTTTCTCAACTCTTATGTCTCTCTTTCTCTCTTCGACTATTGGATTGCATTTGGGGTCCTTTTCTCTTTGAAAAAAATAAAATTCCACTATGTTCTCAATTACAAACCTCCTTCTTCCTCCCTCTTCACAAGCTTCAAAGTGGGTCACTAGATCAAGGGGTGTTTGCCTCTGTGTCGTGAGAGGAGATGAAGCCATGCGAGAGGAGGGTGCGAAGGGGCAGCCTTACGAGAGGGGGGTGCAAGCTCCAGTAGTGCGAAGGGGCAGAGAGGGAGGTGCGATAGGGGGTGCGCAAGGGCAAAGTTGTTTATGCCAATACACAATAATCAGATGTAGGTCAACCACAGGATAGCTGTGGTGGAAAGCCTAGCTGTTAGTTATTTAGTGGTGGGCTGCTCTTGGGTGATTAATAGCCTGACCACTTCTAAAGATTTCTCCTTTCTTAAATGCTAGTGCATATAATTTAGTCAAAGTCTCATATTAGCCTTTTATTCATTCTTAATGATAAAAGAGGTGATTATTAATACAATTACATATATATATTTCAAATGATTAAAAATGTTAAAAAAAATCTTTAAAAAATGATAAAAATATGAATCTTCATCCTTGTGCTAATACTGGGCGTACCGCTAGCACCATCCAACATATATATTGCTTTATAGAAATGCAAAAGCAACTACATTCTAAAAAGCTTTCATTCTGTCTTCTCTAAGTATTGAACCTTAACCATTGTTCATTTTGAGAGATATAGTTTACACTGTATTGTTCTTATTTCATTCATTAAGGAGTGTTTTCTGATAACCTACCCACTTTCAGCTTTTGTATCAGTAAAAGGATGTGTATAACCCTTGTGAGTGTAGAAAGTGTTCTACATAAGGAATAGTTAAATCACCACGTGTAAGGTGATTGGAAGTGTAGAGGATGTTCTACATGGATCCTTTGTAGCGGTGTTGTTCAAATGTGTAATAGGTTTCTATCTTCACCTGAAAGTGGTTGAATAGTGAATTCGGGGATCCTCAAGGGGTAGCTTGAGGCGAGGACGTAGGCAGTGGGGCCGAACCTCGTTAACATACTGAGTTTGCTTCTCTCTTACTCTTACTCTTTATATTTATTATTGTTTCGTATTTTGTTTATATTTTATATTGTATATTTGATTTATAATTGTTATTTTTTTAAATGCAACTCAATTCACCCCCCTCTTATGTTAGTCATCTAAGCAACAATTGGTATCAGAGTAAGGACTCTGTTATAAGATTAACTATCTTTTGAGTTAAGATCTTATGGGTTACATTGCAGGTTCATTTGGTGAAAGTCAATCTAGCAGTCGGCCTCCACTCTTTTGTGGAGACAATTACTCATTTTGGAAAGTTAGAATGAGAATATTCCTTCAGGCTCAAGGTCGAGAAATCTGGAAATGCATTGTAAATGAACCTTATAGTCCAACAAAAGTGGTTAATGGAGTAAAGGTCAAAAAGGAAGGAGAAGAGTTTGATCGTGAAGACGATAAACTTTATACTTTGAATTTAACTGCTATGAATTTATTCTATAATGCTGTCAATGGAAATGAGTTTAATAGAATAATGACTTGCGCTACGGCAAATGAAATTTGGGATAACTTGATGAAGGAACTTCGCAAGTCAAGGAATCAAAAATGTATATTCCTACTCATGAATATGAAATGTTTATGATGAATGATGATGAATCTATTTCTAGTATGCACACTTATTTTACTAACATCATAAACAACTTAATAGCTATTGGCAAAGTTTATTCCAAGGTGGAGATAGTAAGAAAAACTCTCAACTCTCTACCAAAACATTGGGAATCAAAAGTGACAGCGATTCTTGAAGATAGAGACCTCAAGAAGCTCGAAGTGAATGAACTCATCGGGTCACTTATTACCCATGAGTACACATTGAAAAGAGGAGAAGAAAAAGGAAAGCCAAAAAAGAGCTTGGCACTTAAAATTGTTTCTCATGAAAGTGAAAGTGATGAAGATGAGGAAAATGACGACAAAGATGAAGAAGTTGTGATGATAACAAGAAGAATTCAAAGATTCTTAAAGAAAAATAAAAATCCTTCGAGGAAATCTTTTAAAAAGTTTTCCAAAAAAGATAAAGGTAAAAATGACACTTTAATTTGTTATAAATGTAATAAGGCTAGTCATATCAAGCTAGATTATCCTCTGCTAAAGAAAGATCGAAACAAGGACAAGAAAGCAATGAAAGCTACATGAGATGATGATTCAAGTAGCTCAGATAGTGAAACAAGCAATGAAGAATCAGCAAATCTTTGTCTTATGGCTAAAGATGACATTGAGGTAAAAAATGTTGATAATATTGAAGATCCTTCATATAAAGAATTGCAAAATGTTTTAGAAGAGGTATATGAGGAACTTGAAAAATTGGGTATCAAGTATACTGCTTTGAAAAAGAAAAATTCTTCTTTAACAAACAAAATTGATATTTTAAGAGAAGAAAGTATCGTTTTGAAAGATGAAAATCTTGAGTTGAAAAAGAAGAAAACTAATTTAGAAAATATTGTTGAAAACTTTACACATGGAAAAAGAAATTTTGAAAAACTTCTTGGTAGTCAAATATATGTTTTTGACAAGGCAGGCTTGAGATGTATGCCAAAAGAAAAATATAAACCTTATAAAAACTTATTTGATAATCCTTCTACATCAAAGTCCAATATTCAAAATTCTTTTCATAAAAATAATTTTGTCAAAAAAAGATACTATTATAATCACTCAAGTTCTTCATATATGTCACATGCTATGTGCAATTTTTGTAATAGAAATGGTCATAATTATCATGCTTGTCCTATTAGAAGAAAGCAAACAATTACTATTAGGGTCATATGGGTTCCTAAAAATCTTATTTCTTCTAATACTAATAAATAAAGGACCCAAAGAACTTGGGTACAAAAAAAAATCATTTTAATTGTTTTTATAAGTATGCATGAAGTCCTCCACAAGCAAAAATAAATGATTTTTAGATAGTGGATGTTCAAAATACATGACGGGAGATAAGACTAAGTTCTTTAATCTTAGATCTAAAAAAAAAGGACACGTGATATTCAGAGACAACTCGAAATGGAAGATCATGGGAATAGGTAAAATTGGTAATGAATCTTCTCTCATAATTGAAGATGTTTTACTTATTGAAGGTCTAAAACATAATCTTTTGAGCATAAGTCAATTATGTGATAAAGGATTTACAGTTACTTTCAAAATGTATAAGTGCATTATTTTAAATGATCATGATTGTAATATTTATTTTACTGCTTTTAGAAGTAACAATGTTTATACAATCGATTTTGAAGAAATTACCTCACAAAATGCTATTTGTTTTTTAGGTCAAAATGAAACTAGTTGGCTATGGCATAGAAGACTAGATTATGCCAACATGGAACTTATTTCCAAACTTTCCAAAAATGATCTTGTAAGAGGTTTACCAAAGATAAATTTTCTTAAAGAAAAAATTTGTGATGCATGCCAATTTGGTAAACAAACAAAAACTTCTTTTAAAACCAAGAAACATATTTCCACTGCTAGACCACTGCAACTGATACACATAGATCTTTTTGGACCAAATAGAGTTGCAAGTCTTAGAGGAAAATATTATGCATTTGTTATTGTTGATGATTTCTCTAGATATACTTGGGTCATCTTTCTTGCTCATAAAGATGAGGCATATAATGCCTTTACCAAGTTATGCAAGAGAATTCAAAATGAAAAGGGTTATACTATTTCAAGTATCTGAAGTGATAGGGGAAAAGAGTTTGTTAATAAACATATTGAAACATTTTGTAATGAAAATGGTTTTGTGCATAATTTTTCTGCTCCTCGAACTCCTCAACAAAATGGGGTAGTAGAAAGGAAAAATAGATCTCTTTAAGAGATGGCAAGAACAATAATCAATGAGAACAATTTACCTAGTTACTTTTGAGCCGAAGCAGTAAGTACTGCATGTTATATTATAAATAGAGTTTTGCTAAAGTCTAAGTTAGATAAAACCGCCTATGAGCTTTGGAATGAGAAAAGGTCCAACATTAGTTACTTTCATATATTTGGATGAAAATGTTTTATTTTAAATGACAGTGATAATTTAGGCAAGTTTGATACAAAATCTGATGGAGGTATCTTTCTCGGGTATTCTACCAATAGTAAAGTTTATATAGTATTCAATAAAAAAGACTTTGACTGTACAAGAATCTATGCATGTAGTATTTAATGAATTTAATTCTCTACTCTCCAAGAAATCCATTGATGAAGAAACATGAGGTATAAATAATACGAAAAGTCTCAATCTCAACAAAGAGAATACAATAGAGGAAGTCTAACATGGAGACATCAGGAAATATCATCAAAATTTAATACAAGATGTAACCAAACAATGGAAATTTGTGAAAGATCATCCACTGGAAAAAATTCTGGGAGAACCTTCATAAGGTGTAAGCACTCGATCATCTCTTAGAAATATTTGCAATCATACTGCTTTTCTATCTCAGATTGAACCTAAAAATATTGATGAAGCACTTCTTGATGAATCTTGGATTCTAGCTATGCAAGAAGAGCTTAATCAACTTGAAAGAAATGATGTTTGGACACTTGTTCTTAGAAACAAAAATCATACTATTATTGAAACAAAATGGGTTTTTAGAAACAAGAAAGATAAGTCTGGAGTCATTACTAGAAATAAGGCTCGACTTGTAGCCCAAGATTTCAATCAAGAAGAAGGAATCGATTATGATGAGACATATACACCAGTCACAAGATTAGAAGCTATTCGAATGCTACTTGCATATGTTTGTTATAAATATTTCAAACTTTTTCAAATGGATGTTAAAAGTGCTTTCTTAAATGGTTTTATAAATGAAGAGGTATATGTTGAGCAACCTCCAAGTTTTGAAAATCATGTTTCCCCAAATCATGTTTTCAAACTCACAAAGGCACTGTATGGACTCAAACAAGCTCCTAGAGCTTGGTACGAGAGACTCAGTAGTTTCTTGATTGAAAAAGGTTTTTCAAGAGGAAAGATCGATACAACTCTTTTCATTAAACACGAAAATAATGATATTCTTTTAATTTAGATTTATGTTGATGATATAATATTCGGTGCTACTAATGAAAATATGTGTCAAGTTTTTGCTAAGACTATGCAGGAAGAATTTGAAATGAGCATGATGGGAGAACTTACATTCTTTCTTGGATTGCAAATTAAGCAAGTAAAAAGTGGAAATTCATCAATCAATCAAAATATATTAAGGAATTACTGAAGAAGTTTTGGATGGAAGGTGCTAAGGAAATTGGAACACCAATGAGCTCATCTACTAAACTTGATAAAGATGAATTCGGTAAGCCAGTTACTCAAAGGTATATCGAGGTATGATTGGTAGCTTATTATATTTGACAGCCAGTAGACCAGATATTATGTTTAGTGTGTGCTTATGTGCATGCTTTCAATCATCTCCAAAAGAATCACATTTAATTGCAGTTAAGCGCATTCTTAGATATCTTAGTGGTACAATTAACCTAGGGTTATGGTACCCTAAGCACACATCTTTCGATCTAATCAGCTACACAGATGCAGATTATGCTGGTTGTAAAATAGATCGAAAAAGCACTAGTGGAGCATGTCATTTTTTAGGTCATGCACTAATTTCCTAGTTTAGTAAAAACTAAAATTATGTTGCACTATCTACTGCAGAGGCAGAATATGTTGCTGCGGGTAGTTGTTGTGCTCAAGTTCTTTACATGAAGCAACAAACTTGAAGATTTTAAACTCATGTATAATCGCATTCCAATCAAATGTGATAATATAAGTGCTATAAATCTTTCAAAGAACCCAATACAACATTGTAGAACTAAGTATATTGAAATAAGATATCATTTACTTCGAGATCATGTGCAGAAATGCGATATAGTACTAGAGTTCACAAACACACATGATCAGTTAGTAGATATTTTCACAAAACCTTTACCAGAAGATTGATTATGTATGATTAGAAGAGAAATAGGTATGATGCATGTTATGAATATCTCTTAAAAGATTGACGAAAGTCCATAAAAATAAAGAGATATTTTTTAAATACTTTTACATAAACTTGAGGTTCTTAGCCTCATGTTTGAGACGCTCATTCTCTTCATACAAAATATCATGCCATCCCTATCCATAGGAACTGGCAAGCGGAATGAAGAATCCAATAGAGATTTCAACTGTTTATTCTTTTGCCGAAGGATTCCTTCCCTTGTGTGAGACTCTTGAACAATTCGTTGAAGTACAACAATTTGTTCTTTAAGCTTTTCAACCTCATGGTTTTTGGCTTGTAGCCACTGGGAAAAAGCAACAATAGAGGATGAGTAGCGAGTCCCGAGACTCACCAAGTCGTAGATAATCAAAGTCTGACTTATTAGCCAAACTATTATTTTCTTGCTGCAACATGGCACCAATGCCAGCTGCAGAAAGGACAGGAGATTGAGGTGCTGAATACCTCATGGATGGACCTAGAGGAATGTTAGAAGAATGAGCCATTGAGAAAAGAATTGAAAACTTAAAGCGAGAATATTGAAGGAATGCAGATGAGTTATAGAGATGAGAATAAGATTTGATGCAAATTGGATGAACTTTGAGACTGATTTTATAGAGAGAGCGTAAAGAACAAGACAAACTATTGTTTCTTCAAATCTTATTTAGTCAAAAAAATACAAGATATGCTCGACACATATTGTCAAAAGTTTTCTTACTAAGCCAGCGAGATTAACAGTAGGTTGTCCCTATTTTTCTAGTAAATGATGAACCTCTGCTGTTATCTGCCGGTGTTGACCTTATATATGAACCCTTTCTTATTCCAGCTCCTTTATTCGTGGTTGCAAATCATGAGCATACCAATCTGTAAAAATTTTCAACTCTTTGTTTTCTTGCTTCAACCTTTTATTCTCTCTATCCTTATTAGCAAGCTTCTGTCTTAACTCAGATATTTGGATGTTAAGATAATCAATCTCACTCACCCTCACCATTAACCTCCGAGACATGGTTGTAACAGAGGCAGCATATTGACTACTGAGCATTCTTGATTCTGCAACAATCTCAGAATCAGCCATACTAGAAAAACGGATCTCTGCTCCTATCATGGTATTGACAGCCTCAAGAGAGAAGATTGATGGTTGATGCATCAAGGGTTCCTGATTCAAGTCTGGAACATTAATGGAAGGGAATTGCTCGGCCATTCTATCGTTATGGAAAAACATAACTCAGGTCAATGAGCAATGTGATTTTTTTTTTTGGTATCTGAAGGGTGAAAATGATCATTTTTTTATAGAAACTCAGAGCCTTCAATCCAGTTTATCAACAACATCAGGCGATTGTTTAAATCTTCAGCCACACTAAATTCATAGAGTTAGGCCTCAAGCCTTTGCAGCACTTATCGAGTCATGGACGGCTCCAATTTTTCAACTATCTACAGTGTCTACTAACACACTGTTTTCTTTAGTCCATTTACTTGCTACGGATCTTTTTTAATGATGCCAAAAGCGGGAGAAGTTTTATACTAAAACATTAACATTGTTTAAATTGCTAAACTTGTTATATATGCTTGAAATTATATTTATACTTTTGCTTGAAAAACTAACGCACATTCTCAGGGGGAGCTTAATTATTAATACAGGTTTCAGGTTCTACCAAGTATTTGTCATCATCAAAAAGGGGGAGATTGTTGAACCCAAGGTTTCAAGTTTTGTGTAATTATAAATCTACACATGGATTTTGATGATAACAAATGAATTCAAAGAATAAAGGAGTCTCAAGTTCAAGTTGTCCACATAATGAAATCAAGCACATCAAGGAACCAAGCATGAGCAAGAAGGGAACAAGTTCACATTAAAGTCATAGACTAATGTTGTAAATCTCTTAAAAATTTGAAATCAGGATTAAGGCTCAAAATTAATATTTTATCATAAAGCATTAAAATACATTTTCCACATGTGCATGAATTTTTTGAAAATTAAATTTGAAAATTTTGAAAGATGATTGATTGTCATCTTTCACATGTGCATCACATGATTAAAGGTTTGAACTTTAAAAATATTAAAGATGATTGATTGTCATCTTTCACATGTGCATACTTTATTTGAATATTTTCAAAAGTGATTGATGCTTTTTTTGACTTATGCAAAAGGTAGATGATTTTGTTTGAAAAATTTGAAAAGTAAAGTGTGCTCCTTTTGTCATATGCAAAAAGTAAAAATATTAGATTTGAAATTTTTGAAAAGTGAATGATGTTGTCTTTGACATGTGAATCTTTTTAAATTTGAATATGAAGTCTCATATGCCTATAAATAGATTATTTGAGAGCTTCACATTCACAACACCAAGAGCATACAACATTCATTCAAAGCTTTCATTCTCTCTTCTCTAAGTATTGAGCCTTAACCCTTGTTCATTTTGAGAGATATAGTTTATGCTGTATTGTTCTTATTTCAATAATTAAGGAGTGTTTTCTGATAATCTACCCACTATCAGCTCTTTTATCATTAAAAGGGTGTGTATAACCCTTGTGAGTGTAGAAAATGTTCTACAAATGGAATAGTTGAATCACCATGTGTAAGGTGATTGCAAGTGTAGAGGGTGTTCTACATGGATCTTTTGTAGCGGTGTTGTTCAAAGGTGTAATAGGTTTCTATCTCCACCTGAAGGAGGTTGAATAGTGAATTCGGGGATCCTTAAGGGGTAGCTTGAGGCGAGGACATAGGCAGTGTTGCCGAACCTCGTTAACATACTGAGTTTGCTTCTCTCTTACCCTTACTCTTTATATTTATTACTGTTTCGTATTTTGTTTATATTTTATATTGTATATTTGATTTATAATTGTTATTTTTTTAAATACAACTCAATTCACCCCCCCTCTTGTGTTAGTCATCTAGGCAACACCAGTCAAGGTTGGGAATACCTTGGTACGGAGGAAGTTTTCCACGACTTTCTAGTCAAGGCGATCTGGCGTCCTCTTCCCGACGAGAAGGAGCTGTGGCTCAAAATGGAGCCTCTGTCTCGTCGCGAGCTGGCTCGAATTGAGACTGTCCTTTCTTGGGCCAAAGCTAACCCTAAGGCACTTTGGACTGATGTATTGTTGTCCAAGAGGAAGGCCCGTTCGGAAGAGGGGGAGGAGGAGGAGGCCGCCGAGAAGAGGGAAGAAAGAAGTAAGAAAAAGAACAATGGAGAGACTAATGAGGCCGCCGAAAAAAGAGAAAAGAGAAGCAAGAAAAAGAATGAGGGTGGTGGCCGCCAAAAGAAAACCCGTTCTGAAGATTCCTCTCCACCTTCTTCTCTTCAACAAGAGAATCTGGCATCCACTAGGGGAGCCCAGATTCTAGCGTCGCAGCTGGATAACCCTTCTTAGGCGCCTGCGCAGCCAGCCACCATTGAGTCTTTGCCGCCACAACCAGAGGTCCTCGCCCTAACCTCAGGGGAAAGCTGTAACAGCCCGCTAGAAATTCAATGGTGAAATTTCTATAGACTTTAGAAATCTCGTGAAAACTCCGTAAGTTTTCACGAATCGACTAATCGCATAGGTTTTAGTCAGTGAAACCCTCAATGATTGGAATCTATTTGAAACTTCAAAAACTTGGTTGAAACCGAAACCCTAAACGGTTTCCCCAAACCCTAAAGTTGGCCTTCAAACCCTTTTGATCCAATTTCTAGCATTGTGTTTAATCACTTGATTAAATCACTTTCACATGCTATTAATTTCTCAAATTCTTATTATGACATCTTTATCCAACATTTTAAACCTTGGAAATTTGATTGGGCCAAAAAAAATTGGATTTGGGCTTGATAGCATCTCAAACCCTAACCAAATCTCATTTAAACCCTAAATTGAAGTCCACTTGGTTGAGGCCCACTAAGGCCCACGAATTTGGCCACCTTGGCAAAGCTCCTTGGAGAAGCTTCCTCCCCCACTTGTCAGACCATTCATTGCATCAAGTTGCACTCAATAATATGGAGGAACCCACCCCATCAAGTCCCATGTCTCATAGCTTTTGTAGGTTGTCCTTTGCCCCCCACTATCCTCTACCTTATCACATGTCTACACCTCCACTCAATGATTTTTAAGGTCTATATATTCCCCCTGAAGAAGTCTTGAGTCGTGCAAGACTCACTTACTTCACTTTAATCATTTCTTCACCCCGTTCTTAGAGAGAAACCCAAAAGAGCTCTCTCGGGCAGATTTCTGTGTCTTTTTGTGTGGAGATTATCGACCCTTTGTAAGTATTTTTACACAATTACTCCTTCATAAAAGTTGTTCCTATTTGAGTCTAGTTTCCGTAGATGTATTTTTCGTATCATTCCATGGTCATTTGGTCAGTCAAAAGTATTTGTAACCATGGAAAGGTCATTCTGGGCGTGAATCTGGAGAGTATGTTATGTTTTGGAGTTTTTGACCAAGCTAATGGGCATATCTTGGTCCGAAAATTTTATGGAGTGTTGTTTAGAATGTGTTTAAGAGTTTTCATTGAAGTTTTGTTGCATGAATAAAGCTTTTGATGATATATTTTCTTAGATCTAGAAACTCGAAAACTGGAAGTGGAAAAACAGTTTTTATTTGGAGAAAGTTTGAATATTTCGTGGTTTGATCTTACTCTAATGGCTTTGATATTTTATATGATGATCATAAGTCTCTTATTTTCATGTTAGGATGTTATTTTGGAGATATTTAGCATTAGTTTAAAAGATATGATTTTTCTATGCAAGAGAATTTCGGTTAGGCCTAAGATTTGATGTTTTTAGGTTAGATCCATGTTTTATTGGGTTTTAGCCATGTGATTTTAATTTTGATGGTTGGATATTCTTTAGGACACGTTTTTAAACCATGTGATACTTTATTTCAAAGATCTCACCTTCTTAAGCCATTGATCAAGAGATTTATCAAAGCTAGTTAAGAAAAAGTTTCTGTTTTTGGACTAAGTGTAAAATCAAAAACTCCAAGTGTTATTTTTGTGATTTTGGTGACTTTAGTTTGATGATTTAAAGCATGGTTTATCTGAGGATGATGTTATGAATATGTTAGAAGTAAGATTAGATTTTTTGGAATTCTTGGAGATGTTTTGATTTAAGGACAAAGCTTGTGATTCAAGTGTTTTGATCTTTTTACAAAAAAGTTTGGTGTTGATTATTAGCTTTTTCTAAATGGATGTTTCAAGTATGGTTTTAAACTTAGGATTGGAAGATGTTTGTTGTAAAATTTTGGTTTAAGCATGAGTTTTGAAGTTGGAAGGAATTGTAACAAAAATCAAGAGAAATGGCCTATGGATGTTTCGGCCATAGTGTGTTTTCCATAGTGTTGTTTTGTTTTAAATTTTTTTCTGAGTTGATATTTGAGTTTAGAACAAAATTTACATGAGGAATGTAAATTTTGGAAATTTTTGGAGTTAGGATATGAAATCCTTAAGTTATGGGTAAAATGGTCGTTTTCCCACATGTAGAGGGTAAAATGATAATTTTACTCTAAGATAACTTGTTTCCATGTTTCTAATTGTTAGTAATTAAATTTCTAACTTTTAGAATGACCTTTTACAGTTTCTCGTATATCGCACTTTATTCTCGTAGAACGTGACAATCGAGGTAAGTTAGCTTCTAACTTACTATCAGTTTATTGTGTATGTATGATGGGTAAGGGAACTACAATTTATGTATGTATGTTATCATATATGTCATGTCATTACATGTTTATCTGTTACGCATGATTTATTCTTTTATGAATATTTATCTGTTACAAAATCTTTTATGTCATGCAATGTTGTATGTTATAAGTATGCCATGTTAAGTATGTCATATGTTACATGTATGTCATGGAATGTTTATGTTTAAATCATATTGTGCCATTTACAAGTATACGCCATGTTAGAAAAGTTCATGATATTAAATAATATCTCATGTATTAAGAAAGATAAGATATTTAAGAGTGACACGGACCTAAGCGTGTTCACCACAAGTTATGTTAAGGATGGCACGGACCTAAGCGTGTTCATCACAAGTTATGTTAAGGGTGACACGGATCTAAGCATGTTCACCACAAGTTATGTTATGCGGTGCCACGGACTCAAGCGTGGTTCACCTTATGTAAAGTTCATATAAGTTTCAGATCATGTTCAAGTTAAGTTATTCATGTCAATCACGACCC
Source organism: Carya cathayensis (assembly GCA_011037825.1). Taxonomy (NCBI): domain Eukaryota; kingdom Viridiplantae; phylum Streptophyta; class Magnoliopsida; order Fagales; family Juglandaceae; genus Carya; species Carya cathayensis. The sequence continues at coordinate 1,262,054 of QGSO01000275.1, forward strand.
TAAATGCTAGGATGGGGTAATATCCTAGTGGAACTCCTTTGTTCACGCTGGAGTGTCTAAATAGGTGTGAAATTCCCTGGGTTGACGAAGTACAGTCAACAGGTTGCGAATGGGGCCTAAGTAACTGGTCACCGGAGCGCGCCAGGCACTAACGCCGATGGTGCCATATTTTATGTTACGTGTATTCATGGGGCCACAACAACTGTGGAGCATGAAGTATGGGGCCACAACAACTGTGGAGCATACACTACGTGAGACACAGCAATTGTGACACGTAGAATACGTGGGGCCACAACAACTGTGGAGTACGTATTAACGCACTCACAGCTGGTCTAGATACCTGTGTTGTGATGCGGTAATCGGCAGGGACATACGGCTCTAGGGGACCCATGTAGCACCCATATGGTCACGTTATTAATCAAGACAATTAAATAAGATTCCAAGTTCATGTATTTCACGTTCAAGTCATATTTCACGTTACGTTATGTGTACGTTCATGTTAAACTTAAAGTTCAAGTACATGTTATGTTTCAAGTTCACATCCATGCTATGATTTAAGTTCATGTCACGTCAAGCTAAGCTTCTGTTTCAGTTCAATTATGTCAACTCATGCCATGTTATGTCATGTCACATTATGCTTATTAGTTTATGCCATGTTATGTCAAGTTATGTTATGTTTACTTTTGATTTTGATGGTGCATTCATACCTTTATTTCTATGCATACATCATTAACCTGTGTGAAAGTTTTCTGTTAACTTGCTGAGATTTGTAATCAAATCTCACCATGGTAGTCCCAACTACCATTTTTCCCTGAATGGTAGGCGATGTGTCAGGTTCAGAACAAGGAGCAAATACCGATAGGCTGGAGGATGTTGACTAGACGCCGCAGATGCGATGCAGAGTTTTCAGCTTCTATAATTAGCTTCTTTTGGGACAGTATTCTAACCTTGTTAATTGAGTTACGCGAGTTACTCGATGAACTGGTTCAATAAGTGTATTTTGGTACTGTAATATAGAGTCTAGTCACCCATGTTTTGAGATTACAGTCTTCTGAGACCCATACTGTAATTGTGGTTATTTATTTTGTTAAGTATGCATGGATTATGTTTTAATTATTTGGGATGTTATAAGTTCGGTGCATAGTATAAAAAAAAAAGAATTATCCGCTGCGAATATTGCATAATGCTAGATGCATGTTAGGAACATTGCATCCTATATGTCATGTACGGGGGCAGGTAACCTTGTGTTACATGTCCCGACGCTTCAGATGGCCGTTTGATCCCAAACGAAAATCTGAGGGCGTCACAGGGGCAAAGTGTTGGGGTAAGTAGTAGAACACATCATGTTTTGAATCATATACAAAAAAAAAAAAAAAAAAAGAATTATCCGCTGCGAATATTACATAATGCTATATGCATGTTAGGAATATTGCATCCTATATGTCATGTACGGGGGCAGGTAACCTTGTGTTACATGTCCCGACGCTTCAGATGTCCGTTCGATCCCAAACGGAAATCTGAGGGCGTCACAAAAGCCATAGCCGGGGCTCTACCCCGCCTGGCACCAATAAGCCTTCCTAGCCTGTTCCCTCTTCGTCATCACCGTGTCCTCACAACCTAAGGGACGTGGAGGGTCTAGCTGAGCAAGCCCTCTTTAACTTGGCTGCCTCTCTTCAAGTTGTGCCTAGCGGAGTTCCATGACTCCAGGACCTGCATTTGAGTTTCCTGTGCTGGAGGGGCAGGCGAGTCAGGTTGAGCTGGGTGCAAAGGTTGTTACAACCCTCAACCTCAATTCTATTACAGCAGCGGGAGCTTGCTCGCCCCCTTCTTCCTTCGTTGCTCATGTTGAAGCGGCCACTGTTTTGCCAGTGAGTGGCCAGGCGGAGACACCAAGGGTCTTACCTTCAAAAGGGGTGAAAGGTACACGCAGGAGTGCCCCTTCGTGCACAGCTAAAGTAGGCGGCAAGGTTGGTTCACGCCCAATTTCCTCAGAGAGCTTACCAGATACAATCTCTGGGGGAAAAACCCCATCTCTAGTTGGTAGTGGGCCTGGACTCTCTCTTCCTCCTCAACCTACCTCCTCTTTTGGCGGGGATACTGACTCATTTCTTGAGGAGGAGTGGGTGAATTTTCTAGTGGTAGACGCCCACCTTCTTGAGGCTGACCTGGCCTCCTCACCACCCGCCCTCCCCCCTGTACGTTTGGGTGACTTATCGGGGAGGACGAAGGCTTTGTCTGTGAGGCTTGAGGGAGAATCCCTTCCAAATCCGGGCAAGATTGTGAGGGGGGATGCCAGCGATGGCAATTCTTCTATAGCTACAAACTCCCAGGTTAAGGCCACCGCCCAGATGGCTAACCGTTTGAGAGGTTGGCTTTTTGAGGTATTATTCCTTTTGTCCCCTTTTGGTACATACCCCTTTTATGTTTTCGCCTATCTCCTCTTACTTGTTTTTCTTCTGGCAGGGCATCAACGATTTGACGGCGTGGATAGTTGCTGACCATTACCGTCTTGAAGAGGAGGTCAGAGAGCGACGCCAGCTATGCTACATAGCCAAGCGAGCATCCGAGAGGTGGCGAGCTGACAAAGCTGAATTGGCCGCCTTGGCTGAGGACAAGGAGGAGTTGAAGTCCCTGTTAGAGCAGTCCGAGGGCTATTCCCACCCTTTGCAAGGCGACCTTAAGCTACGCGAGGCTAAGGTCCTGGAGCAATGTGAGGCTATCCGCCACGCAAACGAGGTCAAAGTTAAAGATGACTTTGTCTTGTCCATTTTCCGCTCTGAGAGGGACTCGGTCAGGCGACAACTTTCAGAGGCTCAGGAGGCCCTTAAGGCTGAAAGCTCTCGATCGAGATCTAAGCTCGCCGCCCGTGATGAGGCATTATCTTCCCTTCGTGGAGACCTGGCCCGTTCTCAAGACAACTGTAGGTCCTTCGAGGAGAGTCTTCGAGAGGCAAACTCGGCCCTTGGAGCCTACCAGCGAAGTCTGGCTAAGAAGGCGGGGGAGTTAACTGCTGCTCAAGAGGTGGTTCCACAGCTCCGCGCCCAATTGGCCCACGTCCCTACTACAAGGGACGACGCCTTTGCTTTCGGGCATGGTAGTGGTATCCTGAGTTTGAGGAATCGTCTCTTGGTTGATCCCACCACCAACCTCAGGACTCTTGACTTGGAGTTGTTCTATCCTGAGGAAGCTGCCCGCCGCATTGTTGACAAGTTTGGGCGAAAAGAAATGCCCGATACCTTCTTGAACGTGCCGCCAGCTTTCCTGCCAGATGATGCCTCTTAACCACTATTGCCCATTGTACATTTGAATATAGATAATTCCTTGATGTTTCTATTTTTTGTATACTTGTAATAATGGACTCTGATATGCTCTGTATGAATGCTTTGGCTATTGTGCCCTTTTAATTCTTATCTCTTTCATGGCATCACAAGCGGCTTAGGTTGGCCTTTGGTTTTTAGGGTCGGCATGGTCTTAGGACCTACGCTCCCTTTTTTTCATGGCACCACAAGCAGCTAAGGCTTGTCTTTCGTGTTTAGGGTCGGCGTGGTCTGAGGACCTACGCGCCCTTTTTTCATGGCACCACAAGCAGCTAAGGCTTGTCTTTGGTGTTTAGGGTAGGCGTGGTCTGAGGACCTACGCGCCCTTTTTTCATGATAGATATTCACCCTGGGGATTCTTTCCTTTGCACAGAAAACTGAATGAAACGGGGTGTTTCCATAAATAGTGAAAACGTCGACATTGGACAAAAATGATGAAAGGGAGTACTTAAACAAAAAATAATACGACAATTATTGATAAAATTTCTTCAAGTGCTCTGCGTTCCAGGGGTGTAGCAGTTCTTTGCCCTTGCTGTCTTTCAATCGGTACGATCCGGGTCTATCGTTGGCTATTACTAGATAAGGACCTTCCCATTGGGGTCCCATCTTCCCTTCGCCTGGCGTAGTCACCCCGCTCTTCTTTAAAACCAGGTCGCCTACTTTAAAAGTTCTGGGCCTTACTCTTTTACTGAAGTACTACCCGGCTTTCTTCTTTTCTTGTAGCATCTGAGCTTCTACTATCTCTCTTTCTTCTTCGAGTAAGTCGAGGTAGTCTTCTATCTTTCTGTTATTCTGGGTACCTGAGAATTGGCTCGTCCTGTAGGTTGGTAACCCTACCTCCACTGGTGTAACCGCCTCACATCTGTATGCCAGTGTAAATGGGGATTCTCCTGTCAAAGTTTTTTTTTGTAATTCTGTAAGCCCAAAGTACTCCTGGCAGCTCATCCGCCCAATCCCCTGTTTTCTCCGCGACCTTCTTCTTAAGGATCAAGAGTAGTGTTTTGTTTGTTGCCTCAGCTTGGCCATTTGCTTGAGGGTGGCCTGGGGAGGAATATTTAGCCTTGATCCTCAATTCAGCACACCATTCCTTGTAGTGGTCCGAGTCGAACTAGCGTAGCGCCCATTGTTGGTTATAATACTCTGAGGAATTCCAAATCTGCAAACGACATTTTTCCACAGAAATTTTGTCACGGCCTTGCCTATGATTGTTGTCAACGGTTTTGCTTCCACCCATTTTGTGAAATAATCAACGGCGACTATCATGAACTTTACACCACCTTTTCCTGGCGAGAAGGGCCCCACCAGGTCTACACGCCATTGGGTGAAAGGCCATGGTGCTATCACCGACATTAATTCCTCCAGAGGGGCATGTGGTACCGGTGCGTAAGTTTGGCATATTGCACATCTCTTGGTGAACTCCCGTGCGTCTCTCAAGGCGTTAGGCCAGTAATATCCTACCCGGACTACTTTTCTAGCTAAGGTTCTCCCCCCAGAGTGATTCCCACATATCCCCTCATATATTTCAGCTAGGACGTACTGTGCTTCTTGTGCGGAGATGCATCGCAGCAAAGGGACGGAAAAACCTCTTTTATACAGGATTCCATCGATGAGTAGGAATCAAGCCGCCCTTCTCTTTATCCTCCTCGTCTCTCCTATTTCTTCTGATAATCTTCCTTCCTCTAGATACTCTACTACCCTGTTCGCCCAATCTGGGGTACTTAATCCTAGGACTCCTACCTCTATGCCAACTGCTGGAACTTCAATGACCCTCCTCTCTACTTGCCACGGCAGGGATACTTCCTCCCCTCCTGATGCTGCTCATGCCAACCTATCCGCAACATCGTTGTTTGTTCTTGGTATCTGGGTTATAGCGAAGTATGAGAAAAGATCTCGTATTTCGTAGACTCGTGCCAGATATTTCTTTAACTTCTCGCCCATCGTAGCGTACAGTCCCAAAACCTGATTTACTACCACCTGTGAATCTGACCTGGCATCTACCTCGGCTGCCCCTATTTGGGCGGCCACAGACATTGCCGCTATGAGAGCTTCATATTCGGCTTCGTTATTAGTTACTTTAAATGCCAGCGTGGCCATGTCATACTTTTCTTGGCCATCAGGACTCAGTAAATGTATTCCAATGCCTCCGCCCCTGCAACAAGATGACCCGTCTATAGATAGAACCCATGGCTTCCCTGACGGTGCTACTGCTTCCTCCTGAGGAAAATCTAAGACTTCTGCTACAAAATCTGCCATCGCTTGTCCTTTGATCACTTTCCTTGGCTCATACTCTATATCGAACTCGCTTAGTTCGATTGACCAACCTATCAGCCTTCCTGTGCAATCAGGCTTCCTCAATATTTTCACTAAAGGAGCCTCCGTCTGTACTTTTACTATGTGGGCTTGGAAATAGGGACAGAGTTTTCTAGCTGCCACCACTAAGGTGAAGGCCAGTAATTCAACTCGGGGATACCTGGCCTCTGCTCCTCTGAGTGCTCTACTCACATAATACACCAGATGTTGGACGGTTCCTTGTTCCTTTATGAGAACGGCAGATACGGCGTGCGGGGAGACTGCTAGATACGCGTAAAGTACATCGCCCTTTTCCAGTTGCTTTAAAAGGGGCAGACTAGCCAGATACTGCTTTAAGCTCTCAAACACTTCGTCACACTGTTCATTCCACGAATGCACCCTTCGCACCACTTGGAAAAAGGGCAGCATGAACCTTTCCAGGGCAACCACTCTCCCAGCCAGCCGCTGAGTCTCGTTCAAGTTTTTTGGAGGTTTCCTATTGATTATGGCCTCTATCTTATCTGGAGAAGCTTTAATTCCTCTCTCAGACATGATGAAGCCCAAGAATCTCCCTGACTGGACCCCGAAAGCACACTTCGCGGGGTTCAACCTCATTTTATAACGACGTAAAATTTTGAATGCCGCCCTCAAATCCGCGGTGTGTTGGGCGGGCTCTTTACTTTTTACCAGCAGGTCATCCACGTATACCTCCATAGATCTCCCAATTTGCTCCTTGAACATCCGATTCACCAGCCTTTGGTAGGTCGCCCCTGCATTCTTCAGGCCAAAATGCATAACTTGGTAGCAATATAGCCCTCGGTCTGCTATGAATTATGTCTTTTCCTTGTCTGCTGTGTTCATTCGTATCTGGTTATATTCTGAATATGCGTCCATGAAGCTCAACATATGATGCCCCGCTGTAGCATCTACAATAACATCGATGTGAGGTAAAGGGAAGCTACCTTTTGGACAAGCCATGTTTCAGTCTGTGAAGTCTACGCACATTCTCCACTTCCTATTCGCCTTCTTTACCATGACAACGTTGGATAACCACTCAGGGTAGTGGGCTTCTCTGATGAAGCCGGCTGTGAGCAATCTTTCCACCTCTTCACTAATGACAGCATATTTTTCCACGCTAAATAACCTCCTCTTCTGGCGCACTGCCTTGCGCTCTTGGTCTATGCCTAAACAGTGTTCGATGATCTCATTGTCTATGCTGGGCATCTCTTCATGGCTCCATGCGAAGATATCCCTGTCTTCCACTAACAATTGTACCAGGGCTTTTCTATCTGTTGGCGAGACTTGTGTCCCGATACAGGTAGTAGTCCACGGGCAGTTAGCGTATAACGTTACGAGCTCCAGAGGCTCGTTGACTTCTGCATGTTGCTGACCTCGATCATCCCTGACTTCCGTGTCCCTCTCGTAAGTTGCTACTACCGGTGATGGGAGGGGCGGCAAGGCCCCATCTTGTCCTGCCACCATGCAGACTTCCTTCTTGACTTTTCTTAATTCTTGCACATAACACTCTTGAGTCAGGGCCTGGTCGCCTCTTGCCTCTCCCACGCCGTCATCCGTTGGGAACTTCATCTTGAGATGGTAGGTGGATGTTACTGCCCTCAAACGATTAAGCGTCGGTCTTCCTAATATAGCATTGTAAGAGGAAAGAGCTTTTACTATCAAGAAATTGGTCATGGTAGTTACCGTCCGTGTCCCAGTTCCAGCAGTTACTGGAAGCGTGATCGCTCTTATAGGCTAAATAGTTTCCCCTGAGAACCCCTTTAATGGTGTTGGGGAAATCCTCAGTTTTTCAACATCAATCCCCATTTTGACAAATGCTTCCCAGAACAGTATATCAGCCGAGCTCCCATTATCTACCAGTACCCGCCTGGTTATATAATTAGCTATTACCAGTGTTATTACTAGAGCATCATCATGCGGATACAGGACTCCTTCCCTGTCCGCCTCCTCGAAAGATATCACCATTCGCTCACCGCCAAGCTTTGGTTGCTTGGGTGCTCTATTCGCCATGAATACCTCTTCATATCTTGTCTTTCATGCGTATGCCTTTCGGCTGGATGTGGAGGTACCTCCTCCAGCAAAACCTCCTACTATAGTCCTTATTTCCCCTATGGGTGCCCTGTTCCTGTCACCTCTTGGGGGCGATTTCACCCTCTTATCATGGTGATCGTCAAAGCGACGCCTCCTTTCTGGACTGCTACCCCGCCTTGTTCTTTGCCTAGTCTCCTAATGCCTTTTAGGCTTTGACTGCTCTGCCACCATTTGCTCCAACTCGCCAGTCCCCGCTAACTCTACGACTCTCTTTCTCATGGTCGTGCAATCCTCAGTCTAGTGAGAGCTCGTCTGATGATACTTGCAGTACCGACTGCCTGTTTGGATGGGGTGGTGGCTTTCCTTTACTTTCTCCTCTTCTTGCACACTTAAATTGTTATGCATCAGTCTGAGGCTGTGATCCGACCACCCTTCCCTTGCTCTTTCTCTTCTACTTGGTTTACTCGTCTTGTTCGCCTGCCTGCTTCTCTGATCGCTCTTGGCATCTTCTGCACAAGGGTCCACCAGTGCTTGCAGAGCATCTTCTGCATTGACGAAATCATCCGCCTTGTCCATGAATTCTTTGAGGGTGGAAGGAGTCCTCCGGGCCAACTCCGCCATGAAAGGACTACACGGCCATACCCCTCCAAAGAGGGTGGCTAGTGTAATTTTCTCATCTTGGTCAGTCGTTGTCAAGCCTTCTTTGTTGAAACGGGCCAATTAGGCCTTTAAATTCTCATCCTCCTTTTGCTTAATCATTAATAGATAGGCAGCTGGGCGCCGACGTCTCCTACTTGGCATGAACTGGATTAGGAATTGCCTTGCCAATTCCTCAAAGCTGTCTATTGATTTCGGCTTGAGGGTCCCAAACCAACCCCTAGCAGTTCCTCTCAGGGTCAGAGGGAAAGCTCGGCACGCAATCTCTCCCTGGAAACTATGGAATGTGATATGAACTTTGAAGTTTTTCAGATGATCTACTGGGTCCTTGGACCCATCATACATCTCTATCTGGGGAAGTTTAAATTTTGGCGGGAGCGACATGGTCATAATACGTGCGTTGTATGGCAGATCTGTTTGGTGTAGTAAACTTTCTACCGAGGAAGAACCGCCCATCTTTTTTGCCATCTCTTCATACTTACCCGCCAGGTCCTTCAATTCGCCGTGCATTTTTTCTTTCTCTGCCCGTTCAGCATTCTTCTCAACCCTGCATTAGGCCTCACCTTCCCCCTACTCACTGTGCGCGGGCACATCGTCATTATGAAAATTGACATTCTTTTGCCTCAAGTCGTCATTCTCCTTCTGTAAAATTTCTAGGGCCTCCAGAGCTTGTTTCAACTTTTCCTTTGCTAGTGCTAGTCGCGCTTCCACAGATGTTGGTTCGGCATCCATCGTTCTACTTGCTATTGAGCGTGTTACAATTGGCATATGAGAATCATGCTGAATCACACGATCCCACAGACGGCGCCAAATGTTAAGGACGTGTCTCACTTCCAATATGCTACTATGCGGCCGTACGTCTCTGGTTGAACTTGGAGGGGCTTCTCCTGCAAATACTCTGATGCTTAAGTCAGTTTTTTTAAGAGAATATTGTATCCGACCTCCTAATTATCAAGGGTTAACTATATATATAGACTCGCTTGCTGTACATATCTTGCTCAGGATTTATCGGAACAGATTACCTTCAGAATTTAGGATTTTGAATGATATCATCTCATCACTTCCTGTTATTTCTCAGATTTCCATTAGAGACAGTTGCTATGCATATCTTGTTTCTAACTCCTCTTGATTCCCCTCTTTATGGCTTTTGGGCCTATATTGTGGGCCTCCTTATAGGTTCTAGGCCCTTTAATTGGAATGGCCCCTCCAAATTGTGTTGACATGTCAAATGGAGCAGTTAAATATAAAAAATGAATTGCGTAATTTTAGGAGGTGAAAGTTCCGAACAAATTCTTCAGATCCACCTAAAAAATAAATCTATTTTTTTTTCTTTTATGATAAGTTATTCTCTTTTTCAAAATACCTTTATCTAATGATTCTCTAAGATGAAAAACAAAGCTTGAAACTTGGCCCAATGTGAACTAGGGAGGAAAGAGGAATAAGCACCCGAACCCCACACCCCCTGCATCTGCATTATATAAACACCAACCTAGGAGCGCTTCTTATACTCAAGAGTCGATCGGTAGCCAACATCCATCTTAAAGCTAGCTTGGGATTGTAATTCTTTGCTGCGGGCATTAATCAATATTTTTCATGATGGCTAGCTTTGTGAATATCTTTAAGTTGGTTTGCTTCGTGGCGGTAGCGTGCATGGTGGTAGGTGCACCAAAGGGCTCAGAAGCAGCTATATCATGTGGGCAGGTGGTGAGGTACCTAACCCCATGCGTTTCTTATGTAGCAAATGGTGGGAGTGTGCCGGCTACGTGCTGCAGTGGGATCAAGTCCCTCTACGGCCTGGCTCGCACCACAGCTGACCGTCAGGGCATTTGCAATTGTCTAAAGCAAGCTGTCAGCGGAGTTCCATACACTCCTTACAATCTTAATCTCGCAGCTGGCCTTCCCAAGAAGTGTGGCGTCAATATTCCTTACAAGATCAGCCCCTCTACAGATTGCAAAAGGTGCGACTCTCTCGATCGATCTCTCCCCTCTCTAGATCTCAAATTCATCATGTTCATATGCCTGATAGTACTACTACTGTAGTACTATGAGATATATCTTATTTCATGGAATGTTGCTAACGTTCTTTCTGTTGCCCTTTGTTATAACCTCGATGCAGCGTGAAGTGATCTGCAGATTGATAGAGGCATCGTAGAAATCAAGTTGGGTCAGCGTGAGAATATATAAATATCGGTGCCTTTGCTCACTGGGGGATTTACAAGACTTGCTTAATTTTCATTTTTCTATGTACTCGTAATTTTGCAAAATATATATGGTTTAAAGCCAGCGGTTGCTTTTTTTTTCCCCTCCCGTAGGTGCCGTTTCACTCGGTAGCATCTCAAATACATTTCCGAAAGAATTCGAAATTTGCTCGTAGACGGTTGTCGCCCAACATTCATGTGCCGGATCCGGTCGAATGGCGTGTAGATGCCATGGCGGGACCGGTACGTATACTGCATCCATGGGTCTGAGCGTTGACTCAGCTGGCCACGGGTCTGAGCGTCAAAAGCACGCCGACGACCTGGACAGCCACGGTAAGCCACCACCCAGCCACGTCAAGATAAATATCAGAGGTTCGGGGGAATACGATTGGGAAAAAAATACGGAATATTGTGGCATTAATCTCGCATTAATAGGCTTAATATGTATTGTGCGGTTTCAAGCTCTCAGCACAAAAACCTTTCGAACCCCCAAAACAAATGCCCAAATTAAAAGAGGTGTACTGGTGGAAATCGAAAAGACAAACATGAACCGTAAAAGTACAGTTGTGAGAGTTGACCTGTTGGGAGAACCAGAGACTAATTTTCCTCTAGAAATGCCTGCACTTTTGGCGAAGATGTGAAAGTCGAACTGTTGGGACTTGGGAGCACCAAAAACTAATTGCTTCTCGGCGTCTGGATTTTGGCCACTATTACTTCTTTGCCGTTCAATCATTGCTTGCCTTGACTTGACACAGAAGACGTCCGGAAGAGAGAGACGCAAAATATAAAAGAGTATTGCTATTCATAAGTTTCATACACCATACAGCTCACATTTTTTAATTTTTAAAATTTTTTTAAAATTTTTTTTTATGTTTTTTCTTTTTAAACTATTTCAATTTTTCTATTTATTATTTATATACCAAATATTTGATAAAAAAAAAAAATTAAAAAAAATTAAAAAAATAAATGGTGTGTGGTGTAGGGGATTATGTTTAGAATTTTTCAAAATAAGAAAATAAAAACGGAGAAAGCAGAAGACGTCAAAGCGCTACCTGTGAAGCGGGGTGGGGGTGACCAATGAGATACTCACGTGTAAAATCATATTTTTTAAAGATTAATTTTGTATATAAAAAAAAAACTCATACATTAAATTATACAATTTTTTAACTAAATAATAATAAAATATTAATTTTTTTCCCACAAATCTGAATGATCTAATAAATTCAAATCAAATTCTACTACTAAGTTCAATAAATTCAATAGACCATTCACCAACTCAGCAACACTCAGAAAAATGCACACATACAATATAATTTCTAATTTCATATAAATTCACAATTTAATAAATTCTACTCAATACAAATTTAGTGTTTGCGAGTCCAGTAAATTCAGTAGACCATCCACCAACTAAGCAGCACTCACAGAAAAATCGATCAATACAACGTGATTTTTAATTTCATATAATTTGATTTCTAATTTCATATAAAGTCACAACTTAATAAATTCTACTCCATACAAATTTAGTGTTTGCAAAATATATGCCATACAAATTCAACTTCCAACCAAAAGAAGTTCCATATAGATTTAAATAAATCTCATGTATCAAAATCAACTTAATAGAAAATCCACAAAGATGATTTTAATACAACTTGAGCTAAATAAAGTTTTGTCAAATTTGGACTTGGCAGCTCTATAGCAGCTCCATGGCAGCAACCTTCTGCTCCACAATAACTCCATAGCGGCAACCACCAGTTCCATAGCAACTCCCAACAATTTCCATGTTATTGATAGCAACCAGCAATACAAAAAATGATGGAATTTAGTGCAACCAGAAGTACAAAAAGACCCAAAATATGTCACCACAGCCAAAACAATTTCAAAATATGTAACCATAGTCAAAATTATATGTACAAGATATGGCCGTGTTCCTTTGTTCCTCAATGATCTCCATAATTTAGATATGGCCTTGTTCCTTTGTTCCTCAATGATCTCCATTTGAAAATTATGGAAATACTCTTGTTGCACACCATTAATGGAATCAATATCTTTGAATTTAATTTCCATATCAATTTTTCTCTTTTTATGAGTTACTAAGTCAGATCTATCTTCTTCAGCCTTAATTTCCAAATCAAGTTTTCTCTTTTTAAGAAGTAGTAACTCAGATCTTCATTCTCATACTTCAATTGTAATTCTCTTCTCTCCATCATACTAGTCCTCCTATCATCTTTCATTTGGCTTAAGGCCTCCTTAATTATTAGATTTTGTCTTTCGTTACATTTTCTTTATTCATCTCCTGCTTTTTCAACTTTCTTGCCTAGAAGTCTCTCACAATCGACGAGCACATTTTTCATGTCTTTCCCTAAAGGTATTGAGTTTAGAGTAATACCTGAACTTAACCCATTTTTCTTTTTTATGAAATCCATGTGTACTTACCATTTCGGTTGTGCCTCAATAGATTCTAACAATGATATATAGTAAAGTTATGTTTTTGGTTCTCTCGATACAAGATTTTTGCCTTATCAATCTACAAAATAGTAGAACAATTAGTACTAATGTCTTACAAATATAAAATAATATTATTTATTACATAATTATAAACAAGTTGTTATTAAGTAGTAATTCTATCATTTCTCAAATTTGAAAGTTGTTTTGCCAAAAATTCTTGCAGAAATAAAAAGGGAGAGGTTACGGGCTTGTGTACTTTTCAAATAAAATAAAAACCTTCAAATGCCATATCCTTTCCTTTTTCCCCTCTTACAGAAAAAATTCATAAAGTTTGCCGAAAATGCAACGCTGCTTATCGGAAATGATTTTCTTTCTCAATCTTATTCAGTGATTTACTAGATAGTTTTAAACTTTTTGTTATATTGGAACTTGAGCATTTGCTGTGTTCCTTTCCGAAGTGGACGAAAATCGCAATGGTGGAAGATATTCACGGAGTGGCATGAGTTTTCCTTCCCTTCTAGATTGCAAAAGAGAGAACATGAGACATTTACCTGATTTTTGTACAATATACTGGGTTGGTTTTATTTTAAAATTATTTTCCTTTTTATTTTAAAGATAAAAAAAAAATTGGCATAATGAATAAGTCAAGGAAAAAAAAGCAAATAAAAAGATGTCAACTCGCATGTGCATTGCGGGGCTAACTTACTTAAAGCACTGGCATTAGATTGGTCATCTCAATTTTTAAAATTTGAAGAATATTTACTTTTAGCTAATCACTCAAAACTTAAAATCTAAATTGAATTAGCTATTATATTCTATATAATAATAAAATCTTATTATTTTTTATTATTTATATTTCTTTAATTAATTTTTTATTTTATTTTCATAATCTTCAATAACCTCCAACAATCATATTCAATTTCATTTTTACAATCCAACAATGTATAATATAACAATCTCATATGTACATGGTTGTTAAAATATCGCCTACATATATGAAAAGGAAATAATAAAATATTAGGATACGAAGATTGCTACAGTTTCTTTTATGTATGAAAAGTGTGATGAAGTTACTGTAGCTTAAATTTCAGATGAAATATACTTAGCTAATTCAATGTATGCTAAATTTAGTTAATATTCTCTAAAATAAAATATGAAGGGCAGTGGAATTTGGCTAATTCAATGTCAATGCTTATGCTCTTATGTATCAAAACTCTTGTAAAAAAGGATAGTAAAATTAAAAAAAAAATTAATGAGTTTTGATATTCATCATCTCACATACCACACATTTTCTTTTCTTTTTTTAATGGATTTTAATTTTATTTCTGATAAACTAATTGAGTTATTTTTCTCATCATTTCTACATTACATACTTGCTTTAAAAATAAATAAATAAATAAAGATGAAAAGATCATGTATGGTGTGTGGTATATTGATAATGAGTATAGTTTTTATGTTTGAATATATATTTTGTAAGAATAATTCGTATTTTGATTTTTATATTTACACAATGATGGAATGAAAAATTTAGATAATATATATTTTTAGAGTTAGAAATCATTTATTTATTTTTAAATAATTTTTTAGAAAAAAATAAAAAATAGCAAAACTAGACATGGCCATCTTATCTGGGGTCTTTACTGATGGGCTGCTGATAGTAGGAGTTTGGTCCAGACCAGAAAAATTGATTGGACCGGATTGAAAATTTGTTTAGTCAGATAGAAAAATGGGTTTCGGTTTGGTTTAGGTGTCTGTGATTTTTTATTGGACTGGACTGGATCGAAACCGACCGAACAATATAGATTTTTAAAATATTATATATAATATAGTAATTGTATAAGTTAATTATATAATCTTCATATAATCTAATATCTTTGACCGCATAAAATTTTAAATAATACATGCTATCAATTAATAATATATCATAAATCATATGATAATTTATGAGATTTATGCCATTATATGTGGATATATCATACATACTTTACTATTTACACTTAATTAAAGTAATTAGATAATTTTTTTTTAAGATTCCTAGGTTTCAAGCGAGCATTAATATAATATGCTATCAATTAATAATATATTATAAATCATATGATAATTTTTTGTATATAAATAAGTTTAGGATGAAAATGGGATAAAATGTCAAGACTTAACGGTTTGGTTTAGTCCATAAGGAAATTCGGTCCTGTCCGAGGTGTGAAAATTATGGACCTATTAGACCGAATTTCCCAATAGACCAACCGTCTTGGATTGAATTTACCCCTACCTGCTAGGAAGAAACGTCATATTTTCATCATGCCATGTTAGCATCTAGAAAGAGGGAAATACATTGTTATATTTTATCCTTTATTTAATCATTATTGTATTTTATCTCTTCGCAATAATCACATCTTGATTTTCTTGATTCCAACCCATTTCATGGGGTTTGTGTAAAGCATTGGCCAATGGCCATTGACTAAAGAGATCGCAGATAATGGTAATGCTTGACTGCTTGCATGAGTGGTACTGGAAAGCATTAGAGAGCAGCACATGTAGTCACTAGTCAGTCAATGCTTGATTGCTAGCATGAGTGGTGGTGGAAAAATGAAGCTATCTAGAATCTGAATAGATGAAGAAAGAGTTGCTCGATATAACTTTTCCTAACAACAATTCCACCACTCAAAATAATTAAATAGATAAAATTCTAACCACAATCCCATTCCTGAAAAATTCTATGACATCATGATAGACAGAAAAATAAAACCGAAGCAATTTTGCCATGTTCCCAAACTACTAAAGAATTTCAGTTGATCACCCTTTCCACTTAAAAAGATAAAACTACACCTATAAATTTAAAAAATACAAAAAAAATCCTATTAAATCAAAATTTTTTATTTTTAAAAAATTAAAATGCGAAATCACCACTAGTTGAAAAATCTTGGACTAATGGGAATATGTAGATTTTATTTTTAATAAAATAAATAATAAAAGAGTAATTATACATACAATCGTGAAGTACGTAAACATCGCGTAATTTTTTTAAAAAATAATGAGATTCATTATTAAAAATTAATTTTTTATACGACTCTTATGTTTTTTTCACTTTTTTCAAAGCGATTATGTAGCGATTGTACAATTTATGATTGTAAATATCTTTTCTCTTAATTAAATGAGATAGAGTGTAAAGTGAGGGTTTAAACTTAGTACATCTATTTTGATATCATGTGAAATCACTATTTATCCTAAAAATTTAGGTTGATGGAAAGATGTATATTTTATTATTTATTTTATATCTTAACAAAATGGTACATTTTTGGAAAATTATTTAGAAACTAAGAAATAACTTAAATTTTTTAACTTCTAGTTTTACTGTTTTAAAAATATATAATTTTTCAATAATTTGAAGGATGATTTGCCTAAATCGATAGTAAACTGAATTGTAATTTGGGAGGTGTATATATTTGAAAAATATTTTAACTACAAAAAAAAATTCTAAAAAAAATACGTAATTTTATAAGAATCCAATGTGATACCCATCTATTTAATTATATAAAAGCCGAGTTTTGGCTTCCTGACTTGGCATCCATACCGCATTAGTCGGTCTAAAATTTGCCCACATTTCATTCTGCTTCACACGTGAGCACCTCATTGGTCCCCCACTCCGCTTCACACATAGCGCTTTGATGTCTTCTACTTTCTGCATTTTTATTATCATTTCTGTCCCTTTTTTCTCTCTCTTCTACATCTCTCTCTTCCTGACGTCTTCTGTGTCAAGTCATCTATTTAATTATATAAAAGTTTTGGCTTCCTGACTTGGCATCCATACCGTATTAGAGCACCAGCATTGACTTATTTATCTTTATCTTCATCTTTAAATTTGAATAATGTGTCCTTAAAATCATCTGCATTGGCTTATGCATATGTAAAATTATGCATAGCTATAAACAGTCATTCTTCAACTTTGAAGAAATACTTTTCACTCTTCAAACATTATTTTTAATGTTTTTTTCGCTTTCTCTATCTGAATGGCTCTCTCTCGTTGCTCTCTCTTCTCTCTTCGACACCCACCCACTCCATCGCCTTCTCCTCAGCTCTGATGTACCATTGCACAAAGCTTGGCTGAACAGGAACGCTCAAAAGTTTCTAGCGGTTCCTTCATCAACGACGGCCTTTTCTCTCACTCGGTACTCCATTTCGTGCGGGCATTTGAAAACCCTAGAAAAGGTGATTTCGTGCAAGCCACTTGTGGATTTTTATGGAAACATTTTTCTGTGTTATCTGTCTTGATTAGAATTTTTTAGGGTTTTTTTTATGTGATTTCCCCTGATATTGAACTTAGAATTGGGATACATAGACAAAATTGGTTTGGTTCTTCGGTTTTTTTTTTTTAATTTTCCTTGGTCTTGTACATGCATTTAGACCAAATTTTTTCTTTGTGGGCTGGAGAATTTGAAATTGAAGAAGGGGGATTTTTGGGATAAGGTGAGAGAAAGAGAAGCCCTTTTGTTGGTATCCTGATCATTTGAGCAAAGAGGCTCACAAGTGGATCGATTTTGCCCTTTTTTTTGTTGAAAATTAGCACTACATGTGTTCTGCTAATAATTCATCTACATTAATGCACTACATCTCACAAATGAACTCTCAAGTCCAACTGTTGGAAAGAGGCTCACATGTGTTATTCTAATGATTCACATGTGTTCTACTAATGTGTTCTCTATCTTTTCCTTCATGATTACTTATCTGAAATTGGTACTTATCTGCAATCCACAAGCAATTTAACAACAGAGTTTTAGCATCTAGCAATTCCTTCTTTGGTAGAGAGGTTATGTTGGCCCTAGATATATATGGTTCTACTTCTGCATGCTTTTCAGAAGTATTTAGGCTGTAAAATTAAGGAACCACACTCTTAAATTTTCTGATTGGATTGTCTTTGTTATAGGTTTGATCGAAATGCCACATTCTTAAATAACCACAATAGCTTATAAAAAAAAATCAAAACAAAATCAGCAGGTATGCAACCATGTTTTTGTATGCATCTAGACTAGATGCACAACATGTTTATGTATGCCTTTAGACTAGATGCACATCACTTGCATTCAGCATACAGTAGCTATATATTTTGTTTTATAATCTCCAAAGATATTCAACACGCAATAGCCATATAATCTCTCATGTGCACTGCATACATACTTTCCGTGCTATTTTAGTAATACTCTATCCTTCAATATTTTGTTGAAGGATGAACTCTTTGATTGATGAGAATCTCTTCTTCACCACATTGTTGGAAAGTGGTGAACGTGATACTAACAACCCACTTATGGGCAGTGCAAGTGTTAATATCCAAGCAACACAATCCCAACGGGAAAAATGGAAACAAAAATCCTAGCGGGGTGTGTCATTTTCTACAGAGGAAGATACTCTCCTCATTTCAAGTTGGCTTAACATTAGTATGGACTCTATATGGGGACTGACCAATAATCCACACAAATGTGGAGTAGAATTTATGAGTACTACTCCACATATAAAAAACTTAATTGTCAAGAACGGTCTATACCCTCTTTGACCAATCGGTGGTCAATTATTCAAAAATGCATCAATAAATTATGTGGTAGTGTGGCCCAAGTTGAAGGAATGCATCCAAGCAGTGCAACCGAGCAAGACAAGGTATAATGCCTTTTTCAATGTTTTGTAGTTCTAATTATGACTTTTACTTTTGACTTGATGGGTTTAAATCTAATACAAAATATTATTATATTTAAAATTGTATGTAAATTGTGAATAGGTTGTAAGCCTATCACTACTCTTCAAAATTTTTGGCGTTTCAGAAACACTCTTGACTTGAGTTCATGTTTTTTATCTTCCAAAAATATCCTTCACGTGAGATCAAACTTTTAAACTTCACCCCTAACATGGTGGAGGCCACCTGAGATCCACCCAAGGGCTAACACACCTAGGGCTACTTCTTAGAGTTTTTCCTTTGACAAATTTCAATACAAAACTAATTTAAATGAAATATTCAAAATTTTAGGGTATAAATAAACCAACCAAGCCAGTCGTCACCAACGCAAACCAATTGCCGAAGTCCAAAACTGTTCGTTTTTATCCCAGTTTGAATCTGGTTTAAACGGTCAAACTGGCCAATAATATATATAATTATTCGTGCATAAAACAACAAGCATCGGTTTACACCCAAAGTTTAGGAAAAAAAGTTATATGAAATGGAGTCATTTCGATCTAATGTTTCATAACCCCACCCCATCCCCTCCCTTCTTCTTCCAAATTCTTCTTCAATTCACTCACGCACAGCCCTACAGCTGGCCGCTCTCCTCCTCCTTCACAGTGTTCACGCCTCTCATTAAACCATCGCACATCTCTCATCTCTCCGAGCTCTCTCATCTCTCCTCTCCCAAACTTCTCTCACCTCTCCAGGTTCCAACTTCCCTCTTCCTCTCCAAGTTTCCTCCTTTCCACCGATGACTATCGTCTTTTGAGATTGTTAAATGGAGGGGGCGCCCACTTGGGTAGCCCCCCCCCCCTCCCAAAATCCTGTGCATTACATGCAAGTAACGCATGGCTTTAAAGTCATGCGTTACACGGCTTGTAAACGCATGGATCTAAGCCATGCATTACCTGCATATTAAAGGCTGGCCTTTAAGGCCAGCCGTGTAGGGTGGGCTATATATAGCCCCCCTCTTTTGGTTCTTGTGGATTAATCTAAATAGTAAAATCTCTCTCTCTTTTGTTATCTCTTGAAATAGTTTTTAGGCCGTAGATTTATTACTCTAGTTTTATAACTACATAGTACACTTTACCACTAAGAGGAAACGTTTGAGATTTGTCGATCTGGAGAAACTTGTGGAGCAATTTTATAAGTTGAGCTTGAGGTACTTTCTGCTGTACTTTCTAACATTGGTATCAAAGTTTTTATAGTTGCTTCCAGTTTATTTTTATTTGCATATGCATGTAAATTGTAAACGTGCCATTTTATTTTATTTTTGCACGCAAGTGGTACTGCGATGTTTTTAAAAAAAAAAAATTTTTTTTTCGGCTAAGCCGCTGTGCAGCGTGCACCAAAGGGTGTTGTGCTCACTACCCACACACGGTGGTGCAGTGCACACCACCTCTACACTCGGTGGTGCAGTGCGCACCACCTATACATGGAGGTGCAGCGCGACACCCCTATAACGGTGCTGTGCTCACCAAAAGGAGGCCACGGTGCTCCATGCACCGTGGGGGCACCATAGCGGTGTTGCAAGCACCACCTTGGTGCAGCATGCACCAGAGAGGTTGTGACGCCCCAAATTCCGCTTGGGATAGAACGGACATCTGAAGCGTCGGGACATATAACACAAGGTTACCTGCCCCCGTACATGACATATAGGATGCAATGTTCCTAACAAGCATCTAGCATTATGCAATATTCGCAGCGGATAATTTTTTTTTTTTTTTTTATACTATGCACCGAACTTATAACATCTCAAAGAATTAAAACATAATCCATGCATACTAAAATAAATAACCACGATTACAGTACGGGTCTCAGAAGACTGTAATCTCAAAACATGGTGACTAGACTCTATATTACAGTACCAAAATACACTTATTGAACCAGTTCATCGAGTAACTCGCGTAACTCAATTAACAAGGTTAGAATACTGTCCCAAAAGAAACTAACTATAGAAGTTGAAAACTCTGCATCGCATCTGCGGCGTCTAGTCAACATCCTCCAGCCTATCGGTATTTGCTCCTTGTTCTGAACCTGACACATCGCCTACCATTCGGGGAAAAATGGTAGTTGGGACTACCATGGTGAGATTTGATTACAAATCTCAGCAAGTTAACAGAAAACTTTCACACAGGTTAATGATGTATGCATAGAAATAAAGGTATGAATGCACCATCAAAATCGAAAGTAAACATAACATAACTTGACATAACATGGCATAAAATAATAAGCATAATGTGACATGACATAACATGGCATGAGTTGACATAATTGAACTGAAACAGAAGCTTAGCTTGACGTGACATGAACTTAAATCATAGCATGGATGTGAACTTGAAACATAACATGTACTTGAACTTTAAGTTTAACATGAACGTACACATAACGTAACGTGAAATATGACTTGAACATGAAATACATGAACTTGGAATCTTATTTAATTGTCTTGATTAATAACGTAACCATATGGGTGCTACACGGGTCCCCTAGAGCCGTGTGTCCCTGCCGATTACCGCATCACAACACAGGTATCTAGACCAGCTGTGAGTGCGTTAATACGTACTCCACAGTTGTTGTGGCCCCACGTATTCTACGTGTCACAATTGCTGTGTCTCACGTAGTGTATGCTCCACAGTTGTTGTGGCCCCATACTTCATGCTCCACAGTTGTTGTGGCCCCATGAATACACGTAACATAAAATATGGCACCATCGGCGTTAGTGCCTGGCGCGCTCCGGTGACCAGTTACTTAGGCCCCATTCGCAACCTGTTGACTGTACTTCGTCAACCCAGGGAATTTCACACCTATTTAGACACTCCAGCGTGAACAAAGGAGTTCCACTAGGATATTACCCCATCCTAGCATTTAGGGTCGTGATTGACATGAATAACTTAACTTGAACATGATCTGAAACTTATATGAACTTTACATAAGGTGAACCACGCTTGAGTCCGTGGCACCGCATAACATAACTTGTGGTGAACATGCTTAGATCCGTGTCACCCTTAACATAACTTGTGATGAACACGCTTAGGTCCGTGCCATCCTTAACATAACTTGTGGTGAACACGCTTAGGTCCGTGTCACTCTTAAATATCTTATCTTTCTTAATACATGAGATATTATTTAATATCATGAACTTTTCTAACATGGCGTATACTTGTAAATGGCACAATATGATTTAAACATAAACATTCCATGACATACATGTAACATATGACATACTTAACATGGCATACTTATAACATACAACATTGCATGACATAAAAGATTTTGTAACAGATAAATATTCATAAAAGAATAAATCATGCGTAACAGATAAACATGTAATGACATGACATATATGATAACATACATACATAAATTGTAGTTCCCTTACCCATCATACATACACAATAAACTGATAGTAAGTTAGAAGCTAACTTACCTCGATTGTCACGTTCTACGAGAATAAAGTGCGATATACGAGAAACTGTAAAAGGTCATTCTAAAAGTTAGAAATTTAATTACTAACAATTAGAAACATGGAAACAAGTTATCTTAGAGTAAAATTATCATTTTACCCTCTACATGTGGGAAAACGACCATTTTACCCATAACTTAAGGATTTCATATCCTAACTCCAAAAATTTCCAAAATTTACATTCCTCATGTAAATTTTGTTCTAAACTCAAATATCAACTCAGAAAAAAATTTAAAACAAAACAACACTATGGAAAACACACTATGGCCGAAACATCCATAGGCCATTTCTCTTGATTTTTGTTACAATTCCTTCCAACTTCAAAACTCATGCTTAAACCAAAATTTTACAACAAACATCTTCCAATCCTAAGTTTAAAACCATACTTGAAACATCCATTTAGAAAAAGCTAATAATCAACACCAAACTTTTTTGTAAAAAGATCAAAACACTTGAATCACAAGCTTTGTCCTTAAATCAAAACATCTCCAAGAATTCCAAAAAATCTAATCTTACTTCTAACATATTCATAACATCATCCTCAGATAAACCATGCTTTAAATCATCAAACTAAAGTCACCAAAATCACAAAAATAACACTTGGAGTTTTTGATTTTACACTTAGTCCAAAAACAGAAACTTTTTCTTAACTAGCTTTGATAAATCTCTTGATCAATGGCTTAAGAAGGTGAGATCTTTGAAATAAAGTATCACATGGTTTAAAAACGTGTCCTAAAGAATATCCAACCATCAAAATTAAAATCACATGGCTAAAACCCAATAAAACATGGATCTAACCTAAAAACATCAAATCTTAGGCCTAACCGAAATTCTCTTGCATAGAAAAATCATATCTTTGAAACTAATACTAAATATCTCCAAAATAACATCCTAACATGAAAATAAGAGACTTAGGATCATCATATAAAAATATCAAAGCCTTTAGAGTAAGATCAAACCTCAAAATATTCAAACTTTATCCAAATAAAAACTGTTTTGTCACTTCCAGTTTTCATGTTTCTAGATCTAATAAAATCTATCATCAAAATCTTTATTCATGCAACAAAACCTCAATGAAAACTCTTAAACACATTCTAAGAACACTCCATAAAATTTTCGGACCAAGATATATCCATTAGCTTGGTCAAAAACTCCAAAACATAACACACTCTCCAGATTCACGCCCAGAATGACCTTTCCATGGTTAAAAATACTTTTGACCGACCAAATGACCATGGAATGATACGAAAAATACATCTACGGAAACTAGACTCAAAGAGGAACAACTTTTATGAAGGAGTCATCGTGTGAAAATACTTACAAAGGGTCGAAAAACTCCACGCAAAAAGACCCAGAAATCTGCCCGAGAGAGCTCTTTTGGGTTTCTCTCTAAGAACGGGGTGAAGAAATGATTAAAGTGAAGTAAGTGTGTCTTGCACGACTCAAGACTTCTGTAGGGAGAATATTTGGACCTTAATGATCATTGAGTGGAGGTGTAGACATGTGACATAATGTAGAGGATAGTGGGGGGCAAAAGACAACTTACAAAGGCTATGAGACATGGGACTTGATGGGGTGGGTTCCTCCATATTAATGAGTGCAACTTGATGCAATGAATGGTCTGCCAAGTGGGGGAGGAAATTTCTCCAAGAAGCTATGCCAAGGTGGCCAAAATTCGTGGGCTTTAGTGGGCCTTAGTGGGCCTCAACCAAGTGGGCTTCAATTTGGGGTTTAAAGGGGGTTTGGTTAGGGTTTGAGATGCTATCAAGCCCAAATCCAATTTTTCTTGGCCCAATCAAATTTCTAAGGTTTAAAATGTTGGATAAAGATGTCATAATAGGAATTTGAGAAATTAATAGCATGTGAAAGTGATTTAATCAAGTGATTAAACACAATACTAGAAATTGGATCAAAAAGGGTTTGAATGCCAACTTTAGGGTTTGGGGAAACCGTTTAGGGTTTCGGTTTCAACCAAGTTTTTGGGGTTTCAAAAGGATTCCAACCATTTAGGGTTTTACTAGGGTTGAAACCCTCTTCATCTAACTCAATTTGGTTGATCAGATGAAAAAAAACTGTTTTGCTTAGGTGGCATGATCTCACACATTGATTTCCTTCACAAATCCATCTAATGGTTTCTCTTTGTGCCAAGTATCTAATACTATTCATTATGTGTGGTTAAGATCTTGCCAAGTGTCCAAATAAAACTTCTCTAACCTAATTTGGACATTTCACACTGTGATTTTGAAACCACTGCACTTAGTACGCTTATCGAGGTTACTATTCACTCCGAAAAAGTGCATAATAAACTTAGTACTGAAAAATCCTAAATATTCAACTGAGTCTAGTGGCGTAAACTATAACGTAATCTGACACTTCTAACTACCTCAAACAAATAAAATCACATTTCTGGCACCATAGTGAGTGATAAAACTAATTATGTTGACATACTAGAGCTTATGCGATTAGCCGATTCGTAAAAACTTATGGGGTTTTCACGAGATTTCTAATGTCTATAGAAATTCCACCATTGAATTTCTAGCGGGCTGTTACAGAGGTGCTGTAGCAGCACCCAGCTTCCTCTGGAACCTGTTTCCGGCGAAGTGTGGTGGTCCTAACGTCAGTTGCTTTGTTTCTGCTGCATGGGTACTGTTCATGTGAACAGTACCCATCGGGAGCTTGACGATGACTAAATAGTCATTTGGGTTGGGCTTGTGCCCTTCGGCCCACTGTTTTTTTTTTGGTTAAAAAAAATTGGGCTTGGGTCTTTTGGACCACTTTGTTTTCTGTTGTTTTTTTTTAAAAGGCATTCAATTGGGCCATTTTTGGCCCAGTGTTTTTCAGCCCATTTGTTTTCAAAGTTAAGCCCATTTTTTTAAAAAGCTAATAAAAAAATAAAATGGCACAAATGGGTTTTGAACCCAGGACCACCTACTAAACTAATGAGATGGGCGCACCACTGGGCTGCGAATGTCCTTTGGTTTATATGGGGTTTTTTTTTATAAATGTTTTATAAATTTGTTTTGTTAAAAAAAAAAACAAATGAATTGCATGAATTAATATATGCGTAGATATATTGTTATATTACATGTGATCTTTTATTTTATGTTTTGGATTAAATGTGATAACATGTGAATATTTGGTTATATTCATGCTATTGTTTTTCCATAATGTTATATTATATGTGATCTTTTATTTAATTTTTATATTAAATGTGATAACATGTATATGTGAATTGAACATGTGGAAATGTGATTATTTTATCATCGTTGAATGTTAGACTTGAATGTTTAGACATTAGTTTTCATTTCTTTTAGTGATAAAAATAGAAAATCCCACTAAGTAGTCTTAGTTAGAATTGTCAGTGTGAATGATAGACTGAAAGAATTGCAATGACCCCAGTAAGAACAGTAAATTCACTGTATAGCCAGAAAGACTACAGTGGCCCCAGTAAGAACTATAAATGCACTGATGGAACAAGAAAAATAGACTGTAATGGTCTTATATGAACCATCTTTGCAGACTGGCCCAACAGGTTACTGTAGTCTGGTTGTCTTTGTAGACTGGCCCAACAGGTTGCTATCATCTGGGTAGCTGTCCTTGTAGACTGCCCAAAAGGTTATTGCGGTTTTAGTAGGTTATGTCTTTACATGTAACTAAGACTAGGAGACTACTTAAGATAGTGGGAGTATGGTTGACATTTATGATGATAAATTCTCCCATATTTGTTTTTAAATTTGCGCGGGAATTAGGTTTGGAATTTAATAATTGGATAATGTGGCACAATAGATGATTATGAAGCTTAGCGATTTTTCAATCTTGCGACATGTCTAAATTATTATTTTTCTAGCTTGAAAGGATGCGGCAGATTTCTTAGGTGTGTGTGTAATATCTCTTCTTTGCGTATTGTAGTGAAATGGCATCCAAGAGTATTATTGCCGACTTAAACAAGGGGGAGAAATTAGATGGGAAAAACTATGACATATGGCATCGCAAGATCCAATATGTCTTAGAGGAGCAAGAGGTCTTGGAGGCCTTGTCTCACACCCTTACTGTGCCCGCAGAAGGGAACTCGGAACAACACAAGATAGATCAACAAGCTTATACTCAATAGGCTAAAAAAAATCGGTGCGCGTGCATAATAATATTAAGCAGCATGCACAATGATCTAATGTGTGAGTTCGAGGTCTATGACACTGCCCAAAGCATACAAGAGGCTTTGAAATTGAAGTTTGGTGGAACTTCAGCCACTAGGTTGCATGGATTAACCATGAGGTTCGACTCCTATAAGATGTGCTCTAACCACACGATGAAGCAGCATCTTAGGGCTATGTCAACTATGATCCATGAACTTAGATCAACAGGAAACAACCTGACAAATGAAAAGTAAGTCCAGGCAGTGATAAGATCACTACCGAATTCTTCGGAGAATATGAGCCAGAACCTGATGCATAACGAGAACATCAAAGACTTTGATGATGTCTCGCGTTACTTGGAATTGGAGGCTGAGCGCCTAAAGGCTACTAAGCCCAATCATATGGCCTATGTGGCTAATGCTGGTTCGCGCAAGGCATCAAGGCCCAAGCCCAAGAAGTCCAAGAATGAGGTAGCTGCTGGAAAAATTAAAAAGGTGTCAGGAACTTCTCAGCGCACCAAGAGGGGGAAACGCGGGAAGAACAAATCAAAATTAGAGTGCTTCAACTGTGGAAAGACTGGCCACTTCACTTGTGACTAGACTGAGCTGAAGAAGGTACACTTTGACTTTTCTCGCATTGTTTTTGTAACTAGCCATGTGATGGTTACTCACTCCTATCCTTTGTGGACTGCTGATTCAGGAGCGACCGAGCACAAAGCGCGAGATAGAGTTGGATTTGTTGAGTATCGCCGGATTCCAACTGGGAGCCGTGATATCAAGGTGGGGAATAGAGCTAGCATGGAGGTACTGGGACTTGGTACCTACAAGCTGGACTTGCGGGGTGGCCGCACTCTTTTCCTCCACAATGTGCTATACGCTCTCAAGATCTGACGAAACTTACTTTCACTTGTTACTCTATTAAAACTTGGTTTTCGGATTGTTTTTTAAAACAATTATGTTTCCTTTTATTTGGGCCATGTGTTTTCTAGCAATGCTTTTCTGCAAGACGGTTTTATGATATTGGATTTGATTTATTCTAATATAAATGAATCTATTGCTTTTCTTTCTTCATCTGTTGATAATTTGGATTCACATACATGGCATGCTAGGCTTGGCCATATAGGACAAGATAGAATGACTCGGTTAGCTAGAGAAGGCCTGATAGGCAATCTCGCTAGAGTCATCTTAAGCACATGTGAACATTGTCTAATGGGAAAAGCTAAGAGAAAACTGTTTGGAAAAGCCACTAGGGCATCTTTTCCACTGCAATTAGTCCACTCAGGCATCTGTGATCCAATGAGTGTGAGGGCAGGACACGGAGCTGTCTACTTCATCACTTTTATAGATGATTTTTCATGTTACGGTCATGTCTACCTAATCTCCCATAATTTTGAAGCATTGGAGTGCTTTAGGTGATATCTAAGAATGGTTGAGAATCAGTTAGACAAGAGTTTAAAAACTCTAAGAACTGACGGAGGATGAGAATATCTCTCCGAGCATTTTAAAAGGCTCTGTGATGAAAAAGGAATTAAAAGACAATTAACGATGCAAACCTTCCAATTTTTTTTTGGACGATACACTTTTGACTGCTACCTACATTCTTAACCTAGTGCCCTCCAAATTAGTAACTTCCATCCCATATGAACTATGGACCGACGAGAAACCCAATTTGAGTAACTTGCAGCCATGGGGTTCAACAGGTTTTGTTCATGATCTTTCTCATCAGTATGGGAAATTAGGCCCTAGAGGGAAGAAGTGTATCTTTATAAGGTACTCAGAACACTCTAAAAGGTATGTGTTAATAGGTGAACAAACTGATGGAAGTGTGACTGAAATTGAATCACGAGATGTGGACTTCATTGAAAATGAATTTCCAAGTAGATGTGAGGTTGATAGGAGTTTAGAATTTCATGAGATTGTGGAACAAGAGGAAAGTGCTCCAAGGAATTTAATTGAGAATGAGGAAGAAATTCTTCAAGCTCCTACAAATAATAAAAAGGACTTAAATCCGAGTGGGAGCACACCACTTGTTAATCAATCACAACAACTTCAGCCGCGTAGAAGTACACGTGAAAGTATTCCCCGTCGTCGTTTTGAGATTGAAGGGGAAGCTTTTATAGTAGCTCTGCATGATGAGCTTAGGACAATTCATGAGGCTCTCTCATCTTCTACTAAAGATGAGTGGATGAAAGCTCTTAATGATGAGATTGAGTCTATGAAAACTAACCAGGTCTAGGATCTGGTTGATCTACCGACAGGGCGTAAGACTATTGGGAACAAATGGGTTCTTAAATTCAAACGCAAGTCGAATGGATTGATAGATAAGTACAAAGCTCACTTAGTGGTGAAAGGATATACCCAACAGGAGGGTATAGACTATGAGGAAACTTATTCACCAGTCGTGAGATTTGCTTCAATTCGCCTGATTCTAGCTATAGTAGCAAACATGGATTTGGAACTCTACCAGATGGATGTTAAGATAGCATTTCTCAATGGAGAACTAGATGAGGAGATCTATATGGATCAACCAACAGGTTTTGTGGTCAAAGGTCTAGAGCACAAAGTGTGCAACCTCAAACGATCTATATATGGCCTAAAAAAATCATCTAAGCAATGGTACCTTAGATTCCATCGAGCCGTTTTTTCGAATGGGTTTACGATGATCATAGAGGACCATTGTGTCTATGTCAAAAGGTCCAAGAAGAGTTTCATTATGTTGTCATTATATGTTGACGACATACTACTAGCTGGAAATGATAAAGGGTTGATAGTCACCACAAAAGAGTGGTTATCCTTCAATTTTGAGATGAAGGATATGGGTGAGGCAGAATACATTTTAGGAGTTAAGATCTACAGAGATTGCTCAAAGAGACTTTTGTGTTTGTTCCAACAAACTTACATAAAGAAAGTTCTTGAACGCTTCCTAATGAGTGAATGTAAACCCATTGACACCCCTTTTACAAAAAGCGAGAACTTATCTAAAGAGTTGTATCCTAAGACTCAAAGAGAAAAGGAAAAGATAGCCCATGTCTCTTATGCTAATGCTGTGGGTAGTCTGATGTACGCAATGATGTGTACTCAGCCTAACATATGCTATGCAGTTGGCTTAGTGAGTAGATTCCAATCAAACCCCAGACTGGATCACTAGAAAGCAGTCAAGAGGATTATGCGATATCTCAAGGGAATTGCAGACTATGTACTGTGCTATCAAGGTTCAGATTTGCAGCTAAGAGGTTACAGCGATGCCGATTGGGGTAGTGACCTAGATGATCGTAAATTAACCATTGGGTATGTCTTTCTGCTCAACAATGGTGTCATTACATGGAGCAGCAAGAAACAACCCTATATAGCTTTATCCACCATGGAGGTAGAATACATAGCTTGTTCTACAGTAGTTCAAGAAGCTATTTGGTTACAGAGGTTCCTCAAGCATTTAGACATTGGCACGGATACTTCAAATCCGGTGATAATATTCTGCGATAGCACGGCTGCTCTTGCATATGCTAAGGACTCTAAGTACTATGGAAGAACCAAACACATAGATATCAGATATCACTATATCAGAGACATGGTAGCGCAAAAGGAAGTGGTTCTGAAACACCTCTCTACAAGTCAAATGGTTGCTGATCCCTTAATGAAGCCCATAGCAAGAGATGTCTTTGAGGCTCATGTTAGGAATCTAGGACTAAGTAGACTCTTAATGTAATTTGTGTTTCAAATGACATTGAGATGTAACCTTTCCTTTAGGATATTAATACAATATGATTCAATTATTGTCTTTATCATATTATTTTTCTAATACACACACAAGATATGTCAACATGCTTAGATCGGCTCACTTACACGAGCAATCGCCTCTAGCGCTTGAGAAGCGAGTAAAGATTAGACATTGTGTTCTTAGATACTTGTCCAAATTGATAAGTTAGTTGAGACAAAGATATGTCATTTTAGTGGGAGCTAAGATGAGGTCCAAAGAAAGGACTATGCATGGGTTACCCCACAACATATGTAGCCTGTGGTTAGCCAGATGTGAGATCCTCTTTGACGCCTTGGAGGCGAGCAAATGGAGGAACTCAGGTTAGATGCTTAAGGAGCGGCTAGACTAAGATCTGTACAGTGTTGATATAGACATATGCTCTTTGAGAATGAGAAATCCACTGAAGCATGTATTTCATACTACATGTGCTTATTCGACCAAATGAGTAAGTGAGTAAAAGCTTTCCCTCTTTCTCACTGTGTGAGTCTCATTTTTTTTAAGTGTCCTTTAGTTTTGACTATGTCACGAGATGGAGGTTGTGATGTCTGCTACTTTGACATGTTGTCTATGGCCATGATTAATACAGTCTAAAGAGGCATTGCTGGGAAAACGGTTCTACCAAAGTTGAATGATATGAGTGCAAAGGGAAGATTCTTCGATATCGCATCTTCGATAGTGTTTACTAACGTCAAACTATGACACTACATACTGGTAGCGACTAAGGTTGTGAACATATTGAAATAATTTGGAAGTAGTCAAGCATTGTTATAAGTTTTCTGAACTCAAAAGGGTTTCAAAAATGCTTGATCTGATGCGATTGAATGAGTCTAGGACATGATCAGACACTTTAGGGATGTTACTATGCTAGTCTTCTCTGGGAGAGATTTAGTGTATGTACTCCCACCTTTCTACAGATGTGCTTGGTGGTCGCACGGCCTATTTGCTTGTATGAACAAGATTGAGAACTTTAGAGAGATGCAGACCTAGGGTCATGCCCACTATGTGTGAATGGGAGATGTTAAATAGAGGGAGCGCCCACGTGGGCAGACCCCCTCATCCTGTGCATTACATGCAAGTAAACGCATGTCATGGCTCATAAAGCCATGCGTTACCTGCATATTAAAGGCTGGCCTTAAAAGCCTTGTAGGGTGGGCTATATATAGCCCCCCTCTTTCAGTTCTTGTGGATTAATCTAAATAGTAAAATCTCTCTCTCTTTTGTTCTCTTGAAATAGTTTTTAGGCCGTGGATTTATTAAGTGTTACTCTAGTTTTATAACTACGTAGTACACTTTACCACTAAGAGGAAACGATTGAGATTTGTCAATCTGGAGAAACTTGTGGAACATTCTTATAAGCTGAGCTTGAGGTACTTTCCGCTTTACTTTCTAACATAGATTGTCAACTTTCACATATTGATTTGTGAATCTGTGATCTAGCCTTTTTTTTTTCCTTTATCTTTTTCTTTTTGTGTTCTAATTTGTAACAAGCTCGGTTTTGATGTTTTCTTCATGTTTGATAATTGTTTTTCATATTATTTTATGTCTAAATTGTTAATCTGTATATGTGCAAGGATTTTAAAATTTTTGGATCAAATTCTTGGGATTGTTAACAAGCATCTGAGATCTAATTCCCACTGTGAGTGTAACTTCAAATTATTGGGCATTGATTTAATAGTTTTTTTTTTGCATAAAAGAAATAAAAAAATTTAATTTTTTTAATTTATTATGCAAGAAATATTTAATTGACAATTGTGTTGTAAAATTATTTTGAAATAAATTTTTGAAAGATAAGTGAGCTAAAGTCTTTAATCTAGATTTATTGTGCAAGAAATCTAGATTATGTTTGTTCTTTGTTTTTTTTTTTTTTTTGGAATTAATTATGTATTTAGATTTTTAAAAGTTAGATGGATTTTTTGTCAACTCCCATTAACGTTGATTCGAATGAACCAACTATTAACTTAGGAGACGATTTGAGAGAGACCCAAATAGTGCCAACACTGTTATAGTATCTTGTAATCCACATGTATAGTGAACAGTAGAATCTAGTAATGTTTTGATCATTCAATATTCATTACTTTTTAAAATTAATTTTGGTATTTCTCATCATGCAAATTCACCAATATTTGATATTTTAATCTTATTAATGTTTCTATATAAAGTTAAGAGCACAATAAGGTGTCACAACTATTGAAGATTCAAGATAAGAAGATCAAGAATTATTGCAATTTATTTATCTTATATTTTTTAGTTGCATTATTGCTTAGGACAATTTGTTTTTATTTTAATGTGTATTAAACATCTAGTGGAGTTTTTATTTTTTATTTTTAAGTTATCTCGTAATTAGTATAATTAATTTTTAATTTTTTTAACCTAAGACTAACATTACAAATGAGATTAAAATTAAAATAAAACTTCAATATTTAAAATGGATTTTAAAAACTCAGCAAGCTAAGATTTTAAATCAACTCAGAAAAAGCTGAAAAAGATCTTTAATTGGGCCAAAAAGAGACCCAAAAGAGGGACTGGCCGAGAACCAATCCAGCTGGTTTCTCTCTCTACATCAATTGGTTTCAGTTGCCTTTTCCTATATAAAGTCACCAATCAATCAGTTTCGATTTCAGTCCTATAAAATTTTCTCCAATTTTACAATACTTATTAATATTATATCTAAGAAATTTCTCGAATATTCTCTATTTTATTTTTTTCTCAAAATCAAGTAAACCAAAGGTGACAACCTTCCAAACTAATGATGAAAATGTAATATTATGCAAGAAAAACCTAATATGTAGCCAGTTTTTTTTTATTATTATTTAAGTGAAGAAGGATGGAACCCCCGAACTTTATTGGAAAACCCTCACATATGGCAGAGGACAATCTTATACATTCACCCATACCCAACCAAAAAAACACAACCAATAAAAAATACTCACACGTAAACCCATATCCAACTAATCAATTAGTAAAAAGCTAGCACCTACCTTGTACGAAAGTTTGGCAAACCCAATCTATCCATCCACAACATTCCTCTCACTAAACTAGGAAGTGAATCTAGGACCTCAAATCTCCTCGTTAGGGCTTCCTCCCCGCATCATGCTAAAAAATCTGCAACCACATTCCTTCTTTGTATTGAAGACTAATAGAGAAATTAATACCTTCAAGTAATTGCAAAAGTGAATCCCAATAATCCCAAAGATACCAGATAGAGCATTTCCTAGCCGTAATCCAATGCACCACCTGTGAGTCACACTCAATTTTAATATGCACAAACTCGAGCTCCCTACACAACTCCAAACTAGCAAGACGGGCCCTTAACTCAACTGTATTATTCGTGCCCTACCCCATAAATGTAGCAAACGAATATGCCATTAGCATCCCGTATTACACCCCCTCCCCCACATCGGCCAAGATTTTCCCTACAACTCCCATCCACATTGAGCTTCACACTCCCCTCTGCTGGTCTCTTCCACCGCACATGACATGAATCATGTGCCTCTACAGACCCGGCCAACTGCATATCTAACGCCTGAAGCACCACTCAGTCTAAAGCAGCAATAGGCTTCTGCACCTGTACTGCAATGCTCCTTAGACACGCCTTCACAGCCAACCAAATACTAGCAACTAATTCTGACTGCCCCTCCATCCGAGCCTTACACCTATGGTACCAAAACCTCCAAGATATCACGCTAGGCAGGAGGTCAAGCAGCTGCACATGCAGAGACGACTTCCTAGCATAAAAGAACCAATGAGCCATCCGACCCCTCCAGCTACCTGCCTGCAAACTAGGAACGCCAAACTCAACTTCCGCAAGTTTCCACACCATGGACGCCACCTCCCCTCTGCTCAAAACATGATCAACAGACTCTCGTTGACCCCTACTGCAACAATCACACTTAGACGCCATCAAGATGCCAACCGCTTGTATTCTATCATCCACTGGTAAACAATTAAAAAAAGCCTTCCAATTACAAATAGAGATCCTCTTCGGCAATTTACCATGCCAAACCCAGTCCATTTCTTGCACAATAGGGGCCTTGACTCGAATGATATCCCAAGCGCTAGCTTTTGAAAACTATCCATCACTATTAGGCATCCATATTAATTCATATGTTCCTGCTTTACCTGCTACAACCGAGTTCATGATTTCCTCAGCTTTAGGTCCCCCCACTAACTCAATTAAAACGTTTCTATCCCAAGTATTATCCAGCCATACATCTTTAATTTGCAACTAAGGATTTAGAATGGAATTCGAGTGCTGTGAAAGTGGCCCACTAGCTAACCAACAATCATACCAAAATGAACTTCTCATTTCCTTCTCCATTAACCGCACCTGACTTGATACCTCTGGAATGACTCCCAAAATTGACTTCCATAAACGAGATTGTGCATGCACAGGGACAGCCAAAGAAACATGGCCATTTCTCACGTATTTCACAAGAAAAAACTTTTTCCACATCGAATCCATCTTCAACAATCTCCACATGAACTTCATATGAAAAGAACATTTCATTTCACCAACATCTCAAACACCTAAACCACCTTCTCGAGTAGGTTTGCACAAATGTGACCAAGCCCGTCATTTCCTTTTCCGCTTCCCATATATTTCTCCCCAAAAGAAGGAAGAAAGAATACCATTAATTTTATTAAGAACCTCCTTGGGGACATTAAGAACTAGTAGCAAATGAGATGCCATGCTAGAAAGCACATGTCTAATTAGGTTAAGTCGACTACCCTGAGAAAGAATTTTAAATTTCTACCCTACCCCTTTCTTTCTAATCTTAGTCATCAAAGGCTCCAAATCCCAAACTCTAAGACGCCCCACCACCAGAGGCCCCCAAATAAACCACCGGAAAACAGCCATCAACAAAACCAATCAACCTCCTCAACCTCTGTCTTCTACTCATAGAAATATGTTTTGAAAAGAAAAAAGTTGATTTCTCTTTACTAATCAACTGCTCCAACCATTTCTCATATTTTTCCAAAATTTGTATTAGGCGCTGAATGGATCTCTTCTCCATTAACAAAAATCAATAAATCATCTGCATACAATAAGTGAGATATCAAAGGCACCCCTAAAGGATGTGAGAATCTCCGAACCCTCCCATCTCCAAAATTACATCTCAGAAGCCAAGAAAGAACCTCTTCCATGATAATAAACAAATAAGGCGATAGAGGATCCTCTTGTCGTAGGCCCCTTGTTGACTTAAAAAAACCCTTGTAAGAGCCATTCATCATTATCGAAAACCATGGCGAGCCCACACACCCTTGCACAAGTCTACAAAAATTAGCTGATAAACCAAACGTAGAAAGGACCTTCAATAAAAAAACCCCAATCAACTCTATCATAAGTTTTCGCCATATCAATTTTGACCATAACATTTCCTCCTGCAATTTTTTTTATTAATCAAATTAACCATCTCTTGAGCCAACGTAATGTTCTAGAAAATACTCCACCCTAGAATAAAGGCCCCTTGCTCTTGAGAAACCAATAAATGAAGGAACCTTGTCAGTCTTTGAACCAAAATCTTAGAGAAAATTTTGTACGCCACGGAACAAATACTAATAGGCCGGAATTTATCAAAACTTGTAGGATTTTGCACTTTTGGAATAAGGATAATATATGATGAGGAATAGAATCTAGGTGTTGAACCCAAGGTTTCAAGTTTTGTGTAATTATACATCTACATATGGATTTTGATGATAACAAATGAATTTAAAGAATAAAGGACTCTCAAACTCAAGTTATCTACACAATGGAGTCAAGCACATCAAGAAACCAAGCATGAGCAAGAAGGAAACAAGTCTACATTAAAATCATAAAGTAATGATGTAAATCTCTTAAAAATTTGAAACTAGGATTAAGGTTCAAAATTAATATTTTATCATAAAGCATTAAAATTCATTTTCTACATGTGCATGAATATTTTGAAAATTTTGAAAGATGATTGATAGTCATCTTTCACATGTGCATGACATGATTAAAGGTTTGAACTTTGAAAATATTAAAGATGATTGATTGTCATCTTTCACATGTGCATGTTTTATTTGAATATTTTCAAAAGTGATTGATACTTTTCTTGACTTATGCAAAAGGAAGATGTCTTTGTTTGAAAATTTTGAAAAGTAAAGTGTGCTCCTTTTGTCATATGCAAAAAGTAAAAGATTAGGTTTGAAATTTTTGAAAAGTAAAGTGTGCTCCTTTTGTCATATGCAAAAAGTAAAAAGATTAGGTTTGAATTGTTTAAGTGAATGATGATGTCTTTGACATGTAAATCTTTTTAAATTTGAATATGAAGTCTCATATGCCTATAAATAGATCCTCTAAGAGCTTCACATTCACAACACCAAGAGCATACAACATTCATTCAAAGCTTTCGTTCTCTCTTCTCTAAGCATTGAGCCTTAACCATTGTTCATTTTGAGATATATAGTTTGTGCTGTATTGTTCTTATTTCACTCATTGAGGAGTGTTTTCTGATAATCTACCCACTATCGATTCTTGTATCGGTAAAAGGGTGTGTATAACCCTTGTGCGTGTAGAAAGTGTTCTACATAGGGAATAGTTGAATCACCACGTGTAAGATGATTGCAAGTGTAGAGGGTGTTCTACATGGATCCTTTGTAGCGGTGTTGTTCAAAGGTGTAATAGGTTTCTATCTCCACCTGAAGGAGGTTGAATAGTGAATTCAGGGATTCTCAAGGGGAAGCTTGAGGCGAGGACGTAGGCAGTGGAGCCGAACCTTGTTAACATACTGAGTTTGCTTCTCTCTTACCCTTACTCTTTATATTTATTGTTATTTCGTATTTTGTTTATATTTTAAATTGTATATTTAATTTATAATTGTTATTTTTTTAAATACAACTCAATTCATCCCCCATCTTGTGTTAGTCATCTAAGCAACAATTGGTATCAGAGTTAGAGCTCTGTTATAAGATTAACTATCTTTTGAGTCAAGATCTTGTGGCTAACATTGCAGCTTCATTTGGTGAATGTCAATCTAGCAGTCGGCCTCCACTCTTTTGTGGAGACAATTACTCATTCTGGAAAGTTAGAATGAGAATATTCCTTCAGGTTCAAGGTCGAGAAATCTAGAAATGCATTGTAAATGGACCTTATATTCCAACAAAAGTGGTTGATGGAGTAAAGGTCAAAAAAGAAAAAGAAGAGTTTGATCGTGAAGACAATAGACTTTATACTTTGAATTTAACTGCTATGAATTTATTATATAATGCTCTCAATAGTAATAAGTTTAATAGAGTAATGACTTGCGCTACGGCAAAGGAAATTTGGGATAACTTGAAAGTTACTTATGAAGGAACTTCTCAAGTCAAGGAATCAAAAATTTATATTCTTATTCATGAATATGGAATGTTTAACATGAATGATGATGAATCTATTTCTATTATGCACACTCGTTTTACTAATATCATAAACAGCTTGACAGCTCTTGGCAAAGTTTATTCCAAAGTGGAGATAGTAAGAAAAATTCTCAACTCTGTTCCAAAACGTTGGGAATCAAAAGTGACAACGAATCTTGAAGCTAGAGACCGCAAGAAACTCGAAGTGAATGAACTCATCGAGTCACTTATCACCCATGAGTATACATTGAAAAGAAGAGAAGAAGAAGAAAAGCCAAAGAAGAGCTTGGCACTTAAAGCTGTTCCTCATGAAAGTGAAAGTGATGAAGATGAGGAAAATGACGATAAAGATGAAGAAGTTGCGATGATAACAAGAAAAATTCAGAGGTTCTTAAAGAAAAATAAAACTCTTCCAAGGAAATCCTTCAAAAAGTTTTCCAAGAAAGATTCAGGTAAAAATGATACTTTAATTTGTTATAAATGCAATAAGCCTGGTCATATCAAGCCAGATTGTCCTCTGCTGAAGAAAGATCAAAACAAAGGCAAGAAAGCAATGAAAACTACATTGAATGATAATTCAAGTAGCTCAGATAGTGAAGCAAGTAATGAAAAATCAGCAAATCTCTGTTTTATGGCTAAAGATGATATTGAGTTAACAAATTTGATAATATTGAAAATCCTTCATATGAAGAATTGCAAAATGTTTTAGAAGAGGTATATGAGGAATTTGAAAAATTGGGTATCAAATATACTGCTTTGAAAAAGAAAAATTCTTCTTTAACAAACGAAATTGATATTTTAAGAAAAGAAAATATTGTTTTGAAAGATGAAAATCTTGAGTTGAAGAAGAAAAAAACTAATTTAGAAAATATTGTTGAAAACTTTACGAATGGAAAAAGAAATTTTGAAAAACTTCTTGGTAGTCAAAGATGTGTTTTTGACAAGGCAGGCTTGGGATATATGCCAAAACAAAAATTCAAACCTTATAAAAACTTCTTTGATAATCCTTCTACATCAAAGTCTAATATTCAAAATTCTTTTCATAATAATTTTGTCAAAAAATGATACTATTATAATCACTCAAATTCTTCATATATGCCACATGCTGTTTGCAATTGTTGTAACAGAAATGGTCATAATTATCATGCTTGTCCTATTAGAAGAAAGCATACAAAGACTATTAGGCCATATGGGTACCTAAAAATTTTGTTTCTTCTAATACTAATAAATAAAGGATCCAAAAAACTTGGGTACCAAGAAAAATCATTTTAATTGTTTTTATAGGTATGCATGAAGTCCTCCACAAGCAAAAACAAATGATTTTTGGATAGTGGATGTTCAAGACACATGACGAGAGTCAAGACTAAGTTCTTTGATTTAAGATCTAAAGAAGAAGGACACGTGACATTTAGAGACAACTCGAAAGGGAAGATCGTGGGAATAGGTAAAATTGGTAAAAAAGCTTCTTTCATAATTGAAGATGTTTTACTTGTTGAAGGTCTAAAACATAATCTTTTGAGCATAAGTCAATTATGTGATAAATGATTTACAGTTACTTTCAAAATAGATAAGTACATTATTTTAAATAATCATGATTGTAATATTTATTTTATTGCTTTTAGAAGCAACAATGTTTATAGAATCGATTTTGAAGAAATTACCTCACAATATGCTATTTGTTTTTCAGCTCAAAATAAAACTAATTGGTTATGGCATAAAAGACTAGGTCATGCCAACATGGAACTTATTTCTATACTTTCAAAAAATGATCTTGCGAGAGGTTTACCAAAGGTAAATTTTCTTAAAGACAAAATTTGTGATGCATGCCAATTTGGTAAACAAACAAAAACTTCTTTTAAAACCAAGAAATATATTTCCACTACTAGACCACTGCAACTGATACACATGGATCTTTTTGGACCAAATAGAGTTGCAAGTCTAGGAGGAAAATATTATGCTTTTGTTATTGTTGATGATTTCTCTAGATATACTTGGGTCATCTTTCTTGCTCATAAAGATGAGGCACATAATGCTTTTACCAAGTTATGCAAGAGAATTCAAAATGAAAAGAGTTATACTATTTCAAGTATTAGAAGTGATAGGGGAAAATAGTTTGTTAATAAAAATATTGAAACATTTTGTGATGAAAATGGTTTTGTGCATAATTTTTCTGCTCCTCGAACTCCTCAACAAAATGGGGTAGTAGAGAGGAAAAATAGATCTCTTCAAGAGATGGCAAGAACAATGCTTAATGAGAACAACTTGCCTAGTTATTTTTGGGCCGAAGCGGTAAGTACTGCATGTTATGTTATAAATAGAGTTATGCTAAGATCTAAATTAGATAAAACCCCCTATGAGTTTTGGAATGAGAAAAAGTCCAAAATTGGTTACTTTCATGTATTTGGATGCAAATATTTTATTTTGAATGACAGGGATAATTTAGGTAAATTCGATGCAAAATCTGATAAACGTATCTTTTTCAGAAATTTTACTAATAGTAAAGCTTATAGAATATTCAATAAAAAGACTTTGACTGTACAAGAATCTATGCATGTAGTATTTGATGAATCTAATTCTCTACTCTCCAAGAAATCCATTGATGAAGAAACAGGAGATATAAATAATACGAAAAGTCTCAATCTCAACAAAGAGAACCCAATAGAGGAAGTCCGACATGAAGACATCAGGAAAGATCATCAAAATTTAATACAAAATGCAACCAAACAGTGGAAATTTGTGAAACATCATTCAATGGAACAAATTCTAGGAGAACCTTCACGAGGTATAAGCACTCGATCATCTCTTAGAAATATTTGCAATCATACTGCTTTTCTATCTCAGATTGAACCTAAAAATATTGATGAAGCACTTCTTGATGAATCTTGGATTCTAGCTATGCAAGAAGAGCTTAATCAATTTGAAAGAAATGATGTTTGGACACTTGTTCCTAGACCCAAAAATCATACTATTATTGGAACAAAATGGGTTTTTAGAAACAAGAAAGATAAGTCCGGAGTTATTACTAGAAATAAGGCTCGACTTGTAGCCCAAGGTTACAATCAAGAAGAAGGAATTGATTATGATGAGACATATGCACCAGTCGCAAGATTAGAAGCTATTCGAATGCTACTTGCATATGCTTGTTATAAAGATTTCAAACTTTTTCAAATGGATGTTAAAAGTGCTTTCTTAAATGGTTTTATAAATGAAGAGGTATATGTTGAGCAACCTCTAGGTTTTGAAAATTATATTTCTCCAAATCATGTTTTCAAACTCACAAAAGCACTATATAGACTCAAACAAGCTCCTAGAGCGTGGTACGGGAGACTCAGTGGTTTCTTGATTGAAAAAGGTTTTTCAAGAGGAAAAATCGACACAACTCTTTTCATTAAATACAAAAATGATGATATTCTTTTGATTCAAATTTATGTTGATGATATAATATTCGGTGCTACTAATGAAAATATGTGTCAAGTTTTTGCTAAGACTATGCAGGATGAATTTGAAATGAGCATGATGGGAGAACTTACATTCTTTCTCGGATTGCAAATTAATCAAGTAAAAAGTGAGACATTCATCAATCAATCAAAATATATTAAGGAATTACTGAAGAAGTTTGGAATGGAATGTGCTAAGGAAACTGGAACACCAATGAGCCCATCCACTAAACTTGATAAAGATGAATCCGGTAAGCCAGTTGACTCGAAGGTATATCGAGGTATGATTGGTAGCTTTTTATATTTGACAGCCAGTAGACCAGATATTATGTTCAGTGTGTGCTTATGTGCACGCTTTCAATCATCTCTAAAAGAATCTTATTTAATTGCAGTTAAGCGCATTCTTAGATATCTTAGTGGTACAATTAACTTAGGGTTATGGTACCCTAAGTACACATTTTTCGATCTAATCAGCTACAAAGATGCAAATTATGCTGGCTGTAAAATAGATCGAAAAAGCACTAGTGGAGCATGTCACTTCTTAGGTTATGCACTAGTTTCCTGATTTAGTAAAAAACAAAATTCTACTGCACTATCTACTGCTGAGGCAAAATATGTTGTTGCGGGTAATTGTTGTGCTCAAGTTCTTTACATGAAGCAACAACTTGAAGATTTTAAACTCATGTATAATCACATTCCAATCAAATGTGATAATACAAGTGCTATAAATCTTTCAAAGAACCCAATACAACATTCTAGAACTAAGCATATTGAAATAAGATATCATTTTCTTCGAGATCATGTGCAGAAAGGCGGTATAGTACTAAAGTTCACAAACACACACGACCAGTTAGCAGATATATTCACAAAACCTTTACCAGAAGATAGATTATGTATGATTAGAAGAGAAATAGGTATGATGCATGTTATGAATATCTATTAAAAGATAAACCAAAGTTCATAAAAATAGAGAGATATTTTTTAAAATACTTTTATATAAACTTGAGGTTCTTAGCCTCATGTTTGAGATGCTCATTCTCTTCATACAATATCATGTCATCCCTATCCATGGGAACTGGCAAGCAGAATAAAGAATCTAATAGAGATTTCAACTGTTTATTCTTCTACCGAATGATTCATTCCCTTGTGTGAGACTCTTGAACAATTCGTTGAAGTACAACAATTTGTTCTTTAAGCTTTTCAACCTCATGGTTTTTGACTTGTACCCGCTGGGAAAAAGCAACAATAGAAGATGAGTAGCGAGTCCCGAGACTCATCAAGTCGTAGATAGCATCGAAATTTGACTTATTAGCCAAACTATTATTTTCTTACTGCAACATGGCACAAATGGTAGCTACAAAAAGGATCATTCGGTATTTATTACTATTTCGTATTTTGTTTATATTTTAAATTGTACATTTGATTTATAATATTTATTTTTTTAAATACAACTCAATTCACCCTCCCTCTTATGTTAGTCATCTGGGCAACACTAGGCAACTCAGTCCCTTGAAAAAAAACCTTTTGCCGCCTCCACCGAATCGCCCTTCACAAACTCCCAACAACTCAAATAGAACCCACACCCAAACCCATCCGGTCTCGGACTACTATGGATCGGAATTGAGCTCAATGCACTTTTGACTTCATCTTCCTCTAAAAGATGACATAGAGAATCATTATCCTCCACAAATATACCACCGTCTAGGATAGAAGATAGGTCAACATCATCACATACTCTATCACCAGCAAGAAAGTCCTGAAAATACCTGACAGTTCCCTAAAGCACTGCTTCTAGGGAATCAAGGATCGACCTATCCGAGAGAGTCATCGAAGAAACACTGTTCCACATCCTTCTCTGATTAACCATCGCATGAAAGAACTTTGAATTTTGGTTGCCCTCCAATAAACATTTCTTTTTTGCTATTTGAGCAAGACGCACCTCCTCTTTTTGTTCCCAAGTCTCAAGTTCCAACTCAGTAAGCAAGAACTCCTCTTCCAATTCAGACAAAAACTGGCTCTGCAGTTGATGCTCAAGCTCCTTTAATTGAGTCTCCACGAGACCAAAAACCTGCCGATTCCAAGCCCGTGGAGCTAGTTTTGTCTTTTTCAGTTTAGCAGCAAGCTTCAACAGACCCTGCTCATGGGTCTGCACCGTCCAAACTTGCTTAACACATGACCTGAAGGACTCATGAGTTGTCCACATATTCTAAAAATGGAACGGAGCTGGACCATACCGCTGCGCCTCATGCTGACAATGCACCAGCAGTGGACAATGATCCGAACGTTTCCTCCCAAGACACACATATTTAGCTTCCGTGAAGCTACTCAAATAACCAGCATTAACCAATGCTCTATCGAGCCTTGCCCAACTCCGTGATTGACCACCATGCTCATTGCACCAGGTCATTCGACCGCCAACAACCAACAATAGGAAAGAGAAACATCCAAGAAAAATGCTACTCTTATTGCTGGTGGCTACCACTGGGACTTTTTATTTTTTTATTATTATTTTTTTACTTAATGATTAAGTAAGTATTTTTTAATAATATTGTGAATTTTTTTATTTTAAAAAGATATTTAAATGTGTTAAAAAATACATATTAAAAAAAAACTCCAAAACAACTAGCGAGAACCCCCAATGGGAGCTCCAAGCGGTAGGAGTAACACCACCCAACATCCAAAGTTTGTAATGAGTGATGCTACAACCACAAGGAGTTCTATCTATTTTTTCTACCGAATGGTGTAATTTCTTTTTTCTTTTAAATATTTTTTAAAATCCATTTAAATATTTTTAAAAGTAAAAAATACAAAATCATTAAAAATAAATTTTCTTAACCATTTCGTAAAAAATTTCGATACAAAATATCGATACAAAATGTCGGTGTATCTACTCACTACAACAGATTGGATTTTTTGAGACAAAAAATTTTGTCTCAAAAAATGAAAATTTTGTCCCTAAAAGTTTTTGGAGATGAAAACTTTTTGTCTCTATTTTGTCTCAAAAA
The DNA here is from genome assembly GCA_011037825.1 of Carya cathayensis. NCBI lineage: Eukaryota > Viridiplantae > Streptophyta > Magnoliopsida > Fagales > Juglandaceae > Carya > Carya cathayensis. Next base: position 1,305,866 of record QGSO01000275.1, read on the forward strand.
GGCTGTCTCAGAAAGTATTCGGAGAATTTTTGTCTCCGAAAAGTATTTTTAGGGACGAAATTGGGTGGAACTGGTCGAAACCGTTCGAACGGGAAATTTTTTCTGAGACAAAAAAATGTCGTCTCAGAATCATGTTCGAACAAAAGTTTTTTAGTTCGAACAAAAAGTTGGTAAGTGACGTTAGTTTGAAGAAAAATATTAACTGTTCGAACAAACAATCTATTAACGGAAAATCTTCTGTTCGAACGAAGTTTTAGAAATGAATTTATTTGAATGAGTATTTAATTGTTCGAACGAACGAACGGATTGTATTTCCATGTAAGTTCGAATGGGTATATTTTTGTTCGAATGATAATTTTTTGGTTCGAATGGATATGTTTTTGTTCGAATGTATGCATAAATGGTAATTTACCATTCAAACGGCATTGATCAAACAAAATGAAATTGATACTAATACAAATTGTAATCTGTATACATCAAATTGTAATCTATATACATCAATTGTTTAAATGTTTACAAACATCATAAATATTAAATACAATTAAAAAAGTCAAATGAATTATGATGGTGGTGGTTGTGGTGGCATAGGGTTTTGGGACATCATTAATTGAAATTGTTCAAACATTTTTTGGTTATTTAATTGTAGCCTCTCTTCTAATCTTGCTTCTAATTCTGCTGCTTGATCTAATCGGGTTAGCAACTCTTTTTCCTTCGATCTCAATCGTTCTATCTCAAGTGCAGCTTCCTCTAATTTTTTAGTCATGTCGTCATTCGATCTGGCTTTAGAAGAGGATGAAGATGTTGAGGATGGCTTTACGCAACATCCTAAGCCCCTCAAATATCCAGAACGTGATCCAAGAACTTGAGAAAAGATTTGAGCATCGTTGACAGATGATTCATCAGATGGATCCGCAGCAGTGTCTCTAAGAGATATCATCTTGTCCTGGAAAAAGAAAACATTAAAATTAGTATATGTAGTAAAAATATATTTAGACAATGAAATTAAATAAACTTAAACTTACATAATTTGTCTCTGCCTCAGGATTGCTCCAAACACCATCACGATTTTTATGTGCTTTAGCATACAATTGGGTCAGATCATAATCAGTAGGATTTTCTTCTTGCTGCAAAATGAAAATTAATATCATAATTTATATGAAAAAAGTGTATATATTAAGATTTAATGGAGACAATAAGAACTAACCATTTTTTTTGACAAGCGATGAAAAGATCGAGAACCCGCGTGATGGTGTATCGTTAAATTTGATCTATTTGCTTTGTTCACTGTACTTCGTTTCTAAAAAAAAGTATTATAATTTTTACATTTTATACATCTATAATTATAAATTATTAAAAAAAAGATAGTAGCGAAATTACCTGATAAGCAGAATCTTCAAATAGATCACAAACTTTCTCACATTCGTTTGGTGGCATTGCTTAGAATGGATTTTGACGCGCCTCTATCGGAGTACTGAATTTCTGATAGTGTGCATGGCATCGACCTTTGTACCTCCGGAATGCATTCGACATCAGTTCCTCAATCGTTAGTCGATCCTCTCGTCGACCAAAATTTAGTTCAAACTCGTTCTTCAAATAATTATAAACAATTAGTATAATTTCAAACATTCTGATTTAAATAAAAATGTTATACAAAGTAAGTTATTACCAGACAACGATTTTTGATGTGGTCTTTCACATCTTGGAGAACTTTAGCCCAGGAGGATGTAGCCATTGGTGCATACGTGTGAGTAAGTGTACCAACATAAGAAGCAAGCCAAGCTGCCGAATCCCCAGAGCCACCGGTATGATCATCAGATATATCAACTTTAATTTTACCCACTTTCCTTACTTTTTCTATGCAGACACCCCTCGTAATGCCTCTAACTCGGCGTTGGTTTACAACAGCTATATATACAAAAATTAAAGCATATATTTTAATTAAATTAATTTTATTTGAAAGATATACAGTGATAAAATACCTTGTTCTGGTTCTGGTAACGGTGGCCCACCATTGTTGGTAGGTGAAGCACACGGAGATTCAGTAAGTGGTGGGGATGGCTCACGTCTTGTTTTGCATTTAGGAGGCATATCTGTTTGAAATTATAATAAATTATAATTCGAACAAGATACATGAAATATTTTTATAAGAATTTTACCTACACAAATATCTGTTTGAAAATCATTCGGTATCAGTATTGCTGGACCAATCGCTCTCATCCTCAGTAGACACTTCAGTTGATTCATGTTCTTCCGACATGTCACCTTCAATTACTTCGGATTGAACATCTTCTCTGCGCAATGGGACCAGGTCATAATGGCTTAGATCAACAAATAGATTGATGCCTGATTCATTTTCTTGATATGCTTCTTCATGGTCTGGACTATCAACTTCTTCATGTGGTTTGTCTGCCTCTGGAATATAATCATATACATTTCTTGGTGCAAACTTCTCGACTATTCTCCATGGATTTCTGAACTCCGGATCATCTAAATAAAAAACTTGATTTGCTTGGCATGTGAGAACGAATGGATCGTCCTCATACCATTTGCAAGATGTATTGACACTTACAAAATATTCATCCTTATGCAGTCCCAACCTAGGATTTGAGACATCCCACCAATTACATTTAAATAACCAGACCATATATCCCCCCACATACTTTAATGCTATGATATCTTTCACAATTCCGTAAAAATCGATATTATCATCCCCATGACTTCCTTCGACAACAACCCTACAATTTTGAGTTTTCCTATATCGTTCTCTGTCTGCTGTGTGAAATCTATATCCACTCACCAAACATTCTGAATATTGGATAGCCTGCTTAGATGGACCACATGCCAAAGCATATACTTCTGGTGAGATTTCACATGAATGGTCATTATATTTCGATGCAACCTACATAAATAAAATAAGGATGAAATTTAAAATTGTATAAAATTTAAAATACTTGTGCATAATTTTTTCCCGAATAATACCGTATGTTCAAACCATGAGGCAAATTCTTCTTCGTGCGCCTTTTTTACGTCAGTCACACCATTCGTGAGAAGTAGTTGTATATGTTCGCTGCGTATGTTAATGTGAGTTATTAATTTGTATCAATACATACTAAAGTATTAGAAATGTACATAATACTACTGCCAAATTAGATGATCATCACTAACCTTAAATATTGTTCAATCTCTTCACAATTATTTAAGACATACCATCGAGCTCTTTCAAACTCTCGCCCACATAGGTCATAGCCCCCTTGTGCACCTATAGGACGTACTTTATGGAAGAACACGGTAAATGTTGACGAAACTCCTATTTGTCCACCTTTATAATTTCGATCCGGTCTCGTAAATCTAGTATCAACTCCACGAAAATACATTGAACAAAATGTATGCCACTCATTATGAATATATGACTCTGCGATCGATCCTTCCGGACGAGCCTTATTTCCCACAGATCGCTTAAGTTTTCCCAAAAACCGTTCAATAGGATACATCCATCTATACTGAACGGGGCCAGCAACTAAAGCCTCATGAGGCAAATGCACAGCCAAATGAACCATTACATCAAAGAATGAAGGCGGGTACAAACTGTCCAATTTACACAATATCAATGCAATGTCAGCTTCCATTTTTAATAAAGCATCAACTTTCAACGTTCTACTGCAAATATTTCTGAAAAATTGCCCTAATTCTGTAATAGCTATACGAACATCTGGAGTAAGCTTTCCACGCACAC
>QGSO01000276.1:0-42339 GCA_011037825.1 Carya cathayensis
ATATTCATGCACATGTGGAAAATGTATTTTAATGCTTTATGATAAAATATTAATTTTTGAGCCTTAATCCTAATTTCGAATTTTGAAGAGATTTACAACATTACTCTATGACTTTAATGTGAACTTGTTCCCTTCTTGCTCATGCTTGGTTCCTTGATGTGCTTGACTCATTGTGTGGACAACTTGAGCTTGAACTCTTCATTCTTTGAATTCATTTGTTATCATCAAAATCCATGTGTAAATATATAATTACACAAAACTTGAAACCTTAGGTTCAACAACACCCTAAGCTTTGCTCTTGGTTCCTTCTAGGGCTGCTCCCTCGTTGATATCAATACGAACTCATTCTTATTATATTAACTTTCTAGTAATATTAAATACAGTTTTCAGGTATACAAGTTTGTTGCACTTTTTTTTTTTAAATAGTATCAACTATTAACCATATAATAATTTTTTTATGGGTCTCAAATTTACCTACTTATTACAAATTGAGGAAATGTATAAACTTCCTAACAAGATTACAAATTGATTACATTTTTTTTTATGATGCCGGAAGGCTTTGCGCGCGTATTTTTGGACAAGTTAACAGTAGTATTAATCCATCTCTATCCATCTGTCTCTCAGGACCAGAAGCATCACAGAGATCACCACCTACGTAGAAGTGGAGCATTTTTCCTTCCCCGGTTCTCGGCCAAGACTTCAACACGCATTTTCTGGAATTACGTACGTACGTACGTGGACGCCATGGGTGCAGATCAAGTTTCCTAGTCTGTTATTCTCGGTCTCACTTTTCAAGCAAAAAGCCCCAAACGAATACAGACAAAAACCTGCTCTACTCCGCAAACTCGGACTGAGATTTTATTAATTTCTAGAAATTAAATATTGGTCAAGAAATATTTATATCTGAGGCAAAAAAGGAAAGAAACGAATCACGCGGATAACTTGTATCTTAAACATTGTTTATATAATTATATAAAGAAAAAAACTTAGGAAAGATAGTTAGATGAATTTTAAATAGCACCCAATCAATTACTAATTGCATGTAAACTATTTGAGACGGATACATGATTGCATGTAAAAGAATCTTAATGAGTGACAAATTAATACAGCTACTAATTGCTGCTCATGCAACAATTTTGATTTATTCATAATTTATAATCTCTATTACAAAGACTTGGCGGATCGAGGGAATATTACACACTACGACTAGCCTTTATTGTTAATTAATAATAATATTCCTCCTCCTCATGATCTCTTGCAAACCCTGACCTTCAAGCCATGTTTCATATGCAGCATGACAGAAAGACATGGAGAAATAGGATGTCCTTTAACCACTTGAATACGATAATTCCAAAGAATTGCAGGAACAATAGTCTTCATCTGAAAGAAAGTTAGGTCTTGACCCAAGCAGCTCCTAGGTCCTGTATTGAATGCAATGAATTTGTAAGATGGTATGTGCACTATTCCTCCTTTATCAGAAATCCTTCTCTCGGGTTTGAACTCCAAGCAATCATCTCCCCATATCCCTTCCATTCTTCCCATTGAATAAAGTGACATCATCATCTTCGTGTTCGCAGCTACGCGGTGGCCGCTCGGGAGAACGTCTGGTTCCACTGAAAGTCTGTGATTGAAAGGTACTGATGGGTATAGCCGAAGAGCCTCGCAGATGGCCGCATGGAGATAAACTAGTTTGCCTTGCTCTTCTATGCTGAAAAGCCTCCACTTTCCATCTTCTTTGGCCTGTAAATTTGCTTTGATCTCTTCTAGTATCTTTTCTTCTACAGAAGGGTGTGTGGCAATAAGCCAGAAAAGCCATGTGAGACCTGCGTTTACAGTGTCTTTCCCAGCTGCCATGAAATTGAATGCAATGTCTCTTAGATATCTGTCAGATCTTATATAATTGTCCGTCTGTGCTACTTCTCCTTTCGCTTCTTCTTCTTGTTCTGCCATGCAAGCTGTTAGTAAATCGAAGTCGTCGTCCTTCTCATCCTCAACTTGCTCCATTTGGGACGTTCTGCGTCTCAGAAATTCTCCTTTCTTTGATGAGATGCGCTGGTACAAGAAACGATCCAAGATCTCCGTGGCTCTTCTCAGCTTACTCTCTTCTCCTATGTTAAGCCATTTCTGCAACTTCCAAATGCTTTCTGGCACAATATGTCGGTAAAATATGGCCTCCTCTACTCCGTCAAATGCCGTTCTGTAATCAATTTCAGGTAATTCAACGGAGAGGCACTTTGGATCGAAACCCATCACCAAAAGGCAGGTATTATCGAAGGTGAACCGCTGAAAAACATCTTGCAAGTCAACCACAGTTCCTTGTCTCGACACCTGCTCAAGAACAGGGAACAGACCTTGCGATACCTTTTGCCGCATAGATCTCTCTTGAAACAGCTGGAACTTCCTGTGTTTAATGAGCGACTGAATCAACTTTCTGTAGGATTTCCACGACTCCGAGTCAGAGTTGAGAACCCCATCTCCAAAAGGCTCAAAAAGCTTCTTGAACTCAGGTCCCTTAGGGTAGTTGGCGAAGTTTTTTGCCGATATATAGCGCACGTTCATGGGATCGCAAGTTACCAAAAAGTCCATGTTAGCAAACCATGGCCCTCTGAACTCAAAAGTCCCACCATTTTGTTTCAGAACCTGGGTTGCATATTCATGGATATCCGATAACTTGGAAAGAAGCCCAGGCAGCATTCCAACAAGGAGCCAGTTCGTGACCGGAGTTGTTCTCTTCCAACTCCAGATCAGGCAGAGAGGGAGAAAACAAAGAAACGCCACAAGTACTATCAGCACAAGAACGTCGACATCAACTAGCATGGCGCCCATTATTGTTAGAATATTGGCCGGAGATGTATCGATCTTATAAGCTTTTGATGAATGTTTGTAGGCGAAATATAAAGCAGGCTAGGTACGTCTCCTAGGTTTCATAAAGTTTGAACTCGGGATGATGTTTTTGGTTTCCGACCTTCCTCATTTTTATAGTGCACGTGTCCTGGCCTGGCCCCCTGGTGTTTGATATCGTAGCATCGGGAGTATGACCGGCATCGCGTGTTGTTTAACCTTTTTCGGTTGATTACTACGACCGGCGAAGCTTTTATTTTAATGTTGTTGCTGAGGAATACGCCTGCCATTATTTACGTACAGGTAAGGGCAAATTAAACAAACAAGATTATGGAAAAAAAAAAAGTCAAATAAACAAGTCAAGATTCAAACCAATTAATTAATGATCATCGATCGAAGAGAATCACATATTACGTCATTCAGTAATCTTATACATGTGGGGAAGTGAGCTAAGTCAAATTTTGAATATTTCCATTATGTTTTTAATATACATTAATGTTGTAGTGATAGCAAAACGGCTACTCTAACCGACAGTTGCGTCTCGATATTTTTTGAATTATTTTAATAATTAAGAAGATATTTTTAAATATAATTTTATAATTTGATATAAAAAATGTTTAAGGATATATAAAAATAATGAAAAAAAAATTCTTTTTACACTTTTCGGACTGCTCTAGAGATAGTCAAAATGCAGTTTAAAAAGTAAGATGAAATGGTGGAAAATGGAACAACTCTCTCAATGAAACTTTTAGAGTTCTCATTCCAAAGAAGCTGAACCCAAGCCTTGTCACAGATTTCAGACCAATAAGTTTATGCAATGTGCTGTACAAGATCATTGCAAAAACTTTGGCCAATAGGCTTAAAAAAATTCTACCTAGCATCATTTCCCCTACTCAGACAGCATTTGTACCAGGCAGGGTCATAACTGATAACATTATTGTGACTTTCGAATCCTTACACACCATGAAAGCGAGACTGAAAGGTAGGGAGGGATACATGGCCTTAAAACTTGACATGAGCAAAGTCTATGATAGGATTGAATGGGACTTTCTGAAATCAGTCATGAAGAAAATGGGTTTTCCAGCAACCTGTATTGAGCTTATAATGAAATGTGTATCCTCAGTTTCTTACTCCCTTATGGTGAATGGAGAACCTCAAACCTACTTCTGTCCTACCAGAGGAATAAGGCAGGGCGATCCCCTCTCACCCTACCTTTTCATTTTATGCACAGAAGCTCTAAGCTGCCTCTTAAACCATGCTGAGAAGAACCACCTGATCACAGGCCTACCAATCTGGAAAAATCACCTACACATTAACCACTTATTTTTTGCAGATGATTCACTTCTGTTCTGCAAGGCTAACTCAATTGAATGGAGTCAACTCTACTCCCTGCTGGAATCTTATGAGAAAGCCTCTGGCCAGAAACTCAGAGTTCAATCAGATTCCTCCCACCAGATTCAAAGGTGGCCATCCTCATTGATAAGTCCACGAACCAATGGAACTACCCACTGATTGAAGCTATCTTTGACAGAACAGAAGCTGAGCTACTCAAGAGAATCCCTCTTAGTCCCTATCCCACCACTGACAGAATCTTATGGAGAGGCACTACCACAGGTGCATTCACTGTTAAATCAGCATACTATCTGAAATCTGAGATGGAAAACCAAAGACACGGCCAAACATCTACAGCCATAAATGAAGATTCACCTTGGTCATCCATCTGGCAACTAAGAGTCCCAATGGCAACCAAGAACTTCCTATGGAGGGCCTGCCTGAAAGCCATTCCTACCAGAGCCAAGCTTCACCAGAGGAAAGCTGTTTCAAATGACTCCTGCCCCATTTGCAAGCTCCACCCTGAGACAATAGCACATGCTCTTTGGGCGTGTCCATCTGCCCAAGATGTGTGGAGCTAATGTAGTATGAAGATCCAAAAATCTAGCATCCCTTGCCATTCTTTCAGGACCCTACTAGAAGGCTTTCTCAACACTTTTTCAGAAGAAGAGATGGTAGAATTTGCTCTCACGGCTTGGAAGATCTGGAAAAGAAGAAATGATTTGATCTTCAACAACTCTTTCACTCACCCAAACGTTATCAACCAAAGGGTCAAACTTTTCATTGAAGATCTTAATTACACATACCAACCTGTCCAGAAGTCCTCCTCATCATATTCTCACCTAAACTGGGAAGCCCCCCCTCAAGGAAAAGTGAAAGTAAACTGGGATGCAGGTTTGGATAAAGCAGCATGTAAGGTGGGAGTTGGGGCAGTGGTAAGAGATTGGGAAGGGAAGATGCTAGCCACCATGAGAATGAATCATACCCTATTCCCCGACCCTTTCACAGCTGAAGCTTTTGCTGCTTTCCAAACTTCAATGTTCCTCAAAACTCTAGGATGGCAAGATGTGATCATGGAGGGTGATTCTTTACAAGTTGTCAATGGCCTCAAGTCTCAAACTGACTCAGATTCCTATGCAGACATTTTGATTAAAGACACAAAAACAACTCTTGACTCCTTTACTGAATGGACAGCCAGACATGTAAAGAGAGCATGCAATGCCATATGTCACCACCTAGATTTTTCTAGAGAATTCCACAACCTTCTAGAGCCACCTAGTCCTTTGTAATGATGTACAATTATGTGTAGTGTTCTAGAAGGGGCGTTATAGACAATTCTAGAGTAGTGTTCTAGAAAGGGCCTTATAGACAATTCTAGAGGAGTGTTCTAGAAAGGGCCTTATAGTCAATTGTAGAATAGAAATCTAGAATGTTCTTTACCCTTGGATTGGTGACAAGTGTCCCAATCCTAGCCATTCTTTGTACCAAGAGGTCTCTATAAATAGAGACCTCCTCACTTGTGTAAATCACCAAGCAATAGAGTTAACAAGTTCTCTAGAGCTCCTCTCTCTTCTTTCTCTCTCTAGAGTTGTTTTCTCTTGTCTTGAGTCGCTTAGAAGGCTTACTTAGGAGCTTTGCGAGTGCAAAACCTCCTAAGGCCGCACGGGACGTGTGAAGAAATTCTAAATCCGTGACACTTGGTATCAGAGCCTCCAGGCTAGGAATGGCGGATCCAAGTGAGATCACCATGGAGCCCCTGGAGCCACGAAAGAGCAAGAGGACGAAGGATTCAACCTCTTCTATGGAGTCTCGTCTCGATGGGATCGAGAGGGCCATGACCAAGTTATTGGCCAAAATGGAGGAATGGGATCAGTCTCACAGGGAGGTGAGCACCCTTGACAACTCTGTGACAAGGGTGGAGGTGGCTGTAGCGGATGTCAAGGACCGACTTGACGTCGTGGAGCAAAGTTTGGAGGAGCTAGGATTGGAGGGACAATCCGAATCGCTCAAGGAGTCCATTCTAAGCACCATCAGCCCCACCATTGAAGCACAGCACGTTGAGAATGTTGCTTTCCAAGACCGGGTCTTGGGGGAGCTAACAAAACTCCATGAGCAAATGGAGGAATACCGCGTCGGTCTAGAGGAGACCAGGGCGGACTGGGCCATGTGCAAGCGGGCGGTGGCCAACGGGGGGCCATTGGAGCTGGGAGATGGCGACACCAAGGGTGGATACCCCCAAACCAAAAGAGTTCGATGGCAAGCGGGATGCCAAAGAACTAGACAACTACATGTGGCACATGGAGCGCTACTTTGAAGCTTTGAACATGCAAGATGAGCATGTCAAGGTACGTACTGCCTCTCTTTACTTACTAATCTTGCTGGTACTTGGTGGCGTCGTAAGCATAGTGAGATAGAGAAGGGTACTTGCACCATTGACTCATGGGAAGAGTTCAAGCGTGAACTCAAAAGGCAATTCTATCCTGAGAACGTGGCTATGCATGCGCGGAAGAGAATGAAGGAGTTGAAGCACACCTCTTCTATCCGCAACTATGTTGAGGAATTTTCTGCTCTCATGCTTCAAATCACCAACATGAGTGAAGAAGATCTCCTCTTCAACTTCATTGATGGTCTCAAATCATGGGTGGCTCAAGAGCTCAAGCGTCGTGGGGTCAATGACATCTCCACCGCCCTGACAGTGGCGAAACCTTGGAAGAGTTTGAGTATCACAAGAGTACAACTCTTCAAAGCCCAAGTTTTCAAAGATGATCACGGCAAGGGTGGGGGAGAAAATGGGTCTAGGTCCCCACAATACAAAGAGCGAGGAGACAAGCCTTCAACATCAAAAGAGGGCAAGAAAGATCACTCCAAAAACAAGAAGCCAAAGGATACTTGTTTCCTTTGTGACGGGCCACATTGGGCTAGAGATTGTCCTAAGAGGAAGGCCCTCAATGCTATGTTGGAAGAAAAGGAAGTTCAAGAGAAGTCGCACCTGGGGTGTCTACAACTTCTCAACTCCCTCAAGGCAAGCACGAAGCCAACCACTAAGGATAGATCTTTGATGTTTGTAGAGATACTCATCAATGGGAAGAAGAGTCATGCCATGGTCGACTCAGGAGCTTCTCACAACTTCATCAAGAAGGAAGAGGCCGCACGGCTTGGGATTCCTCTTAAGAAGGGTCAAGGATGGCTGAAGTCCGTGAATTCTGAGGCCAAACCACTTGATGGTGTAGCTCGCGGGGTGGAGCTACAACTTGGCACTTGGAAAGGTATGGTGGACTTCTCTATCGCTCCCATGGATGATTTCAATATTGTGTTGGGGATGGAGTTCTTGAGACGGTTCAATGTAGTGTCTCTTCCCCACTACAACTCGGTGTGCATCTTGGAAGGTGGTCCATGTATGATACCCACCATGTCTAAGCCAAACACCACCCAACTTCTATCCGCCATGCAATTCAAGAAAGGTCGGAAGAAGGGTGAGGTGTCTCATTTGGCTTCTATGGAGGAAAATGAAGTGAAGATTTCCTCCCCTCCACCTATGGAGATCCAGAAGGTCCTCAAGGACTATGGGGATGTCACGCCCCAAGAGTTGCCCAAGCGACTACCACCTAGGAGAGAGGTGGATCATCAGATCGAGTTGGAATCGGGCGCCAATCCACCCGTCAAGGCACCTTATCGCATGTCACCTCCAGAGCTTGAAGAAGTCAGGAGGCAACGTAAGGAGCTACTTGATGCCGGATTCACTCAACCCTCCAGGGCACCATTGGGCATAACTACCACTTTCGACAAAGAAGTAGAAGAAGTCTTGGCGGAACGTGTCACCAGGCGAAAGAGACATAAGCCATGCCAAGAATACTTGATCAAGTGGAAGGGATTGCCCGAAAGCGAGATGACTTGGGAACCAAAAGAGTCATTGTGGCAGTTTGAAGATCACATCCGAAGGTTCCAAGAAGACACCGCGTCGAGGACGTCGCGAAGCTTGGTGGGGGAGAATGTCACCACCTAGATTTTTCTAGAGAATTCCACAACCTTCTAGAGCCACCTAGTCCTTTGTAATGATGTACAATTGTGTGTAGTGTTCTAGAAGGGGCGTTATAGACAATTCTAGAGTAGTGTTCTAGAAATGGCCTTATAGACAATTCTAGAGGAGTGTTCTAGAAAGGGCCTTATAATTGTAGAATAGAAATCTAGAATGTTCTTTACCCTTGGATTGGTGACAAGTGTCCCAATCCTAGCCATTCTTTGTACCAAGAGGTCTCTATAAATAGAGACCTCCTCACTTGTGTAAATCACCAAGCAAAAGAGTTAACAAGTTCTCTAGAGCTCCTCTCTCTTCTTTCTCTCTCTAGAGTTGTTTTCTCTTGTCTTGAGTCGCTTAGAAGGCTTACTTAGGAGTTTTGCGAGTGCAAAACCTCCTAAGGCCGCATGGGACGTGTGAAGAAATTCTAAATCCGTGACACATAGCTCATGCATTATGTCAAGATGCTCTTAGCATTAGTAATAGCATTATTTCTGTAGATGCTATTCCCTTTTGTATCCAGAATCTATTATAATGAATGAAAACTAGATGTTTTCCCTCAAAAAAAAAAAAAGTAAGATGAAATGTGATGGTTTTATATGAAAATTAAAAATTGAATAAAATATTGTTACAATATTATTTTTCTAATATTTTTATAGTTTTGTGATTTGAAAAAGTTGAAATATTGTTTATTATATTTTTTCTGAAAATTTGAAAAAGTTGTAATGATGTAATAAGATAAGATGAGATGAGATCAAAATTAAAAATTAAATAAAGTATTGTTAAAAAATAATTTTTGTTTTGACATTTAGAAAATTTGAATTTTTTATTATATTTTATATGAGAATTTGAGTAAGCTATAATGATTAGATAAGATATCTATCAAACCAAACCAAGTCATTTTGCATTTGTTTCAAATGGATGTTATTCATCATCCTACACTTCATACTTTATATATTTTTAAAAAATTATTTTATTTATTTCTTATTTTATTTTATTCTTACTAAACTAATTGAGTTGTTTTACTTATCATCCATATAGTACATACTTGTTATGGAAAAAAGGAAAAAAAAAAAAAGTAAAAGAGGTGTGGTGTGTGGGATTTTAAGTAGAATTATTATTTCTTCATGGGTGTTGATGCTCATTTTGATGAGTTTTCCCTTTCAAACTTACCACTAGTGCAAATTATATTTTTTTTTATTTTTTATTTCTTTTTTTTTAAATAATTGTTTAAATATCTTTAAAAAAATTTAAAAAATAAAAAATATACCGCTTCATTAATAGTTACTTTCTTAATTATTAAGAAAAAATAAAAAATAAAATAAAATACCGGAATGATAACTTTGAAAGGGTAAACTCATGGAATTAAGTATCATTTTCTATCTATATATATATATATATATGTATATATACACATGAGAATTAATTTGTAGATATCTTAAAGCATCTAAAGCGCAGAGTCCCTTTAAAAAAATTTTGCAAATATAAAATTGACATAAAAAATTATTTACTTTTTAATTGTAAATCTCACTTGTTTTAAAAAGAAGGGAAATGATACTCCCACATACTATTCTCACCAATAGTGTACCGATTTTCTCTTTTTTTTTGGAGAATTTGTATTTGTTTCTATTTTAGTATCGTATTTTTTATTTGTTTGTATTAAAAAACACATAAAATACTTTGAAAAAAGAAAATAACAATTACATTGTCGGTACCGAATTTAGTAAAATCAGTACCAACCGTTGGTGACTCTTGCACCACCCTATATTTAAATCTTTTTTTTTTAATCTCTAATCAAGCTTGCATAGATTATAAATAATAAGTAATAAATTACAAGGTTAAGGTGAATCATTTCTACTATCAAGAAACAATAAACACCTAGAAAGTAAATAAGGGGGTATACAAGCAAAAGCAGAATTGGTTGCAACCCATTGCGAGTGGGCTAAATCTTAATCTTGATGGTAAGCAAGTGGCTAAAGTGCACCCTCCTTGTTAGAGCAGCATGCTAGTCAAATTAAAAGCTAACTATGCCAAAAGTCTAGTAGTCTGGATTGGAATAGCCAAAGCTCTGTGTCTTAATTTTTGAGCAACAGCAATTTCACATATTTTTTCAAATTTGACTGGTCACTGTTTATCTTCCAAACAATTTTTTATGAGTAAAATTATTCCCTACATTCTCTTCCTTCCCTCGTTTTTCAATTCTCACTTCTCTTTTTTTTTTTTTTCTCTTCCTTTTCTCTCACATCGAATATTTTATGTATTTGTGGATTTCACAAAATTGTAAATGTGAATATTGGGTAGGAAAAGTGTTGGCAAAAATTGTATATATGATTGTTGGGTGTGAGAAGGGTTGGTAAAATGTGTTTGTTAGATAATTAGGTTGAGAAAACAAAAATTTGGAAGACAATAATTTTAAGTAAAATTTAAATTATTAATTAATATGTAGTGTGTATTTATAAAATATTAAAAAATAAATTAAAAAATAACTATTAAAATATATAATATTATATTATTATTTAGACTTTGAGATGACTAGTCTAATGTAAATTAATATCTCTATTAATTTTGACTTTGAAAAAAAAAAACTCTAATTTTAGTCAAATTTTAGACATGCAATTGCCAATTTAGGTAAGGGAAATATAATTCAATTCGTGGGGGATCAAGCAAGCTAGCTAGCTAGCTTAGGTGCTGGGTAGTTTCGGTGATCCAAACGAAAAATAAAAATCTGCTGAAATCTTGCTATCAAAGTTATCAAGAACATTAATAAGAAATAAAAAAAAGGAAAACATTATAGACATGAAGGAATTCTACACTTTGATAATGTGCCATATGTTTTTTTTTTTTTTAGCCTTTCCACTCCCCTCCTCCCTCGTGCCTCTCTCTTCCCCCTCCCCGCACCAGCCATGATGGTCGAGGACCACCTCAGGGTGGACAGAAGCCACTGGCAGTCCAAACGTCACCGTCAGCTAGGACATAGGAGCTCACGGCAGGGTTTCGCTTCTTGCCATGCACATTTTGTGCACTGTGACTGGTTGCGGTGTGGTTGTGATTGCGTGACAAGAGTAGTTACGGCTTGCGTGGCCAAGGTGGTTGCGGTGTGGTTGGGGTGGGTGCACTCGTGTGATTGGGGTGGTCGCAGCACAAGTAGCGGAGTGTAAAGGCACGAGGTGGTCGCGGCGTGGTCAACAGACATTTTCCAGTGTCTAGGGTGGTCGGGAATCACTAGCACGGGGAAGGGAGAGGGAAAGGGGAGGAGGGGAGGAGAAACATAAGAAGAAAAATAAAATAAAAAAGATGACACGTGGCATACTGATAGTTTATTACGTCAATATGTGGATCCCTTTGTGGGATTTATTTATGTCTCTAACAGTCCTAAAAAAAAACCCAACAAAACACTCGTTATCAAGAATTTGGCCTTTAAAATTTATATTTGATATTAAAGAATAATGTTACTTTGTTAGTTTATTTTGTCTCCTCATTTTGATCGCTTATGTATTTAATTTTTGTTTAATTTTTTTTACTTATTGATTAAGAAAGTCTTTATTAATGTATTGGTATTTTTTTTATATTTTTTAAAAATGTGTAAAGATATTAAAAAAATATAAATAAAAAAACAAAAAATATTAGAAAAGTTAATTTTGCTTAGAGTGCCCCAACAGTAGCTAGGCAACACCCTAGCATTACTCTTTTTAAATAGTATCAAATATTAACTAAATTGCATGGAATTCGTGTTACTGCTAGGGGGCATGCCTTGCCTGCTTAGCGGACCGCTGGGTGTGTCTATAGGTAAAATTTATTTTTTATTTTTATTTTTATTTTTTAACATATTTAAACATTTTTAATTTTTTTTAAAAAATTATCATTACACTAATAATTACTTTCATAATTTATAAGTAAAAAAATTTTAAAAAAATTAAATACATGAACAGTTAAAATGAAAATACTATCCAATGAAAAGATAAAGTAGCATTATCCATTTATAAAACTCATAAATACAGAATTAAATCTTTCAGAAACTAATTTATATTTTATATGTATATCTCTCATTCAAATTATGTCATAAAATCTGTTCACAAAAGTCTAATGAATATTGGTCCCACTTCACGTAAGTACAATCTTCATATAATTAAGAATAAAAGCCAAGAAAAATCGCAACAATCACAGACTTCGATGCTCTGCCAGCCCCCCGAAATGAAAAATATTACTCTACCTATAAAATCATAAGGCAAAACTTATTGATTGGGTTAATTTTTTTATTTAATAATTAAAAAAGTATTTTTTAATAAATTTTTATTTTTAAAAATATTTAAAATGTTAAAAACTTTGTTTAAAAAAAATTGCCAGTAAAGATTCCTTTATGGGTGTAGCATCACCTTAAGTATATATAGTGTATAGATTTGGCACTATTTAATATTTAATTTTCTTCTATATAAAAAATCAAAATAATCGGAGATAAATTGAAATGATCAAAGAATAATCCAATAATAAAGAAAAATTCAGACTTCTTATAATTTTTCTTTTAATGTAAATACCTTTTAAAGTTTGGAAAGAAATAGATACATTAGCATGTGAGTCTATGCTTAACATAAGAAAAATGTTATTTTGCCGTCATACTCTTCATTTTGCCTTATTGGTGTACTTATTAAAAGGTTAAAATTATAGACATAAAATGAACAGAAAGACCTTAAAGTTTCAATTTTCATTTTATTCTTATTTTTTGAAATCAATTTATTTTAAATATATTTTTTATTTTTTTAATAATTTTTTACAGTAAATTAAGATGAGATGAGTTGAGATAATATTTGAAAATTAAATAAAATATTACTTTTTAATATTATTATTATTTTAAAATTTAAAAGAATTAAATTATTTCTTATATTTTATATAAAAATTTTAAGAAATTATAATAATAAAATAAAATACTCTTATATCGGGCAAGTTACAGTTGTCTTATATATTATGTCAGGCTTGTCTCTGGAGGATAGGCTATTAATGTAGAAACCGGTAGGCTATTAATTACAATTCTCTGACCAAAGGTCCAAGTCGGGCCGGTGGTCAAGTCAAGTGCATTGAACTCACAGCTACCAGCTCTCTCGCGCGCAGAATCTAGCGTAATGAGAAGCGGCAACGCAAAGGTCCCTTGAATACACCGTGCCTACGTGGCGGCAATTATATGGCACCAGAACCTTTAATATAAAAAATGTTAAATGTAGTTAAGAAATTTTTTTTTTAAGAATTTTCTTTTTACATAAAATTTAAAAAAAATAAAAAAATATAAGTATTATATTTTTTCTTTATAAAAATAAAGTTATAAATTGATGTGAAAATATAAATTTTTTTTATTATAAAATAATTATAAATGCCTCACATTAACCATATTAATATAAAAATTTATTTTTAGACGTAGCACTTTTTTTTAATATGTTTCATTATGTAACATAATTCGAATATATATATATATATATATAATATTAAATATTTATGTGAAACTTATATTCTCATAAATGCTCACATAAATAAATTAGTAATATTATAGTATTAGAAAAGTACTCTTTTGCTGCCAAGTGAAAAAAATAAAATAAAATAAAAAATAAATAAATCCTTACAAAACCTTCTAAAAACTTTGATAACTCAAAATATCTTTAATGCCAAGGTTAATCTTAAATAACACTTTGGGAAACATAAACACGCCTACCAAAACTTTTGAGAAAAAGAAAATTGATAATAATTCATAGTCACTGCTCGCGGTTAATTTACTCCTCCGCTTGCCACCGCCAGGCACCTGATGTCTTCGCTACCGTTACTTGCAATAACACTGTAAAGCTTGTTCGGGGTTATGTTAGGTGTCGTTAAAAGTTCTTAATATATAGCCTCAAAAGTTGATGTTTGGTTGTTACATATGAAATTATTTTTTAATTAAAAAAACTAAAAAATACATTTTAGAAAAATCATCATATGAAATTATGATGATTTTCTTCTATTAATGAGTAAATTTGAACAACACACCAAAATGGAAGAAAGAATTATCTCCAACCCACAGTGATGATTCGCTCATAAAATAAATTGTAAATAAGTAAATAAAAATAAATAAAGAGAGACATAGAGATTTACATGATTCGGCATAAAAGCATATATCTACAGATTGTTTGGGAGTAAAATCTATTATTATAGGTGATTTTATAATCTTTCATGACCTCACAAATCTCTCAATATGATAGAGAAACTTTGGGTTTTGAGAGATTGAAGACGATGCCTCCCTTGAGAGAGATGTGGTGTAGTTATTGTGTGATATGCTTAGAGAAGTCGTGGAGAGTTTTTTTTTTTTTTTTTTTTCATTTATAGAGATCTTCTCCTTTTATAAAGGTCTATTTTTTTTTCCTTAGAGTAATTGAGTCCAACTTGTCTTATGAAGCCATTTCTTTTTAGGAGTCTGAGTTAACTTTTTTTGGTTTATCTCTTCCTTGACTTATCTTTTTCCTGTCTTATCTCTTGGTTTTATCTCTTTTCTTATTATTAGTGATGGGTTTTCAATGGGTTAGACCCAGTCAATTTTATCCCTAACAGATGTATGTGATTCTTAAGGCTGACTTGCTCAACTAGAAGGTCTTGAAAATTTTCAAGTCAACTGTGATGGAGGTAACATATAGAAACTGCTGAAAATCAATTTTGGGATTAGTCCATAGTTTACTGCTGTTATGCAATGCAATGAAGATCTCCATGCATAGTCTTTAAGAAGAATTCATGAAATTTGTAGTAAGGGCCTTCGAGGATGGGCCTTTGGGAAGTTTGTTTGTAAGAAAGTTTGCATCATAGTTGAATGTATTGATGATTGCATGTGACTATTTATCGTTAGCAAAGTGTAAATATTTCCGTATTTGGTTATCTTTTTGGTTTTTGATGGCATCAGTGGATTTTGTACTGTGTTGTGATTTTCTTTTGGTGTTTAATGTTTTTGTTTCGATGTAGATGTAAGAGTTTGTTTTTAGTTACCCACGCTTAAGTGGTTAGGGTGCTCGTCCACCCCCTGAGTCCATCATAGGTGGTTTTTGAGCCCGTCTACTCGTTTTAGAAGGAAATCTGCGCAAGGCAGTTGTAGAGCTCAGGGGTCTGTTCTTGAAAGTAACTCGTTGGTGGTGATTGTGACACCCCCAACTCCCACGTGGAAATCGGGACGTCGGGATGATGACAACACGGTCACACATCCCATCGCCAAGTGTCAAGTGTGTGTGTACATGCAATATGTGTACAAATAAAAACACGCAGCGGATAGTAAAGTCATATAACTAAGTACCAGAATTTTTTGTTTAATTACAAACTAGTTTAAAACACATGTAAATAAAATATTACATGTTCAACACCATCTCAAACCCAAATACATATCAATAAAACAACTACAAATATTATACATAAATAAGCACTCCAAATCAATATTTAGGCGAGGCCGCCTCCTCGGGCTCAGCCTCCTCCTCCTCAATCTCTGCATCAAAAACTACAGTATCAAAAATGGTGCCACAGGTAAGTAATAATCCAAACGCCATAAGATATAATTATATTAAACTCTACAACAATATGCATGAAAGATGTCCAATGCACATGTCCCAAAAACATATTTTTCCACGCACACCAAAAGTCCCATTTTGGCCCAAAACATTTCCTTTAAACATTTCCTCACCATTATCCCAAATAATGGCCCAAAACATTTCCTTTAAACCTTTCCTCGTCATTATCCCAGATAATAGCTCAAATCAAGAAACCACTATTTTCCCAGAAAATGGATAACAAAATCCTCATATCAAAACCTCGCCATTTTCCCAGAAAATGGCCCATATCCAAATCCAAACCAATTCCAATTAATGTATGCACCATGATCTCCCCTAGGGATCATCCACATACTCTGGCTACTATGTCACACCGCAGGTAACGACTACGCCTGTGACATCTAAACGAGCGATCCCAGTCTCGCGCCCAGCGCGTACCTGGCTCGGGCATCCTCTAGTCCCCACCAGCCAAGGGACCACGGAGTCGACACGACAGCGTTACCGTATCGTGTGATCCGGTCATCGCCCAGCGACAACCCAGGGGATGTCACTCAGTATTATCCACTCCTGAATGACCAGAGGAGCTCCACTAAGATAATACCCCATCCCGACTTGGGGTCGTGATACGCACGCACCCGAAAATCTATTTACACTTGAAAACTCAATTTTCAATATATAACACATGCATATGCGTGCACAATGCAATGCAAATAATATTACACAAATTAACCAACACTTTCCAAACATCCATAACAATCAAACAAACAACTCCGTCCTCAAATACCCAAATCGGAAACTAGCTCGTGGGGGCTGCTCCGGCGACGGATCGAGGACGGAAATGGTTGGTTTAGGACGGCAAGGAGTCGGTGATGAAGTGGTGAAGATATGGTGGCCGGAGGTGGAGCGATGGCGGCAAATCGAAGCAAAAGTCGTTCGGCTTAGAGAAGCTATTCCGGCTAAACGGCGGCTCAGATGGCGGTGAAAATTTGTGGGGTGGTTCACCGGTGAGAGGGGAAGAGATTGGTGGGGGTGGTGTGCCGCACGGTGGCCGGCGGCAGCGGGTCTGGGTGGCTGGACAAAATGGCGTGAGGGAGAGGAGAGAGAGTGTCCGAACGAAGCAGGGCACACACGGGGAAGAAAGGGAAAAAAGAAAGAAAAGAAGAAGAAAAAAGAGAAAGTAGAAAAGAAAAAGAGAAAAGAAAAGATGGAGGAAAAAAAATGAGGTCCAATCCTTACCTCTGGAGTCCAACAACTGATCCAACGAAAATAACTTTAAAAGCAATAAAACCAAAAAAGTATCTTAAACACAACGTAAAGCTAAAATATAATAAATAACTAATAAAAACTAACTACTTAAATTTTAAATCAAAAAACAAGCTAAAATAAATTAAACAGTAATTTAAACTCAAAGCAACCAATAAAATCCAATAATTTAAAATAAAAGAACCAATATTTTAATTAAATTAAAATACTCATTCAGTGAAGGCACTCTGCTTGTGTTTGGAAAGATGATGCCTCGATCGCACTAAGGGGTGAGTGGAGACACCTGGCTTATGTTTCGGCGAGAGGATGTCTTGATCATGCTAATGGTGCGAGTGAAATCACTCGACTTTAATTGTAGCGAGATGATGTCTCAACTATGTTAAATGGGCGAGGGGAGTCAATAGCTTTAAGTGTAGTAGGGGGATGCCTCAACCGCATTAATTGAGCAAGGAGAGAAACACTATGTTGAGTTGCTTCCTCCTTTGGTTGCCAAGAGGGAGTGTAGAAACTTAGCTTAGGTGTTAGCAGGAGGATGCCATGTGTTGCGCCTAAACTTTGACTCAAATTAGTGAACCAAAAATTTAGTGCAGTTTTACCTGCAAATATACAGGTGTTATAGTACCTTACAGGGTCGAATCCACATAGATTGACTTATGTGATAAAAAAAATAAATTCAAACAAATGAAAGGAAAATACTAAAAGAGATGTGCGATTGAATATAAAATGAGTTTACTGAGATGATGATTTTTGACGTAACAGAATAAAACCAAAATGATACAATGAATTGATATGGAAAAAGACTAAGGTTTCGAGGATCCGTTTAATAATTTAAAATATTGTTTCCGATCGAATTACTTCAATTAAACTAGAATAATGATTCCGTTTAATTGGAAGAGTTAGCATTTAAGATCAAGAAAAATAGTTACTAATGATTGAACATGAACGATTGATGATTAAAACATTTACAAATCTATTTGAATATCACAGGGATTTCTCAAGCATTCACTGTATTCGAAATCACAATGAATCAAGATAAATATATAGATAATCAAAATATCCAACAATAAAATCTTTCAATCAATCAAGTTCACAAAATAAAATTTACGTCGATCTAAAAACAATGTTTAAATTATTAAACTTCACCTTTAACTTTAGTATGAAAATTTAGCCAACCATATTCATTATAAGTGCTATAGAAATTAAATAAATATTATCCATGAAAAAACTAAAATAAAACGAAGCTAACAATAAAAACAACTTTGATCATCAAATAAAAGTGGAGAAAAAATTGAGCCGAAAAGAACTCCCCAAAAACCAGTCCGTCCCGTAGCTTCTCACGAAAATTTCCCTAAGTTTACGTTGCATCCCTCTTTCATGTGAACCTGCTGCCCTCCTCTACATTCCGTTTGCTTTGTCCGTTCGGTGTTCTGTGCAGCGTCGAACTCAAGTCCAGCTGCCGAGAACTCTAGTGTTCTACATCATTTCACGTCAACTAGCTTCTCTGCTCGTATCTCTTGGCTCCGTTGCTCCTATCTCCCTTTTTCCTGTTTCTTAGCTCTGCTTTTTTGTCTTCCCTTGCTCAGCTCAAAACCAGCAAGCCCAAGAGACCACCTGCTGTCCAGCTGCTCTCACAAAAGCTCTAGTTCACCTCAGCTGCAGTCTGAAGCTCCAGCAGACGAAAACTCCACTTCCGTAAACCTCTTCAGCCCAGCGTCCTCCTCAACATTCCGTCTGTCAGCCGAAAGGTCACTCCAGCATCTGCAAGTCCAAAAAAAAAACCAGCTCCTTCTGTGTCGTATCCTTTTCCACCTCAAAATGAAAATGGAAATCTCCTGCTGCTCTGTTTCTTTGCTCTAAAAACAGAGCTGAAAGTGCAGACTCCAAATGTAAAATCCCTTCCGTTTTACGTGAAGTCCCTGCTGCTCTCCGTAAACACCAGCTCTCCCCCTTCCTGTGTTTTTTTTTTCTTTTTCTTTCCAAAAACAGAACCCACTCAGTTCCCTTTCTCACCGTTCACGTTTCTTCCTTTTTTTGTTTCCTTTCCGTCGTGAGCCCCCAGGTACTTAGTTTTTTTTTTTTTTTTTTTTCACGTCTCACTCTCCCTCTTTACGTAAAAACCCCCTAGGTGCTTCTCTGAGAACTCCAGTTTATCCCTCCAAAAACTCCCCTTGTCCGTAAACACCAGCAGGTCCTCTTCCGTCCTAGTCCGAAGCCACCGAAAGCCTCCAGACGAAGTGTATCCGAAGCTCCTCTTTTCTTTCTTTTCTCTGCAAGCTCTCTATTTATTTTCTTCTCCTCCGTAAGCTCCCCTGTCCGTAAACACTCTTCGAGCCCTCTTCTATGACTTTGACGTTGCCTCCCTGATTTTCGTTCAAATCATCCGTCCTAGTTGAAGAAGAATACAAGCCTAAAATGCTCTCAGCTTTTCGTAAAAATTGACCCCAAACGGAAGCCTGTGTTTATATTCTTTTTATTCTTTGCTTTCCATAAAACCTCTCTTTCTTTTTTCCTTCCAGACTTTCGTTCCACTCGTGTCTTCCTCTCTTTTTCTTTCGGCTCGCTCCTCTTATCCCTTATTTCTCGCTTTCCTTATTTTTCTTTTTCCACACCTCTTCTTTACTTTCAGCCTCCTTACTTTCACTTTGTACGTGCTGTCCACCGAATTATTTTCTGAGCTTTGCTAGCTACAAATAGATTTTTATGCACTAATTCGTGTATCAATCATTTTTTTATGTAAAAAAATTATAAAAAATTTTTTTGAAAGAAGAAGAAAATTTTCTATTTCATGAAAATTATTTCAGTCTTCAATTCACATCGTTTTATTAAACATATATTTTACAAATTAATATTGATGCGCGAATTGGTGCACAAAATATACTTGCAAGAAAAATTTTCCTTATTTTCTTCACCGCATGCATCTATGAACATCCCAATTAGGAAAGTCATCCTCATGTTATATCTTTTTCATCTGCCCAAGTCCACCATTTCCTTCCTTCTCTTTAATTATCTTCTGCATATTTCTTTATGTTTCCTTTTAATTAGCAAGCACTTTTGGTCCAAAGTTCCAACCGGATTTCATGTGAATTTTATTTAAGTTGAAACAAAGGAGATAAATGTTTGACATTGTCCTCAATGTTCAACAAATGAATGTTTGATGATATATGCTATACAGACATGAATTGAAGCAAGATAAACACTGTAGAATATATATTGAAACGAAAATGATTAAATAGAGAGGAGAGACGTCACTTGAGATACTCGAGTGCACACAAGGAGTGGATTTCTGTCAAATTTAGAAGACACAAAGAACACAAGAAAGAAAAACAAAACAAACAAATACGATATATACAATGAGGAATTAAAAATTAATTCTGATAAGTAGGATCCTCTAGAGTAGTGGACTCAATCTCTGGAGTAAAATCACCCAAAAATGGTTTCAACCTTTGTCCATTAACTTTAAAAACACTACCGTTCTCTAGATTTTCTATCTCAATGGCCCTAAAAGGATAAATAGTTTTTATAACAAAGGGACCGATCCATTGGGATCAAAGCTTGCCAGGAAACAAATGGAGCCTTGAATTATACAACAAAACTTTTTGGGAAGGCTCAAAAGATTTTCGAAAAATGCTTTTATCATGAAAAATTGTCATTCTCTTCTTGGAAATACGAGAGTTTTTGTAAGCTTCATTCCTGATTTCTTCCAACTCATTAAGTTGAAACTTACGAAAAGAGCAAGCTTTATCCATATCAAAATTAAATTGCTTGATTGCCCAATAAGCTTTGTGTTCCAATTCCACAAGCAAGTGACACGCCTTTCCAAAAATGAGTCGATATGGGAACATACCAATTGGGGTTTTAAAAGTAGTACGATATGCCCAAAGTGCATCGGTTAGTCATAAAGACCAATTTTTGCGACTTGGGTTAACCGATTTTTTTGAATTTGTTTTGATTTCCCGATTAGATACCTCAACTTGACCACTTGTTTGTGCATGATAAGGGGTAGCAACTTTATGAGTAATTCCATATTTTCGCATTAAGGCCTCGAAAGGCTTATTACAAAAATGTTTACCCCCATCACTGATAATGGCTCGAGGTGTTCCAAACCTTGATAAAATATTTTCATTCAAAAATTTCAGTACCACTTTGTGATCATTGTTCTTGCATGGAACACCCTCAATCCATTTGGACACATAATCCACAGCTACCAAAATGTAGAGATTTCCAAAAGAAACTGGGAAAGGTCACATGAAATCGATGCCCCAACAATCAAATATTTCAACAACCAAGATTGGATTTAATTGCATCATATTCCAGCGGGTAATCCCTCCCAATTTTTGACAATGCTCCCAAGTTTTGCAAAATTCATGGGTGTCCTTGAAAATGGTAGGCCAATAGAAACCACATTGCAAAATTTTAAAAGCAATTTTGTTTCCAGAAAAATGGCAACCACATGCCCCAAAGTGACAAAAAGACATCACACTTTGAAATTCGCTATTGGGAACACATCGTCTAATTATTTGATTCGGGCAATATTTAAACAAATATGGATCATCCCAAAAGAATTTTCTTACCTCTACAAAAAATTTCCTCTTATCTTGTTGAGTCCAAATGTGAGGAATTTCACCTGTAACAAGAAAATTAGCAATGTCAGCGTATCAAGGCAATTGAGATATACCAAAAAGTTGCTCATTTGGAAATGTGTCTCTAATAGGAACTGTCTCTATGGACTCTGAAAGAACAAGTCTAGACAAATGATCAGCAACAACATTCTCAACTCCTTTTTTATCTTTAATTATCAAATCAAATTCTTGTAGCAAAAGGATCCATCTAAGCAACCTGGGCTTTGCGTCTTTTTTCGCTAAAAGGTACTTCAACGCAGCATGATCAGTAAAAATGACAATTTGAGATCCAATCAAATAAGATCGAAATTTGTCAAGTGCAAAAATTACTGTAAGTAGCTCTTTTTCAATTGTTGAATAATTCATTTGAGCACTATTTAAAGTTCTACTTGCATAATAAATAACACAAGGCTTTTTGTCCTTTCGTTGGCCCAACGCAGCTCCAACAGCATAATCACTAGCGTCACACATGATCTCAAATGGTCAATTCCAATCAGGTGATCGCATAATTGAGGTTGAAATCAACATACCTTTTAGCTTTGTAAAAGCTAACTCACAATCATCAGTCCATATAAAAGAATTTTCCTTGGACAATAAATTGCACAATGGTCTAGAAATTGTGTGGAAGTCTTTAATGAACCTCCTGTAAAAACCTGCATAACCTAAAAAAGATCTGATATCCCTGATGTTCTTTGGGATGGGCAATTTAGAAATTAATTCAATCTTCGCCTTGTCCACTTCCATACCTTGAGAAGAGACAATGTGACCAAGGACAATCCCTTAAGTGACCATAAAATGACATTTTTCCCAGTTTAAAATCAAATTCTTTTCTTTGCATCTGATTAGCACTTTTTCCAAATGAGTCAAACATTCATCAAATGAATCACCAAAAATAGAAAAATCATCCATGAATATTTCAACGAAACGCTCTACCATGTCACTAAATATACACATCATGCATCTTTGAAATGTAGCAGGAGCATTACAAAGTCCGAATGGCTTTCTTCGATATGCAAAGGTACCAAATGGACATATAAAAGTGGTCTTTTCTTGATCTTCAGAAGCAATCTCAATTTGGTTATATCCAGAATAACCATTTAGGAAGCAATAAAATTTATGGCCCGCTACACGTTCAATGATTTGATGCATGAATGGTAGGGGAAAATGATCATTTCTGGTGACAGAATTTAGTTTTCTTTAGTCAATGCACATACGCCAACTAGTAGTAATTCTAGTTGGAATCAATTCATTATCAGGATTCTTAACTACAGTCACACCAGATTTCTTGGGTACCACTTGCGTAGGACTAACCCATTTGCTATCATAAATAGGGTAAATGATCCCTACATCCAAAAGTTTTAACATCTCTACTCTGACAACCTCTTTTATGTTGGGGTTCAGTCTACGCTGCATCTCTCTAGAGGGCTTGGCATTGTCCTCTAGATATATCCTGTGGGTACAAATCAAAGGACTGATGTGACACGGGATAATCGAGACGTCCGGATGGTGACAACACGGGTCACCACCCTATCGACGACTGCCGAGTGTGTGTAAAAGCAACAAATGTGCACGAAAAAATAGGCAGCGGATAGCAAAGTCATATAACTAAGTACCAGAATTTTTCTTAGTTTAATACAAAGCTGTTTAAAGCGTACATAATAAATTTAAACGCGTAGATAAAATATAACATGTTCAATACTTTCAAATCCAAATACATAACATAAAAACAAATACAATTAAAATCCATAGATAAGCACTTCAACTCAAAACTCCGGCGGAGCCGCATCCTCGGGCTTAGCCTACTCCTCCTCCTCGATCCCTGCATCAAAATCTATGATACCAAAAATGGTGCTGTAGGTAAGTAAAGTCCAAACACCACTAGATAAAAATATATTAGAACTCAAACAATATGCATGAATAAATGCCAATGCACAAAACCCATAAAACCATATTTTTCCACGCACGCCAAAAATCCCATTTGGCCCAAAACATAACCTTCCCAAATATCACGCCAAAAGTCCATTAGGCCCATAACATAACCTTTTCAAATAAACCGTATGCACCATGACCTCCCTTAGGGGTCATCTGCACACCCTGGCTCCTGTGCCACACTGCGGGAATCCACCACGCGTATGACACATAAACGAGCGATGTCGAGTTCCGCGCCCCGCGCGTTCGTAGCCAAGCATCCTCTAGACGAGCGATGTCCAGTTTCGCGCCCCGCGCGTTTGTAGCCAAACATCCTCTAGCCCTCGCCAGCGAAGGGCCACGGAGTCGGTGCATAGAGCGATGCCTAGTTCCGCGCCCGGCGCGTTCATAGCCAAGCATCCTCTAGCACCTCTCCCGTCGTCGCTTAGTTCCGCACCCCGCGTGTTCATAGCCAAACTTCAACTCAGGGGACGTCACTCAGTATATTACGCTCCCGAGTGACTAGAGGAGCTCCACCGAGATAATACCCTATCCCGGCTTGGGTCGTGGTACACACGCACCTGAAAATCCATTTACGCCAACAAAACATGATTTTCTCAATTTAAATAAAATGCACATGCATGCACCATGTAAATGCAATCTCAATGCACAACACAACCAACCAACCATAAATCAACAAACCAAGCAACTCCGTCCTCAATCCATCCGACCCCCGAACTCCTTGGACTCAGTCCGAAATCAACCAACCAACCAGATAATTTATTGTAAGAGTAAAATACATTTAAATCTAAAAGTAGAGTTTGGAAAATACTTACAGTGCTATACAACATTTTTTGAAAGCTCGCGGCGTTGCAAACGGTGGAGGAAAAGCAACGTAACAGTGTATTTTACACTGTGGCCATGGGTAGTAAATCACCCACTGTCAAACGGGGACAAACCAAGGCACGAAATTGATAGGGAATGGTCTTGAGATGTTTATGAAGCTAAAGGAAGTGAGCTTTGGCCGTGGGTGGCGGTGGAAACGGCGGAGGAAGCGAAAAAAGCCCAAATCGGAGTTGAGGTCGTGGGAGTTGCTCCGGCAACGGATCGGGGCCGAAATTAGGTGGGTTAGGTCGGCAAGAGGTAGAGGAAGAAGTTGTGAAGAGATGGTGGCTGAAGGTGGTGCGACAGCGCCGGAATCGGTGAAAAATCGTGTGGCTTGGAGGAGCTCGTGGCGGCTAACGGTGGCTCGGATGGATGTGAAACGTGGTGGGGATGTTCA
Organism: Carya cathayensis; assembly: GCA_011037825.1. Taxonomy (NCBI): domain Eukaryota; kingdom Viridiplantae; phylum Streptophyta; class Magnoliopsida; order Fagales; family Juglandaceae; genus Carya; species Carya cathayensis. The sequence continues at coordinate 24,799 of QGSO01000276.1, forward strand.
CCGGTGAGAGGGGAAGAAAATTGGGTGGGTGGTGTAGGCCACGTCACCGGCGAGCGGCGGTTCTGGGTTGCGAAAGAAACCGGCGACAGGGGTGGAAAACAGGGCTGGGGCAGCGACTTTAAGCCGTGCGTGGCGGCTAACGGCTGGTCTGATGGCTCTGAAAATTGGTGGGGATGATCTCTGGTGGGAGGGGAAGAGAATGGTGGGGGTGGTGTACAACATAGCCGTCGGACGGCGGTGCACTGGCCGGCCGAAGTAGGGGCAACGGGAAGGAGAAAAGAGAAGGGGAGAGAGCTCGCGCGCGCACGGGGAGAGAAGGAAAAAGAAGAAGAAGAAAAAGAAAGAAAAAGAAAGAAAAAGGAAGGAAAAGAAGAGAAAGAAAAAGGAAAAGGGAAAAAGAAAAGAGAAAGAAAAGAAATGAGGTCCAATCCTCATTTCCGGGATCCAAAAACTGTTCCGCCGAAAATGATATTAAAAACATAAAACGACTAAAATAAATTAAACACCACATCAAATAAAATAAAAACCAATTAAAATACATTAATTTAAAATAAATAAACCAATATATTAATTAAATTAAAAACACTCATTCAGTGAAAATACACGTAATAGCGGGTCATCACATCCTCCCCCCTTAAAAACAAATTTCGTCATCGAAATTTGCAAGATCAAACACCAACTTGAAACGAGCCACATAATTCCACATAAAACCACCTGCATCCAAGATTAAGAAACGTACTGTCATTACTGAAACAAGTAGGGGTACTGCTCCCTCATGTCCGCTACTCGCTCCCAAGAGAAATCTTGAGCTAACGGATTTCCCCAGGCCACCTTAACCAAAGGTATCGTCTTGGACCTCAACTGTTGCTCATTCCAATCCATGATCTGCGACGGAACAACCTCATAAGTAAGGTCCGGTTGCAACTGAATACTCTCTGGGTCGACAAATCGTGGCTCTTGTTGACCAAAACTCTTCTTCAAGGATGACACGTGAAAGACATCATGAATATCCCCAAAATAATCTGGCAAAGCAACTCTATAAGCAACGGACCCTATTTTCTCCAAAATCTGGAAAGGGCCGACATACCTCAGATCCAGTTTCCTCTTTTTACCAAAACGCTTAACTCCTCTCATGGGAGAGACCTTGAGATAAACCCAATCACTTTCTTCAAAAGATAACTCTCTCCTCCTGGTATTAGCATAGCTTTTCTGACGACTCTGAGCTGCCGCCATTTTATCCTTGATGATCCGAACTTGGCTTTGCATCTCTTGAATTATTTCAGGCCCAATAATTTTATTCTCCTCGACTTCATCCCAACAAATTCCAATAGTTATTATCTTCACACCATAGATCGCTAATATCGACGACGTCTCTGCTTTACCTTCCGAATTTTCATCCTATTCCAACTTTGGTAACCTATTAGTCACTTCCAAAGTTAACCATCCATAAACCAATTTGCACGACCAAATGATTAATCTCCCATTAAAACTTCGAATCACTACTAAATCTTCAAAGTCGATACAAAATTTGAACTTCTAAGTATCTCCAAAAACCATGCTTTCGCGCGCACTCTGATAACTCATCAAAATACTTAAAGGCTAGATCCTCAAAAATTAATATCATGAAGTACAAGCTCAATCCACACCTAATCACAAGAAAACCTTTACCACATTTACATAGAAAATCGTATGCCTCCAAAAACCACAAATTTCCACTCATTCCTCAGTTGGCCATCGCTGTCCCAAACTAAAACTAACATTCCGCAAAAATACACCCATTGATTGATGACAGAAACCAGTACTAATCAACCTCCAGGCCCCAAATTGGAAACACGTAACATCATCCCAAAATACACCTGTCTCTTCTAAAGATAAGGAACATCTCCAAAAAGGCCCAAGTCCTTCCCGGCCAACCAACTAGAGCGCCTATAACTTCTTTCCGATATCCACACTTCAAGCTCATTACCTATATTTTGAATAACATCTAGTCTTGCAATAACTAACTCACTATAAACTACCATTGACTTCACCTAGACATAATCGAAACGCTCATGGTAACTCACCCACCTACTTGTACTCTTAAAAACTCTAGTTTTAGTACAACTAATTCCTTCAATAACACTTCACAAATAAATCTCAAGACAGGCCATACTGTTTAAATCTTCAATCCGTCAAAAACTATTAAACAACACTCATGGATCCTACTGCTTTATTACTTCATACATATGATTATGCTACCCACCTTTGATGCATAAGTTTCAACTTCCAAGATTTATTACTTCATACACCACACATGGTGACCTAACGATCTCTTTTCAAGTTAAATAACCATATCCCCAATTCTTCTAACTGGATACTTGATTCCCAAAGAAAAGTATAGCCTCACCAATTTAAATTCTTATTACTTCAAGTCGCAATTAATTCTCAAGATAAACACAACAGTCGTTTCAAACCACCATCCCAATGGGTAACCCGCTTCGTCTGCACATTCCGTTCAACTTACCAAACAACTCAAAGTCAAAAAAATAGATGAGACTAGAACCAGCACTCTCCGAAATCCATACATACGTACCATTACTACTCATCGATCCCATGCACTCTTAGCCAACACCAAAAATCATTCAAACATACAAGTGATCCATTATCACATTTCCATCATCTGGACTTATATCCTTAACTCAGCAAGAATCATTCCTAAATCTACTCAAGTTATATCCTTAAATCAGCAACCAGCCATTGCTTAAAGTTTGGTACTGAGAATGACCTTAAACCTGCTAAGAATCCTTTCCCAAAAGTCTACGGGTCATATGGCCTCAAATTTAATCGTATTCAATACCAACACAAAATCTACTATTTCCAACACCCTGATGGACCTATACCTTTCGAATCGAGAGAATCATTTCCTAAGATTTGCTACTACAACCTCGAGTTAACAATAATTATTTTTTTAAACTAGCTCGATATCTTTAATCCTCAAAGAAATACTCGAACTAGATCATTACCTCCAATCCTCAAAGAAATCTACTCTAGAAAAATTTTCATATCAAATAAGAATCATCTTCCGAAACTTCTAAGATCAATGAACTTACATCCAAATTACTCATCTGAATTACGAAATCTAAAACTCGAAATTTAATTATTCCCTCCCAAAACTTGTCGAACCTAACACCTTAATTACCATAAACTTATATTCCTAAAATCTATAAGGCCCCAACTTTAAAACTTTGTTGAAACTTCATAAAATCCATCCTTGAAATCTGTTGAACTTACAACCTACTACGTTATAGACCATTTCATAAACTCCACGGAACCAAAGAACTCAATTATTCTACTTCCCTAAAAGATCACCCAGATCATGCCATTCTCTCCAAGCCTCGATAATATTAAAAAACAAACCACACAAGGCATTCATCATGAAAGATTAGATTAGACCCATACCTGCCATGACTCCAGCATTCTGAGTCTTCGTAACCTCGCCTCCAACGGTACCAAGAGTCACTACGTACATTTGAGCCCGAACTAATTGCCTCTGGTTAGTTCTACCACCGCGACGAGCTCCACGGCTTTCTTGAACTCGACTAGGGCACTCACGAGCAAAATGCCCCGTCTGACCGTATTCAAAACATTGGTTACTACCCAAACGACACTCGCCTCTGTGAGCTCTATTACATCTTCCACAAACTGGCACTCGTCCTTCCATACGCACTCCCGAGGCTGCTTGTGGTCGAGTCCCGGTCTGCTGAACAAACTTTTGAGGCGAACCCGAACTACTTCCTTCACCAGTAAAACTCCACCTCTTTTGTCCTGGAGGGGAGCCCATACTCAAATTAACCTCTCGCTCTGCAAGAGTGGCTAAGTCAACCAATTCCTGAAAAGTTGTAATCCGGTGGCAAACTACCATTTTGCATATATCTGGTCGCAAACCTTAAATAAAATTCCCTTAAACACGTCCTTAAAGTTCGCTGGACCTACACTCTCCTATCCTATAGCCTCGCTACATAAATTCTACAAAACCTTGACCTCAATCATCTTAAGCGACTTAAAACTAATTCATCACCTCATTGCTACGTGAGTTCCCACCTTACAAAGATTGCCTAAACCATGACATTCCTTTCAAACATCAACATCATACAAGCAAACCACATCGCTAAAAATTCAAACCTACTACACTAAATGTTCATGCCTAATAATAGTATCCTCGATTATACCGCCTTCCTGCCACAACACAACCCTTGACCCACTTTAAGAAAAACGAATAAAACCAACAACATAAAACCAAAACTGAAACCGAAACCACATAACAAGAAAACAAAAAGAAACCAGCATGCAATAACATAACTAAATAGATAAACACAAGCAAACTAGCTCAAATAAACTCAAACAAATAAAACATGTCAAAAAGCAACTTTACTTAAAATAAATTTCAAAACACAACCTTAAAAATATTTTGGTACTACCTACGGGACATGTGGTTTTACCCAGAGCCGGACCGCTCTGATACCACCTGTGACGCCTCCAAATCCCCACGCACGGACACGGGGAAATCGAGACGTCCGGATGGTGACAACACGGGTCACCACCCTATCGACGAGTGCCGAGTGTGTGTAAAAGCAACAAATGTGCACGAAGAAAGACACAGCGGATAGCAAAGTCATATAACTAGTACCAGAATTTTTCTTAGTTTAATACAAAGCTGTTTAAAGCGTACATAATAAATTTAAACGCGTAGATAAAATATAACATGTTCAATACTTTCAAATCCAAATACATAACATCAAAACAAATACAATTAAAATCCATAGATAAGCACTTCAACTCAAAACTCTGGCGGAGCCGCATCCTCGGGCTCAGCCTCCTCCTTCTCCTCGATCCCTGCATCAAAATCTACGATACCAAAAATGGTGCTGCAGGTAAGTAAAGTCCAAACACCACTAGATAAAAACATATTAGAACTCAAACAATATGCATGAATAAATGCCAATGCACAAAACCCATAAAACTAGATTTTTCCACGCACGCCAAAAATCCCATTTGGCCCAAAACATAACCTTCCCAAATATCACGCCAAAAGTCCATTTGGCCCATAACATAACCTTTCCAAATAAACCGTATGCACCATGACCTCCCCTAGGGGTCATCCGCACACCCTGGCTCCTGTGCCACACTGCGGGAATCCACCACGCGTATGACACATAAACGAGTGATGCCCAGTTCCGCGCCTTGCGCGTTCGTAGCCAAGCATCCTCTAGACGAGCGATGTCCAGTTCCGCGCCCCGCGCGTTCGTAGCCAAACATCCTCTAGCCCTCGCCAGCGAAGGGCCATGGATTCGGTGCATAGAGTGATGCCTAGTTCCGCGCCCGGCGCGTTCATAGCCAAGCATCCTCTAGCCCCCGCTCCCGTCGTCGCTTAGTTCCGCGCCCCGCGCGTTCGTAGCCAAGCTTCGACTCAGGGGACGTCACTTAGTATATTACGCTCCCGAGTGACTAGAGGAGCTCTACCGAGATAATACCCTATCCTGGCTTGGGTCGTGGTACACACGCACCCGAAAATCCATTTACGCCAACAAAACATGATTTTCTCAATTTAAATAAAATGCACATGCATGTACCATGTAAATGCAATCTCAATGCACAACACAACCAACCAACCATAAATCAACAAACCAAGCAACTCCGTCCTCAATCCATCCGGCCTCCGAACTCCTCGGACTCAGTCCGGAATCAACCAACCAACCAGATAATTTATTGTAAGAAAATACATTTAAATCTAAAAGTAGAGTTTGGAAAATACTTACAGCGCTATACCGCATTTTTTGAAAGCTCGCGGCGTTGCAAACGGCGGAGGAAAAGCAACGTAACAATGTATTTTACACTGTGGCCATGGGTAGTAAATCACCCACTTTCGAAGGGGGACAAACTAAGGCACGAAATTGATAGGGAATGGTCTTGAAATGTTTATGAAGCCAAAGGAAGTGAGCTTTGGCCGTGGGTGGTGGTGGAAACGGCGGAGGAAGCGGAAAAAGCCCAAATCGGAGTTGAGCTCGTGGGAGCTGCTCCGACAACGGATCGGGGCCGAAATTAGGTGGGTTAGGTCGGCAAGAGGTAGAGGAAGAAGCTGTGAAGAGATGGTGGCCGGAGATGGTGCGACGGCGCCGGAATTGGTAAAAAATCGTGTGGCTTGGAGGAGTTCGTGGCGGCTAACGGTGGCTCGGATGGAGGTGAAACTTGGGGGGGATGTTCACCGGTGAGATGGGAAGAAAACTGGGTGGGTGGTGTAGGACACGCCGCCGGCGAGTGGCGGTTCTGGGTTGCGAAAGCAACTGGCGACAGGGGTGGAAAACAGGGCTGGGGCAGCGACTTTAAGCTGTGCGTGGCGGCTAACGGCTGGTCCGATGGCTCTGAAAATTGGTGGGAATGATCTCTGGTGGGAGGGGAAGAGAATGGTGGGGGTGGTGTACAACATAGCCACCGGACGACGGTGCACTGGCCGGACGAAGTAGGGGTGACGGGAAGGAGAAAAGAGAAGGGGAGAGAGCTCGCGCGCGCACGGGGAGAGAAGGAAAAAGAAGAAGAAGAAAAAGAATGATTTCCTCTCTCCTCAATCTACCAGTTTGATCACGTTGCCACGAGATCATTCATCATAGAGGCTCAAGCGCATTCAAAAATTAAAAGGTATGGATAGGTCTCAAAATTATTTAATGCATGCACCACCTAAAATATTCTATTTTAAAAACTAAATGCAAAACAAGCAAGAAAGTAAAGTAAAAAAATTTTGGAAAGAGATTACCAAATGATATGAATATGAAAGCAATGTTTAATCCCTTTCTCGTCAAAATAACAAAAATCGTATCTGCAAAAAGAATGCGAGAAAATAAGCAAAAGATTACCAAAATCTTTTTTCTTTCTTTAAAAAAAATTTTCACACGTCGCAATCCTTGGTAACGGTGCCAAAAACTTGTTGCGCCTAAACTTTGACTCAAACTAATGAACCAAAAATTTAGTGCAGTTTTACCTGCAAGTATACAGGTGTTGTAGTACCTAACAAGGTCAAATCCACAGGGATTGACTTATGTGATAAAGAAAATGAACTCAAACAAATGAAAAGAAAATACTAAAAGAAATGTGCGATCAAATATAAAATGAGATTACTGAGATAATGATTTTTGAAATAACTGAATAAAACCAAAATGATAAAATGAATTGATATGGAAAAAGACTAAGGTTTCGAGGACCCGTTTAATAATTTAGAATATTGTTTTCGATCGAATTACTTCAATTAAACTAGAATAATGATTCCATTTAATTGAAAGATTTAGCATTTAAGGTCAGGAAAAATAGTCACTAATGATTGAGCCTAAGCGATTGATGATTAAAACATTCACAAATCTATTTGAATATCATAGGGATTCCTCAAGCATTTACTGTATTCGAAAATTACAATGAATCAAGATAAATATATAGATAATCAAAATATCCAATAATAAAATCCTTCAATCGATCAAACTCAGAAATAAATTTTACGTTGAACCGAAAACAATATTTAAACCATTAAACTTCACCTCTAACCTTAGTATGAAAATTTAGCCAACCATGTTCATCACAAATGCTATAAAAATTAAATAAACATTCTCCATGATAATATTAAAATAAAACATAAGCTAAAATGAAAACAACTTAGATCATAAAACAAAAGTAAAGAGAAAATTGAGCCGAAAAGAACTCCCCTAAAAACCAGTTCGTCTCGCAGCTTTCCAAACAGCCAACTTCTCAAAAATATCTAGACATTATTCTCCATTCCTCTAGCTCTACGTCTCACTCTCTCAACCCAGAAAAAAGTCAGTTCTTGCCTTTGCTAGCCCCTTCACTCAATCACATTTCCAGCCTTGCTTTTCTTCCACTCTAAACAAAAATTAAACACCTGCACTTTGGCAGTCCGAAGCTCTCTCCGTAAGCGTCTCCAGCTTCCTGCTCTCCGTACTCCTTTCTGTAAACACCAGAAGCTCCCACTGTTGTCCGTAGCTCTTTTCTTTCTCTCAACCCATGCTCCTTTTCGTTCAAGTCTCCCCAATACGAAAAGAGGGAAGAAAAGACATTTTGCAGCCTTGGTTGCTACCAATAGTAGGGGCCGTGACGTCAGACGTCGCGACCCAAGCCACACCCATGCATCAAATATGTTAGACACAAACTTGCAGCCACTAGGAGTTGAGACTGACGAGAGAAGAGAGGGAAACTCCAAGGGTGAGGTACCCATTGAGTTTGAACCCTTGGCGGGTAACTCAAAATCAAAGGTTGTGGCCAAATCAACAAGGGTTTGGCCAATGAGCCCATCAAGGTCGCCTAACCTAGGGGATTTAGGTAGCGACAAAAGCATTGGAGAAATAGATGTCGACTCCTACTCAACAGAAGACGTCTCCCTCTCTAAAGTGGGATGGACGGTAGAATTAGTAGCCATATCTGGCCCAATCCATCAGCCACGACCTTAGCATCTTCAATTACCTGGTTGATAGGTGCCTCACCCTCCATTTGGCAAGGACGCCTATCGGGAGCTTTGGAATAAGCTAGGGAAGTAGGCCTCTTCTTGGAAGGGAGCTTCACATCTTTCAATTTACAACCTTTTACATGGGAGAAGTCAGGTACAACAAGGAACCGATCAAGGTTATCGGGAGCTAACAACAGCTCCGTCCACAAGGCGTTATCATTTTCTTTAGCGTAATTCAAGACCGCATCGATGCAATCACTTTCGTGGTCGATGAGATCTATAAGGATCTTTTTGTCTTCAAGGACCTTGCCCTAATTAGCCTGAATGGGGAAGTCATGACTTTCCATTTTAGAGGCTCAGAATTCCTAGCCATTTCTAGAAACAAAGAAAAATTTCTTTTGTCATTGTTTGCCATTCAAATGTTGACATTCAAAGGCCGCCAAACATTCAGAATGGACACAAAAACTACAAATGTTACATGACAGTCGGTTCATGGAGTAGAAAGAAAAGAACTTGGTGGCCTTCAGGCCTGGGTATCTCTCCCCCAAGGTTCTAGAACCATGCGGAACACTACGCAGGAGCATAAAAGCACACTCCAAGTGTGCAAATGGAGTTAGGTAGGAGCTAGTTTTAGAAAATCAAGAACATTGTGGATAGGGAGACATAATGGAAGATGTAAACCGTGCATCAAAGCAAAAACTGTAAGGGGAACTCTCCCTGAGAAGCCCTCCTCGTTGACAGCACCCTCGGAGGGGATAATGATATCCAAAAAATAGGTATACGACATGAAGCCCTCAACTTCGTCAAGTTTCGAGCTACGAGTATGGAGTGCCAAGTGAACCCTTCGAAGAAAGGTGGAGTTTGACCCTTGGTAGATTCGAGCATGGAATGGGAAGAAACCCTAGAAGGGGTTTGCATAGAAGCTTGGTGGGAAATGCAGGAAGAACTATGGTGAGCCATTTGATGTTTAGATTGGAGGAAATAAAGTTGAGAGAGTGAGAGAGGGCGAGTCTTTGGAATTCTTAGAAAATAGGGTGTAGAGAGGGAATGGAAGAACCCAAGAAGGAGAAATGACCTAAGGAAATGGAAGAGGTAGGAGATAAAAGGCAATGGTGAGGGATTCTTGGGAAGGCGAAGAGGAACACAAGCTGGTGGATTTCCCACATATGACATGAAGAAAATTAGCAGGGTAACTGGAAATGATATTTGGAGCCTCGAACAAGAAAGCCCATGTATTAAAGGGCCCAAGTATGAGATGCTAGAGGCTGAGCTACGAGCCTAAGGGTTAGTCTTATTGATATACATTGTAGATAATGGGAATAGAAAATGCCTCCGACTAATCAGGAAGGTGATTACTCCAATTTACATGGAAAGTCTTCAAGATAGACTTCGGAGGTCAGTGTTATCACCATCATTATGCCCCTATAAATAACACCTAAAGGTAACACATTTATACATTCATTCATATATATATATATATGTATATTGAGATCACTTCTCTCTAACTTAGGCATCGAAGTTCCACTGGGCACCCCGTGCCGACCTTTTATTTTGGTATAGGTCATCCATGCGGTTTGTGGTGTGAAACACGTTCTTAACAACGGGATTCAAAGGAAAGTAAATGATAAATGAAAGTAGGTGCTAAGTAAGAGAAATAATAGTTGTTTATTCAAAGTAAAACAACTTACAAAATCTTATTAGAGCAGTGGGGAAAGTAGAGTTACAAGATTACAAGGCAATATGAAGTAAGAAGGAGAGAGGATTGATTTTTTTAGTAGGGCTGAATTCGGTCCGGTCCGGTCGGTCTGCAGGGAGATTTTCGGACCTGACCGGACCAATTCGGTCTAGGGTTTTCCCACCCTGGACCGGATCGAAAGCTATAAGGACTGGTCCGGTCCGGTCGGTCCGTCGGCCCAAAAATGGGCCATTGGCCCAATCTATATATTTCGGCCCATTTGTGAAATCACACTAATTTTTTTTTATCTAATTTTAAGTCAAAAAACAGCAAAAGAAGAAGATTTGAAAGCAAAATAAAATTAATCATAAAAAAGAAATTATCTACATACAATAAATTTGAATAAAAGATTTTATTAAAAAAAAAAACTGAAAATAACCCATAAATAGAAAAAACAAAACATGACTTAATATCTAAATTAATGACTTGCAAAAACCTATGACTCATGACTTCATTAAAACCTCAAGAGCATCACATTTACATCCAAAAAATAAATCCAACAATTCCTGTCAAATGACTCAAATCCTCACATACACAGAACATCCAACTAAACATACCAACTAAGTTACTAAACATCCAGAAGTCCGAATAAAGGGAAAAAAAATTAAGAAACCAAAGAAAGTTAACCAAATGACACAAAAAAATATTACAATCCATGCATCTAGGCTTCTAGCCATAATAACTAATAAAATGATATTATGAATTATAAATGACTAAATAATAACTAATACAAATAACAAATAACTAAGATTTGATCTCTAAACGGCAAACACTTGATCTCGTCAAAGCTTTCAAGTTTCATCAGCAAACGAAATGCTGCCAAATAGGACACAAAAGTTCAATGAGAGATCGAATCGTAAGTAAAACTAAATTGGACAAGTTACAATTCAAGAAAATAATCTGAAATTTTAAAGAAAACAATTCAAGTTCTCACCACATGAATTTACATTAGATGTAGACATTGTATTTGAAGCCTCTATAGAATTGTCACCCTCCTGAGCAAGTGCTATACAATAAAGGAAAAAAAACAATTTATATAAATTTTCATGAGATACATAGATTATAAAACTTAAAAGTTATAAAATTAAGTAAGTAAATAATAAACATACCCATATCCAACTGTCTCTCAAAATCCTCCACATCATCCATTAGAGTCCTAAGGCTGATTGGAGTAGAAGAAGAACGAAGCCAATTTTGTGCACAAATGAGGCCCTCAACCATCATCAAACATAAACTACTTCGGAAAGGATCAAGAACACGACCCGCCTTGCTAAAGCAAGATTCAGAGGCAACTGTATAGATTGGTATTGCAAGTACATCGCATGCAATTTTTGAAAGTACACGATATCTAAATGAATTAACCTTCCACCAAACTAGAATGTCAAAACTTGCATTGTCTGTCTCACACTTTTTATCTAGGTATCTATCAACCTCTGACTTGCTTTCAAGAGAGTCCCCCGACTACAACCGTTGCTTAAATATGGCCATTCTTTGTGCACGGATGTCCACGTCTGTAGTTGCATCATCTTCACCTGTGCAATTTACAACTCCATGTGATAAATTTATAGGCTGCTGTTGTTGTTGTAAAGAATTGCTCACTTCTTCATTTGCAAGGTATGCCTCATACATGCGGGTTAAAGTATTCTTCACTGAACAACTCAAATCAACTGCTTTTGTGGGATCATAGGCATACATCCCTTCCAATTCAAAGTCCAGATATCGCATCTTGTACCGAGGATCAAGAAGAATCTTAACAAACAACAACATATTCATATTATCCAAGTTGCCCCAATATTTGTTAAATTTTTTCTTCATATTTGTGGCCATTGAACCAACCATAGAGTTTTGATTTTGACACTCCAAATCAATTGCATCGGATATTGTAGCTAACTTCGGAAAAAAAGAGTTGCAAGTTGCATACAAACCCCCCGAAAAACGTAAAGTTGCATCATGAAATAATTTAAAGAACTTTACAAACAACATTGCCTTCTCCCAATCAATATTATTGGGAGGCCCCAACTTTTTTGACGTTCTCCTATTCACTACATGCTCTACATCATCCTCATCATTGTCATCATCATCTCCAATACTAGTAAGGAAAGCCAAATCTTCTTCTTCCAACCGTTCAAAAGCTTTTCAAAATTTTGAAGCTCTCTCTAACATAAGATAGGTGGAGTTCCACCTAGTTGGTACATCTAAGCAAATGCCACTTTTGCACGTAATTTCTTCCAACTGTACACATTTTTTAAACATACTCCACCTTTGAGGTGAGGACTTCACATATTTTACAACACCTCTCACCTTCGCAATAGAGTCATCAAATTCCTTCAACCCCTCACGAACAACTAAGTTTAAGATGTGGGCACAGCATCGAACATGCAAGAATTCATGTTCCAAAATAGTATCCTTCCTATACTTGGTCTTTTTCTTCAAATAAGAAACTGCACCATTATTAGAACTTGCATTATCAAGTGTGATAGCAAGATATTTTGGTCGCCCCCAATCATGCAAACACATCTCAATGGCCTTACCAAGTGTATCGCCCTTGTGATTCTCAACCAAACAAAAAGATAGAATCCTCTTATGCAGATTCCAATCATCATCAATAAAGTGTGCAGTCAGACACATATAATTAAGATTTTGCACGGATGTCCATGTATCCGTAGTGAGGGAAATTCGTTGCCCTTGAAGAGCACCTCTCAACTTATTTTTTCCCCTCATATACACACTAAAGCAATCCTTCGCAATCGTAACATGAGATGGAATCGTTACCCACTTAGGGCAAACAGTAAGCATAAACTTCTTGAAACCCTCTCCTTCAACAAACCTAAAGGGTAACTCATCAAGAATTATCATTTCCGCTAAGCTTTGTCTGCAAGCCTCAACACTAAAAGCTATGGACACGAGTTCCCCACTACCACTTCCTCCATCCGCCTTCCAAGCTAGAGTAGTTTGAGACTTATCTGTCCTATTAAAAGGACATTTCTTACATTGTTTCTCAATGTGATACTTCATGGACTTTGTACCGTTAGTCTTCGTATCACATGCATTCGAAGCAGTACAATAATTACATTTAGCCCTAGGTTTACTTGGATCACCATTTGGTATTCTTGTAAATTGATCCCAAACCATTGACCTAGGTCTACCACTGACACTAGGTTTAGTACCACTACTTACATTAGGTGCGAGTGGAGGAATGCCTTGTATAGGCATACTTGACTCTACATCATCTGTAGTAGAGTCTTGTGGATTCATTTCTTGAATATGGTCCATCTACAAAAATAATCAATCAGTGTATGGAGATTGGAGGGCATACTTGCATGCATGCTATAAATGTTATAAACTTTACAAAAAAAAGAGAAAAAAACAATAAATGAACTTGCATGCATGCTATAAATGTTATAACTTATAAACTTTAGTTACTTTACAAAAAAAAAAAAAAAAACAGTAAATGAACTTGACATGCATGCTATAAATGTTGAGAAACAAAGTTAGTTGGACATGCATACTATGAATGTTATAAACAAAGTTAGTTGTTTGGGGATATTTGAATGCATTCAAGTTTTCAACTTCTATGCATATTGGACATTCAAGTTAAGAGCCTAGGAAGCACATGGTGAATCGGTGATGTTTGAGGTATCATCAAATGGTGCAACTGATGTCAAATTATTTTAACACAGTTTATATATATATATATATATACACACACACACACACAGACATATATATTCTTTAACACAGTTCATTTAATGCTCGAATGCTCTCTTTGTTGAAACTTATCTAAATAATCAAAGTTTATTATGCTTTGAGTTAAATGGGCTACAAATGTTTTACTACATTGATATAAATGTTCATTGCAAAGAGTGGAGTGGAGTGGACTATTCAGAACTTATGAACCAAATCAATGGCACCCAAACAAGGAAAATCAATAATACAAGAAAATAACATCAATAAACAGATTCACAATAAATACTTTAAAACCTACTTATCATCATTTATCTATCTCTCTTTTCGTTTAGACTTTTAAAAATGAAAATAAAAGACTGAGATTCAGTTCCAAACTATGGTTGCTGTTAATCAATTAAAAAAGAAAAAGAAAGAAAGATCAGTAGCTGTTGTTTGAAAATATATGCATGATCAATATGTCAAACTTTTTCAGAAAAGGGTTCACACCATTTAGCATGCTGCAGCAATTTCCTAGAGCTTATATATAATTAAATTAACAGAGATTTCAGTTTCAAATGGCGCATGCATGTAGTTTCCAGTTTCCAGATGTTTCTTCCATACCATGAAAACACACCGACGCCCCAAACCCAATCAACCATCGAGGAAAAATTAAAATAAAATAAATTATGATTAAAAGATACAATATGTCACGCCAATCAGCAACAAAATTATGAAATGATCGACCCAAAAACTTTCCCCAAGCCAATCTTTTAAAGCCGCTTGTCAAAGAGGACAAATTATTGATTTAAAAAAGAAGAAAACTTGATTACCACAATGAAGTCCCGAAATCAAGAAATAGAACCGGAAAAATTAAATACTTACAGCCCTAGCTGCCGCTGCGAAATGGGAGTTGATCTGTGAAATACTTCAGTTCCGTCGGTCCCACTCCAGTGAAAGTCGTGGGTGGCAGCACAAGGCGGGGATTGGGGCTGTGAAGGGCCGAAATCATATGAGAGAGGGAGGGGCTAGATTCGGGATAGAGAGGAAGGGAAAGACGTAGGGAGGTTGGGGGACAAAGAGGGTGGTTCGGTGAGTCGATGGTGGCAACTGGCAACGATGGCAGGGGGGCTAGAGGAGAACGAGAGAGATCGGATAGAGAGGGTCTGAACGAGAGAGATTTGAGAACTTGAGACTTGAGAGTGCTATACAATAAACTGATTGAGGGATCGAGAGACTGAGGGAGGGCTGAGGGAGGGATTAGTCGATTAGGGCTTCGGGATACGACACCGTTTGGATTGATCTCAAATTCTCAATCCTAAATGGTGGCGTTTTAATATGGGAAAGGGCAAAAAACAAATTACACGGCGCCGTTTAGGTCCCTTTTTGCACTAAACGGCGCCGTTCTTCATCTAGTAATACTAATTCTCATTTGTTAACTTGTTTTTAACACATAAATTAATAAAAAAAAATTATTTGAATTAGTAAAATTTAAATGAAGTAAACTATTCAATATAATTATTTAATTAACTCATTAAAAAAATATATAATTAATATTATATTGATGATGTTAATTGTTACTTTGTTACTAATTATAGGATATCAAATTATCAATGTATTATGATAGTTCTAACTTCTAAGTTAATGAGGAATGAGCTATATATTTACATTTTGTACATTTTGTATAGGAACTAGGAAGTAATAAGCATAAATAATTTAATTATACATACATGCTAAATATTAATTTGTAATTATATATTTAAAATTTTACATGTTATCATGTTACTAGATGTTATCATGTTACTAATTAGTTAATAGAAAATTGGTATTGGCCATGGCCCATTAGGTTAATTAATTTACAATTTGCTAATTGCATTATATTTACTTACAACTTATGTAATTCACAAAAAATTAATCTATACACTTTAATTAGATATAGATGTAGATGTTAGTAATATTAATTAGTTAATGGTGAATTGGTGATAAGTTAATTGATAATAATATGAATATATTATAATATTAATTTGTAATTATATATTTAAAATTTTATATTGTAAATGGTAATAGGCTATTGCTAATAGGTTAGATCAAAATGACATATTATTTATATAAAATAAATATATAAATTAAAATAATCATAATAATAATAATTCGGTCGGTCCGGTCCAATTCGGTCCAGAGAAGCCTGGACCGTGGACCGGACCGAAGACCGATTTTAGCACAGGGGCAAGACCGAAATCGGTCATTTATGTTCTCGGTCCGGTCCGGACCAGTCGGTCAGGTCGGTTTTCCCGATTCGGACCGACTGTTGTATAGCCCTAATTTTTAGGATAAGCTCCAAGGCTTTCAGGTCATCCATGTTGTTGGTGGTGTGAAACACGTTCTTAACAACTGGATTCAAAGGAAAGTAAATGATAAATGAAAGTAAGTGCTAAGTAAGAGAAATAATAGTTGTTTATTCAAAGTAAAACAACTTACAAAATCTTATTAGAGTAGTGGGGAAAGTAGAGTTACAAGATTACAAGGCAATATGAAGTAAGAAGGAGAGAGGATTGAATTTTTAGGATAAGCTCCAAGGCTTTCTAAAAGATGCCCTTCTCTGAAGCTACTTCTAAAAAACCTTAGAGCTTTGAAGGGGGACGGTATGCCAAGGGTTGCAAGAGGAGTTGGAGTCATAAAGACGAAAGTTGAAGTTAGTGGCAAGAATAACAGCGTTGGGAGTGCAGAAGAGGGTTTAGTTAAGTTCGTTGTTCTTATGGTGCAGCGCGGTCATTTTAAAGAGAAGATCAATAGATGTGTAGTTGTATGTAGCTGATAGTGTCATTTAGAATAAGTTGAGTGACGTCGTTTTAATATTGTACGTTGTATTGCTTCTTAAGTGTTAAGCTAATACACTGATGTTTTGTGTCTTTTACATTTTGAACAATTGAATACGATGTCGTTAAGGGGAAGTATATAGTTGGAGAGAAAAGGAGGGAATATCTTCTTCGAAGTTCAATTAGTGTCTTCTTCTTCATTTCCCTATATTCTCTTCTTCCTTTCTTCTTCTTTTTCTTCTATATTCTGGAGAGTGACTATCTCGAACTTAGTCTCAGTGAAGTGGGTCCATTACATAGGTGCTTTCATTTCCTCTACTGAGTTTGTTCTTAACCATTAATTCTGCCAAATCTAGCTTTAATAGGAAGTTTTAAACTTATTAAAAAACTAATATAATATTCAAACTAGAGGAAGTGCGTTTCTTCGATCTCATTCACATATTGTTTTAAACTTATTAAAAAACTATATGATACTATTTTCCAGAAGAAGTCCCCAACCTTTTTAACCGGAAGTGGGCAAACGGGAAAAGAGGTGGTGGTTTTCTGTTTAGTGTAATTTGTATTTCTGTTTGTTTTAATGGGGAAAAATCAACCCCAATTTGGGTTCATGTTGGGAGCGTATCCTAGTATTTTTGGCCTCTATTTTCTGTGCAATTGATTAATTTAAAGCCAATTCCATGATGACCATCTTTCTTCATGGTGGTACCTCTCTTTGACTTTTCTCTTCAATTTCGTCAAAAGTGGGGATCAAATACCATATTCTAAAATCTATGAAAGTGAGTTTTTATTTTTATTTTTTGAGCACTCACTTGCAATACACCATATTAAAGTGTTGCAATATATATAAA
>QGSO01000276.1:42445-94891 GCA_011037825.1 Carya cathayensis
ATATCATATTTTCATTTCGTTTGAACGAGGAATATAATAATTTCACACTTTTTTGTATAGATTTTACAAATTTCCACTATGAAATAAACTAGCATTAAAAAGCTACTATAACATTATTCGGCACAAAGAAGTAACTTTATTTTTTTGTACAGCCACGACAATGAATCTTCTACTTTGTTTGTACAACAATAACTTTTCAACCAATTAAAAAATAATAATGAATCTCTCTTTTTTTTTTTTTTTTGGTCCATTTAAAATAAAAATGCATTCATATAGATCATGTAGTGATGGAAATATTATGATATATATATATAATTTTTTAAAAGACTTCTGGAGGAAGTTTTCCTCAACCTATTTAAGAATGAATAATTCTATTTATCATTCTCACGCACCACAAACCATTCCTATTTTAATTTTTTTTTTCATTTTTCCTATAACAAATATGTGGTGTATCAATAATAAATAGAACATCTCAATTAGTTTAATAAGAATAAAATAAAATAAAAAATAATATTAAAATATGTAAAGTGTGTGGTTTAGGATGATGAGTAGCTTCCCTCAGGAGAAAGGTAAAATCTAAAATGATTTAAATATAAGTTGTGCTGCCCATATATAACTGAATCGTCCTTATATCTAGTAACATCAAATTTTCAGGATTCATGCATCACTTTTGATTCAGAGCTGTATTAGACTGTAATGCCTTTTCTAGTATTTTATATCAATAAGTCACTAAGAACCTAGTGATAAAGGAGGTCAAATTATCATGCACGTATCTCAGAGTTGTGGAAACTCAGAGACCTTAGGTAGCATTAATAAAGGCTGCATGCTTGAAAGTAAAAGAATGAAGCTGGATTAAAATATTATCAGCAAGTTTTTAATCGTATTATATATTTGCATTCACTATATGGATATTCACAGGTAACCATTTCTAGCATGCACATGCCAAAAGAATATATGTCCACAAGATCATTGTATTCCTCTTCATAAAGCTCGGGAGGCATAAATTCTGGGTTGCCTATGCAAAAATGAAAAAAAGATAACAAACCGCAATTTACAGTACAGTTAGGCCAAAGTCATAACACTTTCAGAGAAAGGGATCTCCATACCAGTAACTCTTCGGGCAGTGGGCTGCTACAAGACAGTTGCCAATCCAAGATCTCCAATTTTAACTTTTACATTTTCAGGTCTCTGTGGATAATTAGAGGATTGTAGTCATGCAAATAGCTTAAATCTTGAAGAACCTGCCTAGCCCAATTCTTGATGATCTTCATATCAACATTCTTATGCTTCTTTCGATATTTCGAACACAATGAAACCATGTATGCTATAGATTATCATTGAACCCAAAAAAATTAGTGAAAGAAAATATGGCTAACAGTACAAAAATTGTCTCAAACTCCCAGAAGTGAACAACTCTGTTATTAGGTTGAGTTTAGTTGTTTCAACCTATTAGTTAGGATAATCATTAAGTTGCTAATTAATAGGATGTTAAAAATAAAAAAGTTAGACGGAAAATCTCAAAAGATATATGTAACAAAATTCAATTTGGACCCCTTTCCAACTTCTCGTTCTGATCTATTATGAACAATGACGGATAATCGTTAATTTGCTAAAGAATCTCACTTGGTTATATCAAGAATTTCTTCTCGTAGCCTGTCAATGAACCTATATAGTCAAACTAACACCTTAATGTTCAACACAAGAATAGTGTTCTTCATATTTTTTCCCACGCGGTGTGTGTGTATATATATATATATGTTAATGTAGCAAAAAAAGAAGGATATATATAAATATTAATCATTATCAAGAAGAGTTGAGAAATATACTAAAACAACATGAGATGAGAGTAGCCTCCACTTCTAATTATCAAAGAAACATGTAAACATTTCCGTCATGCATCTCATATCCTATTCCATAGTACTGGGACAACAGCGAACACATGTGAATGTGAAAGATCCCCAAAATCTCTCTTCAAATTTCGAGTTCCAAAATGAGCAGGACGGCGACGATGAGCATCACAATAGTTCGGGTCACAATGATAACAAGGATCTTGTCCCTGTGTAGTTCCAACGAAAGCTATGAGTGCCATCAATGCAATGATCATGAAAAGGTTCATCAGGAATATTTGCTTTAAACCTTCCATTATCAATTTATCACAGCTAGACTTCTCCAAATAAAAGGGCTAATAATGTTGGGTTGCAACAAAAAGAGAATATCTTAAACCTTTTAGAGCGCCTTTGTGAAAAAACTCGGTATGGGAACGCTGAATAAATAGGCGAAGAAATGATCATTGCTGAGAGCTGGTGTGTTGGCGCGTGTGCGTGCGAGAGAGAGAGAGAGAGGATTTCGTTTACACACACATGAAGCTGATAATAGTGACGATTTTAAGATTATTTCCGCTCTTAAAATCATAATTTATATATATTTCCTATTAACTTGTCAATCTATATATAAAATGAAATACTAGTTTTTTTTTTTTTTTTTTATTTCTTTGGAGTAAAATATATACGTTTCTAATTATCATTTCATTTGTTCATTGATCAATACAATTTATTTATTTTTTCAACACACAAGTTGTAAGCTCGAGTTAAAATTTAAAGAAGGAAAAATTTTATTCATCATCCTCATGATGACACTATACACCACATATAATTTTATAATTTTTAATTTTTTTATTATCAAATGTGATAAATAGATTATGAGTAGAAGAATCCAATTAGTTCAGGAATAATAAAACTAAAAAGATAAAATAAAAAATAAAAAAATAAAAATAAGTGTGGTATTTGGTGTACATACGTGTGTTGTGTGAAAATGATGATCAGTAACAAAATTCTTTTTTAAAATAGATCCATCATTTTACTAAAGCTTTTGCAGAATTTGTCTATTTGATATTCGTACGTACATATTAATTATATTGAACAAATAGTGTTGACTTGTGTTCTTTTTTTTCCAAGTTATATTGATTTGATTTTTATGTAATGTTCATTTAATTTATTGAAACTCTCATTTCTGAATATATATATATATATATATATATATATATGTGTATATATTTGTATATATTTGTAAAATGTTCGAATTGGACAGGCCAATAAAGTCAAAGTCAGGTAAAAATTTCTGAATTTATTGTAAACCTTCTAAAATAAAAAATGGTTCATACCATAATAACTTTATGAAAGTTAATAAAAAGAAAAAATGGAGGAAGAAGAAAGGGAAAACACAAACTTTCGTTTCTCTCTTGTTTTCATCTCTCTTGATTTCCAAAAAGCTCATAAACACATTTTGGCATCGAACATGGACTTTTGAAGCCAACAACTTTGAGAAGGTCTTGAAAACTCTTCCACCCAAGAAATGTTGGAGGTCGTTTGAATGTAATAATATCTCAGTTGTAAATGTTAATAACTACCTGCATGCAAAAGAATAAGAAGAGTCCAGAAAATCCAGAAGGAAGAGGCAGAAGATGAACTACAATCAATGGATGTCGGATCCACTAGTACCTGACATGCCGGCACAGTTTATTAGCCCCTCAAAAGCAAAAACTTGCATGCCCTCACTCTCCTTTCTCAGATGGACGGTGCATGGCTTCTCACACAAAATCTGATAAGAAAAGAAAATTAAAAATTAAAAAATTATATGTGTTGTGTAATTTGAGAATGATGAATAAAATTTTTATTATTTAAAATTTGTAGCTAATATTATACAGAATGCACATGATTTGATTGGATCATTCTTTCCAACATTGAAAGTGACTAAACGCAAACCATCACCAATGCATTGACATCATTTCATCATATGTGTACCTTATATTTATCGAATTGGAGTAGGCCCCACATGCTGAAAGCTAGGGATCCCCCGCTCTTTTTCTTAGTTTTTTTTTTTTAACTTAATGATTAAAAAATATTACTTAATAATATTCTGAATTTTTTCTTTTAAAATAAATATTTAAAAATATTAAAAAAATGATGTAAAAAAAACCAAAAAAAAAAAAAAAATTTCAAGGTGCCCTAGCGAGAGCCCTAGCAGTGGGTGTACCCTTGATTGAATGCCTCCAAATGATCAATATCAATGTAACATAAGTGGGGCTCAGATTTCCTAACAACTCAACCTGATGTCGCCTTACGCCGGCCCTCTTGGTGGTGGCACGTGGAACCAAATTCCCAATGTTTGCCACTAAGATAGTAGTTTCTGAATCCGGATGGCGATGGATGGTGGTTGGTATTTGATGGGGTCATGCTTATACATATTTGGGACCCGGCCACAGCCGTCAGATGTACAAAATGTAATCGAATCAGTTCGGAAAGGCATTGACATCCGATACAGAATGGGGTTCCCAAATCTGTATAAGCATGACCCCATCAAACACCAACGACCATCCATCGTCATACGGATTCAGAAGCTACTGTCTTAGTGGAAAACTCTCACTCTCTCTCTCTCTGATCTCTCTTTCATGCACAAGCGGCAACAATACACCAGCTCTCTACAATGATGATTTCTTCATCTATTTATTCAGCATTCCTATACCCAGTTTTTTCACAAAGGCGCTATAAAAGGATCTTGTCCCTGTGCAATTCCGACAAAAGCTATGAGTGCCATCAATACAACGATCATGAAAAGCTTCATCAGGAATATTTGCTTTGAACCATCTTCCAATGTCACAGTTTGTTCTTGCACTTCTACAAATAAAAGGGCTAATACTCTTAGGTAGCAACAATAACTAAACCTTTAAGAGCGCCTTTGTGAAAAAACTGGGTATAGGAATGCTGAATAAATAGGTGAAGAAATCATCATTGCAAAAAGCTGGTGTATTGTTGGCGCTTGTGCATGAAAGACAGTTTTTGTATTTTTTTTTTTGTGAAGAATCACTTCATTGATAACCTTAATCAAGAGAAACAATACATGTTGGCTTCAAACTCAACAATATCCTCAATAACTCCTAAAGCATTTTTTGCTAAGATGTCAGCAACAAAATTGGCTTCTCTTCTCGTGTGTACTGTTGTTTTCCAATCTTCCATTTGTGCCAATAGAAATTTGGTATCCCATGTTAAAGGTCTAGTTTTATTGCAGCTCTCTTCACTTTGGTTAATGCTGTTGATTACTGCTAATGAGTCTCATTCCAATATAATCTTGTACAACAGGACCTTTGTCCTGCAGAGGCTGCTGCTCACGGTGGTTGTAGGCATTTCCAGGGAAGCCAGACGCTCGCAACCATGGATCAAATGGAACGTTCTCTTCCTTACATGCTCCTTGATCATGCTTCTAGACGATGCAATCCTTATGACTGTGACCCAATCGACCACAAGCATAATAGAATGTAGGCAATCTCTCATACGTAAAACGAACCTAGTAGCTTCCATGATTGCCCAAGTTTATACATTTTTTTCGCATCAAAGGTTTTGTAACATCCAAGAGTATCCTAATTCTGATAAACTCACCCTATGCAACTTCATCCTTTTCAACATCGATCTCCTCCACTACACCAATACTGTTACCATTCTTAATCACCACCTTCTCATTCATAGCACCCAAAGGAAGATCATATAATCTAATCCAAAATGCAATTGTTGATATTTGAACTCTTGTTGCCTATACTTCCCCAGTATAATTCCTCATCAAAATCAGATTTCTATCAAAGGACCAAGGACCCTCACGTTGCACCCTAGCCTTTTCCTTCTAATCTTCAAACTTCATCAAGAAAAATTTAGAACCTTGACTCGTTCTCGAATGTGCTTCCAAGTGTAGAAGTGTCAAGTTGTATCAAGGATAAGTCCAGGATCGTATTCTACAGGGACAAGGGATTATCAAAGCGTTTGTGAGAGTTTTGTGCAAAAAAAATCGACTATAAGGGGTGAAAATAAATGTGAATCTGTGTTTTTAAAATTACCAAGAATCAAGAGAATTAAAGAAAATATGTAGAAGTTGAACTAAACTTGTAAGAAGTAATAAAACAAACACTTGAGATGCAATTTTCACCAATTTCTGTTTTGAAGTTAGATTTACCTCTAATTTAATCTTCTCTCAACCATGCTCCCATTCCTAGAAGTCATGGTCGGTTAATAAAACGATAAGTATACTTTTCAATGTAGTTAAGGTACTTGACAGATTTTATAACAAATGTAAAAGTGAAAGAAAGCCATCAAAATCTTGTTACAAGTTCAAGCATCAATCGTGCCTTTATGTCTACGATTGATCAAATTCAAGAACATAGAATTTTAATTCTTCCCATAGGTAAAATGAAATACAATCTATCAAGTTAATCATTCAAAATTTCATAACCTTGAAGAAAATCTAACTCAAAATAGTCATGAGTTACTCATTGAATTCCAAACTAAAAATCTAGCCTATCATTACTAAATTAGCAAAATGCCTAAAAATAATGAATCCTAACATTTCAAGTTGAATATCCTCTCTAAACATTTGTGAATCTATTGAAAAGTTAAATAAAAAAATCAAGAGACAAGTAAATAAAATAAATAAAACAAGAAGAAACTACTGTAGTGAAGATAACCAAAATGCCGAAATAAAACCCACTGAAAAAATAAAACCAACCGACTGAGTCCAACACGAATAAGACTTAAGGAAAAACAATAAAATACCGCTGCATACTAGGCCCTTCTAGCCACTAAAAACAAGAAAAAAAGAAAATAATAATAGTATGCCCCACCAAGAGAGAGAGGCCCATAAAGTTTCAACTGAAATAAAAAGTAATGCTAAAAACATAAAATCCAGTTTTATTTTTCTCGCCCCTTGCACGTAGTCTCCCCTGTTTCCTACCCTGCACTCACACGTGCCAGCTCTTTTCTTCTGCAGCAGCGTTTCGTCCTAGCTCTCCGGGACCACAGCCTCTCTAGCTGCAGTATATACGTCCAATGCACTTCTTTTAATTTCTTTTTTTTTCATCTTCATAGACTTCAGCTTTAGCTCTTGTAACTGGGCTTTCTTGTGATAATTTCTTTTTAGGCTCAATAAATCCTAAGACATTATAGGTTATATGAGCCCATCTGAATTTAATTAAATACAAGAGAAAAAAATCATTTTACATGCTAAATAAAGTTAAATCATATTATCTAATTAATACTCTCATTTTAATACGTAAAACTCTTTTTACCTAAGATATTTAAGAGTATTAATTCCGCATAATTGACTATTTATCAAACCTAAATCCTTCACCCATATCTTTTTTACAGGATGCCAAATTTTGTTCATAGTTTGCTTGAAAGTCTCACGGTTGTAAGGTTTTTTCGTCAATAATGAAGCCAATAAACAATATTCACCCCTTTGCTTGGATTCTTTGAGCAGTCCTTCATACACGATAATCTCCTATTTTTCTTGCTTCGATAAGAACAACTTTTGAGATAATTCTTCTAAGATTTCTCCCATGATGGAAGAGGACAGAGACAGCCTCATACACTAACCTGTACTAAGATAGGAAAAAGACCTCCACGATCGCAGGAGCTAACGAGAGGAAAAAGTAAGTGCTCCCTTTTTTTCAATCTAAAAAGTACTAAATTGTAGCGGACACATTTAAAATGTTTATAATTCACTCAAGTGCGCAACTCCTTGTTTGGTGGCCAAGCAGTTGAGGGCTGAGGCTCATATCCTTAAGAGGCATGGAATGGTTTAAATCGTCATGTTAATATTTTCATTTTCAATTTTGACTAACAAATCGTTACATTAAACAATGTCAATGATTCACATTATTTATGGATTATTATACCCAAAAATAAAAAATAGAAAATGTTAGATACAATATTTTAATATAGTATAGTATCTAATATTACTAAGCTATGCAAGGGGCAGACTATTGATATTAATTACATCTAGTTTCGAACATTGAGCCATATATATTTAAAACAAGATTTAAATATATTTTAAATTAAAATATAATATTGACATATAATTACTTCATAATTTTGATGCAACTCTTCAATATTTTAGTTTTAAAATATATTTAAATCTTGTTTGATTTTGATGGATTCCAATTTAATAAAAAATTATTCAAATTTAGATTAATTGGAACTCATCAGGTGCCTGCCACAAGTTTTTCCTTCTGCTAAGTATTCCCAAGGGCAGGAAAAAATGTAGGGACCCCACGGCCGTCAGATGTACGAAATGTAATAGAATCGGTTCGGTGAGGCATCCGCATCCGATACATTATGGGGATCTATATATAAGCATGACCCCATCAAATACCAACCACCATCCATCGTCATCCGGATTCAGAAAATAGTGTCTCAGTGGCAAACATTGGCAATTGGCTTCCACGCGCCACCACCAAGAGGCATAAAGCGACATCAGGTTGAGTTGTTGGGAAATCTGAGCCGCACGTACGTTAAATTGAGTTTGATCATTCGGAAGCATATAATCAATTCAGCAAGTGGGACCTACTCCAATTCGATAAATATAAGGTACGCACATGATGACATGATGTCAATGCATTGGTGATGGTTTGCGTTTAGTCACTTTCGATGTTGGAATGAACGATCCAATCAAATCAAGTGTATAATATTTGCTACAAATTTTAAATAATAAAACTTTTATTCATTTTTCTCATATTACATATTATTATATATATATTTTTATTTTTAATTTTCTTTTCTTATCAAATATACGATGAATGGATAATGAATATAAAAATTCAATTAGTTTAAAGAAGTAACAAAGCATTTTAACAAGCGCGATATTTTTGTGTCAAAAGCCATGCACTGTCCATCCGAGAAAGGAGAGTGAGGGCACGCAAGTTTTTGCTTTGAGAGGCTAATCAACTGTGCTGGCATGTCGGGTACTAGTGGATCCTACATCCGTTACGTTAGACCGTTGATTGTAGTTCATCTTCTACCTCTTTCTTTTGATTTCCTAAACCCTTCTTATTCTTCTCCATGCAGGTAGTTATTAATATTTACAATTGTGATATTATTACATTCAAACGACCTCCAATGTTTCTTGAGTGGAAGACTTTTCAAGACCTTCTCAAAGTTGTTGGCTTTAAAAGTGCATGTTCGATGCCGCAATGTGTTTCTTAGCATTTAAGAAATCAAGAGAGAAAGGAACACTACAAGAAATAGCTGATATTCCGGCGATTTTATAATCGCCGGAAATAAATTCGTTGAAAAAGTTAAGTTTTGCCAACAAATTAAAAAGCGCCGGATGTTTAAAAAGGAATCTGCCACGTTACCTTAATCGGACTATTGGCAACGAAAGTAAATCGCTGGCAAATCATTACAATTTATTCTCTGCATCGCCATTGGGTGGGGCGCGAAATCATCAATTAATTGATTTACTACTTCCCACTTAATTTTCCACGCCCCCTTCCCCCCCCCCCCCTACGAAATAGTTTTCCCCCCTAACTACGACGGCTTCACCGAGACCAACCGATTCTGTAACAACCCAACCGGATATTTTAATGGCAGCGGTGGAAGATCACTAGAAGTGGAAGGGAACGGCGGCACGACAAGAATATTCAGAGCGAGAATCCGTGTTGTAGTGCGCACGGCTTCACCAAAACTTTCCCAGAAGGTAATATCCGAAACCCCAGCCATGATGAGTAAAGATTGGGTTCATTTTGCTCAGTTTGTTTGGGCAAAATCACAAATTTCTAAGTATGAATTGTTATTTGTGCAATAGATTTTTCTGTGGGTGATCTGGGCTCCTCCCCGTTGAGCTCCTCCATCGAAGACAAGTGCTCGTTGCTGTAAAGGATAGGACACATGAGGTGAGTTTCAACATTTTCAATATTTGCCGACTTCCATTTACGACCATTGTTCTGAATAAGGGCAAAAAAATAGTCAAGCATTGCATAGATATATTGATAATAGTCAATAAATTCATAGAAGCTAGATTTTTGGTAGTTTATTAACACCTGTGAAAATTTCGCACATCTCACACTTGTCAATATTTCTGTGAACAAGAAAAACACCCACAAAATAATTTAGCTTCTGGAAGCTGTCTTTAAAAAATAAAGACTACCTAGAGGATCTGTACGTAAACACAATAATATAAGATGATTGGAGTTCCTCTTAATTTCTGTGTTCTTTTGATTCAATACAGTCTGTCTATGCAAAAGCCCATGTTATGTCTCCTCTGTAAACTCAAACCAAAGGAAAATATAGCAGACAGCAAACTATTAAACTGAAATTTGGTTGGTTTGTTTGAAATTACAGATGAAAAACAAGTTCAAATTGATTGCCAAATATTGAATTTGAAATTTTGTCCAAATTTTGCTTTAACCGTCAAGAGGGCTGTTCTATTAAAGGCTTTTGATGTTCATATTAAAAAAAAAATTAATTGTGTATATTGAATTTTCTGCTTTTGAGCCCGTGGAGAAAAAGTCCCTAGTGTTGCAAGAACTAAGCTATATAGCTCTGTGTTTAGCTGAGCCAACTTCAAGTCTTTGGCAAGCACAAAGATTTGGAAAATAGCCCTTTTAAAATTTAGTTCTAATGTCTTTGGCCATTAGCCTAAATCTATTGACTTTTAAACCAATCATACTAAGATGCTTTTGCTAATCAACATGGTAATATAATTAGTTGGTTCTGTTTTCAGGTAATGGCCAAGTTAACTAGGTTGATTGGCAAACTATTCCCAAAAAACTCTGAAATAAAATTTGACAAAGTTAACAGGGTTTTTTCATTATAAGTAATTTTACAATGCTGTTTTCTTGATGGGGCCAGAAGCAATTTTTCGCCATTTCCAAGTAGTATGGTATTATGCTTAAAAAATATAATGATGTTTCTCCATGATCTACTGCATGTTGTTGTGTATTATGTAATAAACCATACTTATTACATAATACATTGCATTATCCCTCTAATGTAAACAATCTTCACATGAATTTGTCAATGAAAGTGCTTAGTAATATTCTGTACCGTATCCCAACAAATTGGGTTACAATGAAGCTAACTGTTTCCATATATAGTAGAGAATTATACATGGAACATCTTTATGTTTCTAATTTTTGAAAGTATTACAGAAATTTGTTGTATATCTTTATATGTATGTATGTATGTTTGGTGGGGAAAAATATAATTGAATTGACAGTAATTAGTCCAGCAGTATATGTGAGATCAAGACCTTCTCTTAATATACTTGCCGTTGGAATCCTCTTACAAGTTGAGGAAGAAATTAATATTTAAGTATAGTAAATTAACTGAGTTTGAACTTGATCTCATCATGCAGACATACAAATTTTACCCTATATATAAACATTATCAGATCTGATGATAAGTCACTCCAAATCTTGAAATACGTTTGATGTAGAAATAGAGAGAACCTGATCCTCTTGTTATTCAATTACTTTGTCATGAGTGAGTCTTCTCACTACAAGAATTCTTTTTTATTTTCTGGTGATCTTTTGTCCGCTGCAATTAATTTCTTTGGCAAAGGTTGAGAAATCATCAATACTATAAGCATGATCTTCATCATCATCATCAATGTGGCATCAATCCTGTGTGGAATCATGGTTGTGTTTAGTAAACAAAGCAACCACTTTTCTTCTCATGTCTTTACTTTCCAGTTTCCACATTTAATTCATTGACCAAGTAATATGATCCATTTGAAACTTTATAGGAGATGACTGTTTTATAGAGCATGTTTTTCTGGTACTTGTTGATATTCTGAAATTTGGCTCTTAATTATTATAGAGCATGAGTTTGGCTTAGTTCCTACATTTAAAAAATAATAGCAATTGATCCTGATTATTTTGGTTGCAATAAGTGAAGGAGGATGATGTAGGAGTACCTGAAAAGGAAGCATGATAATCAGTTGAGATTAATAATTTCAGATCAGGAAAATCTCTTATCAGTTTTAGGCTATTTGTGTAAAAAATGGAACACTTCAATATTTTCCATAAAATCAAGCCATCTACTGAATTGTATATATATATATATATATATATATATATATATATATATATATATATATATATACAATTCAAGAAGAGGACTTTTTCTCCATGGTCCAAAAACCTTTTTTTTTTCTAACAAACTTCTCTTCTCATTAAAAAATAAAACAATAAAAAAAAGTGATTACAGATATTTATTAAGCCATGCAACTTGAGAAATAAAGTCTGGAATGCATTCCCATCACATCATTAACTATTAATATTACAAGCAAACTTAGCAAGTTTATGGGTAACTTCATTACCCAAGAGGTTTATATGTTGAATAGAGCAATCTGAAAATAATAACATACTCTTCCTGACTTCACTCGATAGAATACCATACATAGCATCTGAGTCCTCTTCAACTTCCAGTTCTCTCACCATGAGTAAATAGTCACTTTCCACAATAAGATTGTGTATCCCCATTGTTGCACACAATTGCAAGCCTCGAAACATAGCAACTCTATCGATTTAGGCTCAGCTACTGTGAGCTCCAACATACTAGTTGCCATGAGAATGTCACCCCTTTCATCTCAAAGCACCACCCCAACACTTACCCTATGTGGATCACTAAACATAGCACCATCCCCATTAATTTCAATGCCCCAGCAGGTGAAGATTGCCATCTGAAGTAGGCTTTGGCTTTCATAGCAGGTTGGTCCTTTCACACTGCAAACCTCCTCTGTAATGACAATGCATGCTTAATGGCTTGTCTCAGATCAATATTCTCTTTGTCGTAAACCATCTTATTCCTCCTAAACCAAACACCCCAAGCCACTGAGAAAAACACTGCCAAGTCTTCTAAACTTCCTTCCTCTCTGTAGTTGCAATGCAGCCTCCATCATGGATAGTTGTGGTTCCAATTATATGCTTATCACAGTTTGCTTCTTTGCACTCCAGTTGATGAGACATGTCCCAATTACAATGAAAAAATATATTCCTTATTTCTCAACTTATATCTTACAAGCGTTATATGAAGGACTCTAAAATCTAGCATGAATATATAATTTGCCTTTCCCACGTTGATGATATTTAAATCCACCAAAAATATTCCACATTTTTTCGATGGATTTCATAAACTGCACATGTAAGTGAGCTTCATCCATATGATTTTGCGAGAGTCCAAATCTTTTATGTATTTGCTATGTATCTATTTGTAACTTAAATAGTTTCTCCCATTTAAATGGCAAGGATGCAACTTAACAAAGTTTATAATCCAGTGCAGCGTGTCCTTCTGCTTATTTAACCCTAAACTAAAATCTGCAATACCTAGAGGACTTTCCTGGCTGTATTAGGTTTAATCGTGAACATGAAATTAACTTGTTAAATGTGAAAACTCATAATATTATACACTCCATTAGCATTCATTATTTTTTCGTGACCCCCTTTGTATCTATGGTTTGATTTTTGCTTCATCTTGATTTGGAGGTTATGTTATTGGGTTGATGATTAATTTTGATTGATGATCAAATTGATTGTGTTGAGTTCAGATTTGAATTTTAGTATATTCTGTATATATAATTAATAAAGAATTCTACGTTTCAACTAGATAATTAAATCTGATCATTTCTCTTTGCATTTGGTTTTCAATCGCTGCAGTTGAATGTCAGTATAAAGGGCCCTTTGCACCTCTGATACATCCTACCGTGATTCGAGTGGGTAAAACTAGGTAATTATGTTTTACCTTTGTTTTACTGTGATGTTGCTGAATTTTTTACTATGTTCTGAGGTACTGTCATCAAACCCAATGACATTGAGTTATGTTTATATATATGTATATGGCCAGCTGCCATATATATATATATATATATATATATATATATATATATATTCAGAGGATAAATTCAGAATTTAATATAAGAATGCCTTTTCATGCCATTGATTCATGTTTTGAAACTTCTAAGATTGGAAACTTGGGGCTGCAATCTTCACATTTTTTTTGTGATTACACTAACAACATAGATTGTGAAGAAATAGTATGTGTAAATTATAATCTTAATATTCACAGATTTAATATTAATATGTCTCTCTCCATATTTTAGAAGCATCAATACTTTCTCCCAATAATTAATTAGATTCCTTGTTCTATTTCTAACTTTGTTTCTTCCCCTTTTCTCTTTATGTTTTTTTATTATCTGCCTCCAAAATATTCTTACATATACTTCTCTTGACATGCCAATTTTTTGTTCAAGCTTTCTGTCTACCACTACAAATATGTTCATTCCAGAGACTTTTACATTATTTAAACTTTAATTTTTGGCCAACTTTTAATGGCTGCTTTGATATTTGTTTGGAGTCAACTATGAAGGACAATATGGGCGAGTCGAAGCCTATTAACAACCTGTTCAAACAGCCAGACGCAAAACTGATCTGCTGTGTCTGGCTTACTAAAAAATTGCAGAGCAAAAGCGTTCGTTGGCTTTGTCATCAAACTATGCACATATAGTTTGATGCACATAGGTTCTAAGTATTAGTTAAAACCCCAACTAATTGCATCAAAGTAAGCACATATCACATCTGCACATGGGTTCTAAGTAATTAGTTAATACCCAAACTAATTACTTAGAACCCAGCATCAATTCAAGGAGTAGAATAGTTAAACTATTCTAGGTTCATAACCATGCATCTTTCTCCACCATACTCAGCTACCCCGTGATGTGTCGAATACAATGTTATTAACTCTTGCTTGGTTTTTATTTTACAACTGTTATTTGGTGCTCGATTATATGTTATTCAACTATGTGATTGTATGGCTGTAATGAATTGGCTTGGTTAGCTTGATTTCTTTTCTCCTTTGTAATCAAGCTGGAAACTCTTCTCAGTATATACCGACTGTACGTAGCTATAATATATATCTTGGTAGTTTCTATCCTTTTGATAGCTATGTATACCTTCTAGTTTCAACCTATCCCCATTAAGTCTTGCCCAGTTCTGTTTCATTCTTTTCAACATTACTTGTTTGCTTCTCATCTTGCTTTTGGAAAATTTCTCTTCAGCCACTTCCAATACTTTCTGCAATATGGGTGGGGGGTCAACATGCTGTGTTATAATTACGAGATATTCAACCTAAATTTTCTTGCACTTAAATGGAATTTTTGTGACAAGAGGCGTATCTAACTTTTACGATGTTATTATACAGGCTTCAAAGATTGGGCATATTTCTTGTTATATTGGGAAAACAAGTTGTAGATAACTTGGTGCAAGTGGTTAAAGTGGGATATAATAGGTGATTAAATCAAGTTGGTACAAGTTGATGAATTTACAAGATATAATAGGTTGATTTAATTGTATGATAAGGATGTTGTGTGTTTGAGGCAGCCATATAGGTTGATTTAATAAATTTTTATTTTTATTTTTTAAAATACTATTAAGTCGCCGCAAAAAGTTTTTATTGCGCGGCAAATAGTATTATAAAACCAAAAACACAATTGCCAGCGATTAAAAAATCGATGGGAAAGAAATTTCAAAAGAAAAGGACTTTTCCCAGCGTTAAAAATACCGCTGCCATATTATATACCAGCGATTACAAAATTGCTGGGAAAGAAATTTCAAGAAGAAAAAGACTTTCCCAGCGTTAAAAATAGCACTGCCATATCATATACCAGCGATTTTGTAATCGCTGGGAAAGAAATTTGAGCTCGAAAAAACTTTTCCCAGCGTTAAAAATACCGCTGCCATATCATATACCAGCGATTTTGTAATCGCTGGGAAAGAAATTTTAAACAAGAAAGATATTTACCAGCGATTAAGAAATCGCTGGTATAGAAAATAGCAGCGAGTAAATTGTTGCTGCCAAGTGAGATTCTGTTTTTGAATTTATTTGGCGGTGATTTAGAAATCGCTGCCATAGGGCCCATTTTTTGCGGCGATTTTTCGTTTCCGCCGTAGTATATAGGAACTGGCTGAATAGTACCGGCGAACGTCCGGCGACATATTAATCGCCGAGATATATGTATGGCGGGGATTTTCATGCTTTTCCCCGCGATTTATCATCGCCGGGAAAAATGCAATCTGTTGTAGTGGAAAAAGTCTATGTTTCCCTTTTTTCTTCGTCAATTATTCTTTTTATTTTTTTAAATAAAATAAGAACTAACGAGGCCTATTACCACGTTGAAGGGGTGTGCATACAGGCACAATTTCTGCTTGTATGTAGCGTAACTATAATAAAAACTTGACTTAACATAACTTGAATTTAATACAAAGTCAACATGAAATTATCAAATTCGTGTTGGGGGGTTAATCTATTTAATTAAACGACTTAAATTGAAGCTGATTTAGTTGCATTTTAAATGATCAATATTTGAATTGTCAGTTTTAATAGGCAATAAATTAACTGTATAACGTTGATCCAAATTAAGTTGTTTGTATATCAATATATTAACTTTCATAAAGTGATTATGGTATGAAACATTTTTTATTTTAGAAGGTTTACAATAAATTCCGAAATTATTACCTGACTTTGACTTTATACAAGGGCAAAAAAAAAAAAAAAAAAAGGGTTTTACAAGAATAAACCAAGAATACTTTACTGGCCTGCCCAATTCGAACATTTTATGTTCAGAAACGTGAATTTCAAGAAATTAGAGGAGCATTGCATAAAAATCAAATCAATGTAACTTGGAAAGAAAATAACACATGAAGTCAATACAAAAAATTTGCACAAATCCCAGGTGGGAACTGTTCATGCAAACCTGAATAATTTTGTCTTCAAAATTTCTTTAAAATTACAATAATGTCCCTCTCAAATTACAATAATTTTCATTTAATAAAATAGGTCAATAGGTCAACACATGCAATCCTCACTTTGAGACTGCAAATAGAATTTTTCATTCTGAATAGACAATATTCCGTATAAGCCTTTGTAAAATGATGGATTTATTTTAAAATAAAATTTTACTACTCATCATCCTCACATACTATACATTATAGTTATTTTTATTTATTTTTTTATCAGCTAGCTTGTGTGTTAACGAAATTCTATCTCTCATGCACAAGCGCCAACACACCAGCTCTCTGCAATGATGATTTCTTCACCTATTTATTCAGTATCCCTATATACACCCATTTTTTCACAAAAGGCGCTCTAAAAGGTTTAGTTATTGTTGCTACCAAAGATTATTAGCCCTTTTATTTGTAGAAGTACAAGAACAAACTCTGTCGACAATGGAAGATGGTTCAAAGAATATTGATCCTGATGAAGCTTTTCATGATATATCGTTGCATTGATGGCACTCATAGCTTTCGTCGGAACCACACAGGAACAAGATCCTTGTTGTCATCGTGACCCGTACTGTTGTGATGCTCATGGAACTCCGAAATATTAAGCGTACTTTTAGTCATTATCCTCCACAATGTGTGCTCCTATTAAGATCATATGAAATGCATGATGGAAATATTAACTAATAAAATATAAATATTAATCATTAGCAAGAAGATTTGAGAAAATATACCAAGAGGATGTAAAGAAAATGTTGCAATTCGGCCAAGTCATTAAAACATTGACAGAGTACGTAGCCTCCACTCATCGTCAAAGCTGAAACATGATAAAAAACACATTCCATCATGCATTTCATATCTTATTAGGTGCACACAATATTATGGAGGATCACTAAAAGTACGTACGCTTAATATTTCGGAGTTCCAAAACGGAGAGGATGGCGACCATGAGCATCACAACAGTAAGGGTCACGATGACAACAAGGATCTTGTCCCTGTGTAAATGCGACGAAAGCTATGAGTGCCATAAATGCAACGATATATCATGAAAAGCTTCATCAGGATCAATATTTTCTTTGAACCATCTTCCATTGTCGACAGAGTTTGTTCTTGAACTTCTACAAATAAAAGGGCTAATAATCTTTGGTAGCAACAATAACTAAACCTTTTAGAGCGCCTTTGTGAAAAAACTGGGTATAGGAATGCTGAATAAATAGGTGAAGAAATCATCATTGCAGAGAGCTGGTGTATTGTTGGCGCTTGTGCATGAGAGAGAGAGAGAGTAGTTTGCCACTGAGACAGTAGTTTCTGAATCCGGATGGCGATGGACGGTGGTTCGTGTTAGATGTGGCCATGCTTATACGATTTGGGAAATGGGAACCCCATAATGTATCGGATGCCGATGCCACACTGAACTGATTCAATTACATTTCGTACATCTGCCTGCTGCGGGGTCCTAGCTAGTTTTTTCCTGCCTCTGGGGATGCTTAGCAGAAGGAAAAACCTGAGGCAGGCACTTGACATGATGAATTCCAATCTAAAATTACGGGGAAATGGCATGAATATAATTATCTTATCATTTTTACAAGATTTTAATAATTTTTTATTAAATTG
The DNA here is from genome assembly GCA_011037825.1 of Carya cathayensis. NCBI lineage: Eukaryota > Viridiplantae > Streptophyta > Magnoliopsida > Fagales > Juglandaceae > Carya > Carya cathayensis. The sequence continues at coordinate 60,651 of QGSO01000276.1, forward strand.
AAATCCATCAAAATCAAACAAGATTTATTTTTTATTAAATTGAAATCCATCAAAATCAAACAAGATTTAAATATATATTTTTTAAAATATATTGAAGAGTTGCATCAAAATTATGAAGTAATTATGTCAAAATTATTTTTTAAATATATATAGCTCAATGTTCGAAACTAGATATAATTAATATCAATAGCCTGCCTCTTACGTGGCTTCATAATATTAGATACTATACGCATGACCCATCAAATACCAACCACCATCCATCGTCATCGGATTCAGAAACTAGTGTCTCAGTGGCAATTGGAAAACATTGGCAATTGGGTTCCACGCGCCACCATCAAGAGGCGTAAAGCGACATCAGTTTGAGTTGTTGGGAAATCTGAGCCCCACGTACGTTACATTGATTTTGGTCATTTGGAAGCATTTAATCAATTCAGCACGTGGGGCCTACTCCAATTCGATAAATATAAGGTACACACATGATGACATGATGTCAATGCATCGGCGATGGTTTGCGTTTAGTCACTTTCGATGTTGGAATGCACGATCGAATCAAATCATGTGCGTACTGTAATATTAGCTACAAATCTTAAATAATAAAACTTTTATTCATTATTCTCATATTACATATTATTATATATATATTTTTATTTTTAATTTTCTATTCTGATTAAATATACAATGAATGGATAATGAACATAAAAATTTAATTAGTTTAAAGAAGTTAAAAGTCTGTATTTTTCTTTCTTCTTCTTCTTCCATTTTTCTTTTCATTTTTTTAAAATAAAATAAGAACTAACGGGGCATATTGCCACGTTAGAGGGGTGCGCATACAGGCACATACTACAACAAAATTGAGATTTAGTGACGCTTTAGAATTGGTGACAGTCTCCAAACTGTCACAAAAAATCAGTTTTTGTATGTCACTAAATCTAGATGAGAATTCATCTGACATTCGAATGTAGGCAAATTTATGTTTGACCGTTACATGGACGTTCGAACGTTAAAGATTTTTACGTGCAAACGTAATATTTTTTGGTACCAACGTTTGAACGTTAATGATGGACGTTCGAATGTTAGATAGATTATTTGGTAAATATGACTATAATTTAAATTTTATGTAGTTTTTAAATAAAATAATGCATCATTTGTGAACAATTATTACAAATTTAAAAAGATTGAAATTTGAAACACAATGTTTTAATATTGAAATTAGATAAGCTAACATGAAAGATAATTAAGAATTGAAATTGAAAACAATAGATACATTAAATAATATTAATAATACATTGATACTTGTCGTTCGGCCATTAATACTATATAGAGTCTAGTATATATTATATAATATATATAGTATATTATGACTATATATATAATATATATAATGAGTATATATATACTATATATATAGTTAATATTATATATAATTAATATAGTATGGTATATTATATATTATTTATAATAATAGAGTACATTTTTTCAAGTACGTTCGAACAAAGAAAAAATATGAAAAATTTTCTACTCATTTTTAAATAACGTTCAAACGTTAAATTTTAACGTTCAAATGTTACTTTTTAAATGTTCGAACGTATATGCATATACATTCGAACGTGAAAAAATGCAGAAAATTTTTCACTTATTTTTAAATAACGTTCGAACGTTAAAATACTTTTTAAACGTTCGAACGTATATGCATATACGTTCGAATGTGAAAATATGCGGAAAATTTCCCACTTATTTTTAAATAACGTTTGAACGTTAAAATTTAACATTCGAATGTTATTTTTTAAACGTTTGAACGTTACTTTTAAAACGTTCGAATGTCATATTAAATCAGAGTGTTTTTAATGAATAAACGCACGGGAGGAAGCAGAATCATTTCTTCTGCTTCTCCCGTGCGTGAAAGAGAGAGTGAGAGAAGGTTGTGGGTTAGAGAGAGAGTGTGTGTTAGAGTGAGAGAGGGTTAGAGAGAGAGAGTAAAATAAGAGAGGGTTAGTATTTTTGCTCTCTCCATTGATTTTGGTAAGGAAAAACTCTTTTTTCCTTTGAATGTTTTACAATTTTGATATTTATTTTGTGTTTTTTATATATATGTTTTTAACTAGCTTGTGTTGCGATTTTTTTGAAGGATTGGTTGTTGTGACTTGTTCAAAATTTGTGATTTGTAAGAGGATATTGTGAGTGATAGGTATATTTCTTTTTTTTTTTTTGGAATAGTCAAACAATACCTTTCATTCATTCATCATGATATAGTGCAAAACAGCAACTGACTACAATCAAACATCACCAAACTCAAAGCTCTACATTAAAACAAGGTTGTTCTCTTATAATAAGACTTGCAATCTCTGCAGGTCCTTCTTCAATCCAGCACCATTCATCTTCTATTCTCAAGGCTCTCTTGGCCAGTTCATGAGCCACACTTTTGCCTTCCCTATGTATGAACTTCACAGACCAGTCAAGTTGATTCAATAGCCTGCCACGCATGTCTTTAAACATCTGCTCCATCCAAGCATATGCTCCCTTTTCTTCTGTTACCCCTTTAATGACTCTTTCAGCATCTCCTTCATACACTACATTTCTCATATCAAGTTCCACTGCTAGATCCATAGCTTTCCAAAGACCAGCAGCTTCAGCCATATCAGAAGTGCCACTAAACAGTTTTGAAGCACTGAAGGAAAACAAAATATCTCCCATATGATTTCTTGCTACTATACCCAGCCCCAATTTGTGTTCAATCTTGTCTATAGCTGCATCGAACTTGAGCTTAGAAACTCCCTCATCAGGTGGCTTCCACTTTGTGTCCTTCCTCCTTTTAGTGTTGGACTCCTTTATCTGATGCATCTCAGCTCGAGATGCTTGAAAACATCTGAGCCTGGAAATTGCATCGGTGACAACTCTGCTTGGGCTATCAAACTTGCCTTCAAAGACCTAGTTATTCCTTCTAGTCCATAAGCCTCTCAAGATCGTGGCTATCTCTTCTACTTTGTTCTTCTGCAATCTGTCCTGCATATCAGTCCAGACATTGAAGAAATCCTTCTCTTCATAGATCCACTTCGGAAGGCCACTCTCATCTTCTGCCCACACATCAGAGGCAGCTAGACATGACCAACAGTTTCATCATTCAAGCAACATATTTGACAAGTAGCATCTTCAAGAATTCTCCTCTGGACTAAGTTATGTCTTATTGGCAAGATGTTGTTGAAAGCCTTCCACAGAAACTATTTAGCAGAGTTAGGAACATTTAGACTCCATATTCCTTCCCAAACTTTTTTCTGAGCTTGTCTATTTGAACACTCACCCAACCCATCTCTTCCCATGTCATTACACAGGTGATATGCACTTCTCACAGAAAACCTGCCATCCTTAGTGTAACCCCACAGGATTTTATCTTCCTCACCATACCAACTCAATGGTATGCTACAAATTTGAGCAGCTTCATTTCTACTAAACACTTCACCAATCAACTTCTCATTCCAACAATGAATATCTTCAAAAATAAGAGAGCTCACCTTGGAGTCAGCCTCTAACTGATTGACTGGGGATGTTACTTTAAAATCTGGTGCATTGGGAAGCCATTTATCAATCCAAATAGAAATACTTTTACCATTACCCACTCTCCACACAATTCCTGATTTGACCAGGGCTTGTGTAGACAATAAACTCCTCCACATATATGAAGGTTTATAGCCAATCTTGGCCTTAATAAATTGGCTTTTTCTATAATACTTTTCCTTAAAAATCTTTGCTACCAATGATTCAACACTTGTTTGCAACATCCACCCTTGTTTGGCAAGCATAGCCTTATTAAAAATATCAATATCCCTGAACCCCATCCCACCCTCCTTATACCCATTTTGTCCCACCCTTTCCAATGGATGCCCTTGCCCTCTTTATTACCAATCCACCAGAACCTTGCAAGCATGGAGTTGATCTCTCTACTTAGCTTCCTTGGAAATCTAAACGCATTCATGGTATAAGTAGGGATAGATTGTAGGACAGCCTTAATGAGGACCTCTCGACCAACACTAGACAGAAAGGAGTGATTCTCTTCCACACCCTTTCTTTAATACCTCTGAAAGTTTCATACTTTGATCTTCCAGTAGGAAGACCCAGGTATTTGCCATAATCCCCAAAGGAAGCATCACTAGCTTCTTGCAAAATTTCCCTCTGAACTGATTCTCTTCTATTAGAACTAAATAGCTGTCTTCTGCCTATTTAACATTTGGCCTGAGGAAACCTCATACAAATTTAGTATATCATGTATAGCCAGCCACTCCTCTCTACTTGCTTTGCTGAAAATACACAATCATTAGCAAATAGAAGATGATTAATACTTGTCCCTCCTCTTGCAGCAGCTACACCCTTTATTCTTCCACAAGTTGCAGCTTGACTCAGCATAGAACTGAGCCCTTCTGCACATAAAATAAAAAGGTAAGGAGACAAGGGGTCGCCTTGCCTTAATCCTCTCGGTTGAGTGAAACTCTCTCCCACTGTTCCATTGACAACAACTGAATATGAAACTGATTCCACACAAGCCAATATCAACTGGATCCATTGTTCACAAAAACCCAGCCTTTCCATGATCGACTTCAAGGATGATCACTTGATTCTATCATAGGCTTTGGACATGTCGAGCTTTAATGCCATGCTTCCTTCCCTTCCCCTCTGTCTTGCTTTCATGGTATGTAGGATCTCATAGGCCACTACCACATTGTCAATTATTGATCTGCCTGGTACAAAAGCACTTTGTAGACTAGAAATTATATGAGGTAAAACATGCTTAAGCCTATTCACCAAGACTTTTGCTATAATCTTGTACAGAACATTACATAAAGAAATAGGTCTAAAGTCATTAACAGAAAGTGGAGCATCTACTTTTGGAATCAAAACAAGATTAGTATGGTTCAAGTCACTTGGCATACCTTTCCCATTTAGCACCTCTAGTACAGACATACTTACTCTAGGACCCTCAACATCCCAATGGTGTTGGTAAAAGTATCCTCCAAACCCATCAGGGCCAAGAGATTTGAAAGGCCCCATCTGTTGGAGGGCATTTGCCACTTCATCTTGCCGAAAAGGCGCTAATAGGTCATCATTCATCTCCCTTGTCACTCTATTGTCTATGCACTGTAAAAAAAGCCTTAATGTCTGCTGCCCTTGGGTTTGAGGATGAATAGATATTCTGAAAATGATCTTTAAAAGCATGAGCAATTTCAGACTCATCACTTCGCAAGACTCCTTCAAAATCTCTGATTTGTTTTATGAAGTTCTGTTTCCTCCTTTGCATAACACATGCATGAAAGAACCTTGTATTTCTATCCCCCCCTTGATACCGCTGCTTTTTTGCCCTTTCCCTCCATTTGAGATCCTCATTTTGAATTAAAACCCCCACTTCCTCTTGTAGCTTCACTATCTCAACTTCATTATGCTAGTTTTCATCATCCTGCAACTGTTTAAGGATTGCTGACTTCTCTTTTATTTCCTTATCAAAATCTGAGCTAGAAGATCTTCTCCATCTTGGAAGAGACAATCTACTCATCTTGAGGTTATGTTGTACTTTTCTAATAGAATCTTCACTTGTGCCCTCCTATAACCATACCTCACTTATAATCTTTCTGCATCCTTCATCTTTACCCCAAGCCACTTCATATTTGAATAACTGGTGGCTCCCTCCTAAAAAAGGAGACTGCTGCCCATATGAGAAACATAATGGTCTATGATCCGAGCTTCTAGTAGCTAGATTTTCAACCCTCATTGATTTAAAAGAGTCCAGCCATCCTTTATTTACTAACCCTCTATCTAGTCTTTCAACTGTAAAAGTTTCATCTTTATGTCTGTTGCACCAAGTAAACTTTGAGCCAGACCATCCCACATCAAACAATTCCCCCATCTTTAAAACCTGTCTAAATTTGTTCATTTGAGCCTCACTTCTTGCATTCCCTCCTCTTTTTTCATATCGTGCTAAAATTTCATTGAAATCTCCACAAATAAACCAAGGCATGTGATTGTTAGGTTTCAGATACACCAGCAAATCCCATGAGCCTTGCCTCTTGCTGGCTTTGGGGTGTCCATAAAAACCAGTAAACTGCCATTCAATTGTCTCATGGCTAGTCTTAATCATTGCATTAATATGAAATCTAGAATATGATTGGATTGACACCCGACTTTCTAACCTCTATAGTAAAGCCAAACCTCCACTTCTTCCTAAAGGATCAACAACAAAACACCCCTCAAACTTCAGTTTCCTCTTGAGGACATCCCATCTCTGAGAATCTAACTCGGTTTCCATCAAGAAAACCAAGTCTGGTCGCTTCTCCTTCACTGCTGTACGGGGGTTATCAAGCCCCCGATAGTTCCAACTCAAGGTTTTCATTGCTCTTGGCGGCGCTACTCAGTAGCCACCGCCAAGTTAGAGTTTGTAATGGACAAAACCCCTTCACCATTGACTTTTAACCTTTTACTCTCTACCTCCCCATCACCAACATCCTCTTCATCCACTAATCCCCTCTTTCTTGACACATTTAGGATCTTGTTATTGGTACCTGTACCTTGCCCCCTAGCACGTTTTTTCCACCCCCCTCTAGTCCTCTGAGGCCTTATGTCATTATCAGGTAAGTTAATCTCAGCAAAGGCTTCAGGTTGGTTGTTTCCAGGAGCCACACTCAACTAGTCGTTGCTTTCCTCTCCTGCCTTACTTACAGTCTAGGCCATATTAAATTGGTCTGAGCCCGAACCCATACTCAACCCCAGGCCCAAATCTGCTTCCTTACTAATTTCCTTATTCTGCCAAGGAAAACTTTGTTTGCCTTGGCCCAAAGACCTCTCCCCAATATTTATCTCCTGATCACTACACTTATCTTCAAAACCTTTATCTCTTACGGAACCCAACCCCTCATGATTTATAACTGCCGTCGGGTCAATTCCTTTTGATTAGTACAAGCAACAAACTCAACGCTCTTATCCTCATCCACATTCAAATTTGAACTTAAGTTAGATCCTGGTTTTTCGCCACTCTGGTTTCCCAAGCCTGATTCTAACTCCCCACCTTCCACCGGACCCTTCTTCCACCTTTCGCCATCAACACTGCTATACCTCCATTAAGGGAGCTCCTTTTGACGTAATGAGGAGTTGCATGAAGCCACAAACCAAACTGCTGCATCTTTCCAACATGCAGAGACAAATTCTCACTTTTAGCCGTGCAACCATAATCTTCATGAATAGGGAACCCGCACATAAAATAAACTTTTGGAAATTTTTCATATTTAATGGGAATCCACACATTATCACCCTGCACACTAATCATTCTTCCTCTAGCCAGCACTTGATGAAGTTTCAATTCAATCTTGATTCTCAAAAATTCTCCCCAGCCAATGCCATCATCTGGAAGGTCCACTTCTATAACTATTCCAATTGTCTTCCCAATCTTCTCCCCATGCACTCTATCCATGTATGCAAATGGCAAATTGTGTAGCTGCACCCATAATTCTTCACAATCAAATTTGATCGTACTTGGCTGATTAAACCCATCAAACAACTTAAGAGCAAATAAACCATTATCGAAAAGCCATGGCTTCCCATATTAAACTTTTTGCTTATCAGCAATTGTACCATTGTATTTTTAAAATAGTAGCATCATTGTACTAGTTTAATTAGTTGTAATGTATTTTTATTTATTTTGTTCTTTGTAAATTTATGTTTTGCATTGAGATGTAAACAAAAATATTATCTATTTTGCATTTTTATTTATTTTGTTCTTTAATTTACTTTTTTTTTAACTTATAAAAGTGTTTAAATTATTTTTTAAAACAAATTGGGCAATTGAAACAAGATATCAGATTTTTTTTTTAAAAAAAAGTGCTATATATATATATATATATATATATATATATATATTTTTTGGAGTTTTAAAGTCTTTGACAAAAAAAAAAAACCCGGATATTTGGGTTTTAAGGCAAATTTTGCAAAAAAACCGGATATCCGATCCAGATTAAACCAGGTTATCTGCCCAGTTTTTAAAATCCGGATATCCGGATCCGGTTGAACACCCAGGGCTAATAATCTTTGGTAGCAACAATAACTAAACCTTTTAGAGCGCCTTTGTGAAAAAACTGGGTATAGGAATGCTGAATAAATAGGTGAAGAAATCATCATTGCATAGAGTTGGTGTATTGTTGGCGCTTGTGCATGAGACAGACAGAGAGAGAGAAAGAGTAGTTTGCCACTGAGACAGTAGTTTCTGAATCCTGATGACGATGGATGGTGGTTTGTGTTTGATGTGGTCATGCTTATATAGATTTGGGAAATGGGAACCCCATAATGTTACGGATGCCGATGCCCCACCGAACCGATTCGATTACATTTCGTACATCTGCCAACTGCGGGGTCCCTATTGTTTTCCTCCCTCTGGGGATACTTAGCAGAAGGAAAAACTTGAGCCAGGCACTTGATGAATTCCAATCTAAAATTACGGGGAAATGGCATGAATATAATTATCTTATCATTTTTATAAGATTTTAATATTTTTTTATTAAATTGAAATCCATCAAAATCAAACAAGATTTAAATATATCTTTTCAAAAAAATATTGAAGAGTTGCATCAAAATTATTGAAGTAATTATGTCAATATTATTTTTTAAATATATATAGCTCAATGTTCGAAACTAGATATAATTAATATCAATAGCCTGCCTATTACGTGGCTTCATAATATTAGATACTATACTATATTAAAGTACTATACTATATTAAAGTTTTGTATCAAACATTTTCTGTTTTTTAAGTTTACAGTATTAATTCATAAAGAAGTTTGAAAGGTTTTGACTGTTAAGTAAAAAATAATGTGAATCATTATCATTGTTCAATATGTTGATTTGGTAGTCAAGACTTTAAATGAAAATATATCATGTTGCAACCGCTTAGCTACCAAATGAGGAGTTGCACCATTTGGTGAATTATAAACCTTTTAAATGTGTCTTTGTTGGCATTGAAAAGTTAACTTTTCACAAATGCTCTTTCATTTTAATTGTGACTTTTTAGAAAACCTTACACACGAATCTAAAAACTCCAAATTCTCTAGAAAATTAGAAAAACACTTCCTTCTTCACTTTATGTCTTTCTTTTTTTAGACTTTAGCTGTTTTATATTGGGTTCAAGGATCATTTTTTGGTGTGCATAAAAATGAGATTATCAAGAACTGACGTTTTTGAATCTTGGAAAAAATTAGCTGAGGTTGTTAATTGATTGGTTATCATGATGACTTCTAAAGAGCCTATTGTATCCGAAAATTTTGGAAGAGTCAATTTTAAGCATTGGCAAGAAAAGATTAAAATCTTTCTTACTATGCTTAGATTGTATTTTGTTATTGAAAATAATCATCATTCTGTTTATTTACATGAACTTGCACGTACTATTGATTTGCAAACCTATACAGAGAAAGATAGTTTATGTAGATGTAGGGTTTTAAATCATTTAAGTGATACATTTTTTATGTTTCTCTACACGTACAATAAATCTCCTAAAAAGATTTGGAATGCTCTTGATAAGAAATATGGTGTACACTATGGATAACTACACTATAAGCTAATTTCTTGGTTTTATGATTGATGATTCCAAATCCATAATAGAATAAGCCCATGAGTGAGCTATCATTTATCATGGATTGGACCAATGGAGAATGGGTATTACCGAGCATTTTCTAGTTGCTTATACAATAAAAAAGTTGCATACATCATAAAAAGGTTTTGGCCTATCTCTCAAAAATAAGATTGAAGATATAACTACAAATACCTTGATCTCTTCCATGAGGATCTATGAACAGCACTTGAAAAATGATCATATCCCACCCCTAGTTTATGAGTTCTCATCGAAGCCAAATATTGTAGAAGGTCAAAAAACACATATTACACCAAAAGTCCAAATATCAATAAGGGTAAAACTAGTGATGGGCACAATTTGAAACCAAAGTTATAGCACCCTGTTCCTCAGTAAAGGACCTGGCAAGAACCCGTTGTACCAAGGGTATCAGTCGGTTAACAACACCCCAAATTTTAGATCAGGAATATGCGTTCAATTTTCTCAAGGGAGTCCACATGTAAGCAAATAGTCATGTGTATATATATCACATTAGAATAAGTAAAGGTTTAGTCAAAGACTACATACTATTTGAACCAGAGGTCTAAACCGCAAATCAAGTCATCCATTAAAACACAAATATTCAAATGTCACTGTCACCTTCCAAATAATATTACACAGTACCATATGTTCATTTCCTACGACTAGATATGGTTACTACAAGAAAAAACAGTATTTGAGACTAATTTTATTTCCGGCGGTACAATTTTGGTTGCAAATAACCCGGTTTTTAATTTCAAGAAAATCTTTGTGTCAACTTGGAAAAATAGTCAGAAAAACTCACTATTTCCAGCAATTTTAGTGCGTCAGAAATTTTTTGGACACAAATAAGCCAGTTGGCCATTCCAATGTTGTCCTAATAATATTTTCGCCGTTATATATGTTTGTTACGACGAAAATTGTTCACTTTTTAAGGCAACTTTTAAGTCGCCTTAATAAGTTTTCTACACTTATTTTCCCTCTTGTGTCTTATTTTTCCACGCTCTGCATTCTCTCTCTCTCTCTCTCTCTCTCTCTCTCTCTCTCGCTCTCAGGTTCTACACGGGGGTTTTTGTTCAGAAGCTAGCACCACAGTGTTCTCGTCGTCTTCTCGCCAGTGAGTTTCTCTTTAAAACTTTTAGGCTCCATCTCTCTCTCTCTCTCTCTCTCTCTCTCTCTCTCTCTCTCTCTCTCTCTCTCTCTCTATTTGTGTGTGTGTAACCCTTGCTGGTTTCTTTGTACCATATTTCTCTATCCTTGAAACAATTTACAGAAATGAAGTTGATATTCTTCTCTTCGTCATTATGGTACTTTAATGAATCAAAAGCATATATACTTTAAGTCGCTTTAGCACCGCATTAGATATTTCTATGGGCTTGTGTACATTGACGAGGCTCTGTTGACCTCTCATTTGTTAAGTTAATTGGTTTTTAAACTGATATCAAATGAAGTCTCATGAATTTGTGTATGAATTGTAGACAGATCTATAAAAGTAAGCATAATTGTAAGATTTGTTATAATTTTACCGATAATTTGAATATTACAATGGCCCATGGGAAGTGTAGAAAGATACAGTTGCTTCTTTAGTAAGTATGGGCAAGAGATCGATGTTACCAATTAAAAAAAAAAACGCAAGGTTGAGAAAAAGATGTTGAATCCTAGAAAATTGGCCTTGGTTAAGGATGTGATTGTAAGGGCTATTTAGCCGGCTAAGGTTGGGAAAATGAAGATCAATGTTGCTAGGTAGAAAACTGGCCTTGGTAGTGCCATTTTTTCTTTGAATGGTATTTTTTGTGACTTTTCATCTTGAAAGTGACTTGTTAGTTGAGTAATAGAACTCTACTTTTGTGTTTTGCAAATTCTAGTTTCCAGAGTAGTTAAAGCCTTGAAGAATTTCAGGTGTGAGGACCCATTGGTGTATGTATATTCGGTCTCTGATTGTCTTGTTTGGATTTCAAAGGTTTTTTGTTTGCCTAGTTGTATTGTTGTTGACACCTTAAGTACTTGTGTGAGCTTTTCTTCTAATGTGGAACTTTATTCCATAAATATCTATAGAACAAAAAAAAATTAGACTCTATGCTAAACTACATCAGTTACACTGTTACTTTAAGGTCGTTTCATCTTACTAAGTTGGGTGCCACAATATATTCTTCTATGGAAAAATGCAAAAAGAAGTGATATTGGACTTCATAGATACAGAGAATGCAGGGTATTAAAAAAATCCCCCACGAGTTTCTGTTGCTATAGGCTTGAGTAGAGAATCAACTAAGCCATTGAGCAGACAGTCGAAAGAAGCTTCCTTCGACCTCATAGCAGTCGATAGATTCTTTTTCTAGTTGTTCCATTCATCCCTCTAGCTTTCATATATATATATATATATATATATATATATATATCCTGGTGATTTGAAGCCATTCCTAGTTCCTTGAATGATTTCCCTATGCTCAATAGTTCTCTTATCATTTTATTTTTTCTCCTGTCCCTTCAGAGTTCCTTGGATGATTAGAATAACCATGATATTGAGAACTGATTATCTCTTACAGCAGTTCTCAAATTGAACTCTTTACAGGAATTTTATCATTTAATAATGGATCATAAGTTAGTCTCCATAAACAGTTTATTTAATTAAGAGGTTTGCACGAAAATGCAAACATGCTTACTCAAAGCACATCTCCACTGCAAAATAAGAAGAAACTCCTTGCCAATGATCCTCCATTTGAGAATTTCAGGATAAAGAAAGATAAAAGATCTCATCCAAGAGAGAATCAGAGCATCGCACAGAACAGTTGAATTTTGTTTGCTAGGGGAATGGGGGTTTTGAAACATTTAAAAATGACAATCTTCTTCCCAAACAATACAGCCTTTTATATAATAATGATATAAGGTAGTACATCATACATTTACAGATCTGTAATACTGTAATACAACATACCTTGCAACTCACACCATACTGAATACATATACCAAAAGCTGCAAAACAAGATGGTATACTATCATCATTAATAAGAAAATAGAAAACCCCACACCTAAGCCCATCTAAATGCCGTGAAGAGTTTAGTTCCAACTTCATCGACTCAGAACTCGTTCTAATACATTGCCCCCCAGCTTTGTGTCAGAATCAGTACCAGTTACTCTTAGGTTAGAAAGCAGAGCATCACGCCCAGTTTAAACTATTTGGAAAAAGCTATCCACTTCCTTTGTAAGAAGATCTAGTCCTTGTGAAAGTTTCTCCCCTCTCATTGCCAAATCTGAAACAGAATTCTGGAATGCGTCCGCTTCAACGGGGTCAACCCCATCTTGGATCATGGGATGCAATTTCTTGACAATTGTATCAACCGCTTCAAGCTCCTTCAAAACTGTAAATCTTCCACCCAAAAACATGTTTCTAATTTCCCCATTAATACTAGTCTGCAGACCGGTAAACGCTTGTCCCCATATATATTTGTCAGCAACATCCAAATCTAGCAACTTTTGCAGAGAACCAGAGAAGCCGGCTGCTAAGGTCACATCCCCTTCAAAATTTCTTCAGCCCTGAATCATTAGAATTCGCATGTTTAGCCCACATGCCTTGAAAGAAATTCCATGAAAGAAATATTTAGACACCTCGTGGGCCAAACTTTAGGATTTAATATTCTAAATTATTAATTGCATTCATTCATGTTATCATATCTTTGCTTTTACAAAGAAAGCAGAGCACCAAACGCCGGCCTGATCTCTTGTTTAATTTCTATTCTTGGACGTTTCAAAATCAGGTGGAATTTGAGGAAATTAATATTTGTATTCTAGCTTAATTATTTCTGTTCTTTAATATTTGTATGGTAATCAATCGACGTGGAAGGCTTTCATGCATGCAGTAACGGTCAAAAAATGCAATTTCATTTTTGTCTCAAAGCTATAAATGTAGAGCCTCATGCAATGCATGTACTAAACTAAAACCAGCAAGTTTGGCATCCGCAAAGCTGTATTATAATGCCTGATAAAAGGGAAATTATGTTGTTTTAAATACTCTTACTACAATTGATTAAGTAAGTTTTATTTACAAAAAAAGAGTATTTCATAAACAATGAAAAACAGTGGGCTATTGACATTAGTAAAGACTAATTACATAATAAAAATGGAATTGGACTCAGTTTTACTCAAGTTAGACTTACATGATCTTAAACTCTCATGTGTGTATTGAAGGTTGAGGCCCACGGCTGCCAACTCAAAAAGAAGATGAGAAATAGCTAAGGCCATGTCCCTTCAACCCATGTCCACATGAAAGTCCATGTGGAGAAGTTAAGACTTGAGGATGTCACGTGAAGGACTCGGCAATACCAAACCCGATAGCCACATGCAATTGCTCTGGGGAATCTTGGGGATGACAAGGAGCAGAGGAACGAGGCTGTAATATCCCCTTTTTACGTGTATTTTCATTGAATGAGTATTTTAATTTAATTAAAATATTGGTTCTTTTATTTTAAATTATTGGATTTTAATTAGATTTATTTAGTTGTGAAATTTATTTTATAGAGCTTTCTTAATATTAATTATTGTTTTGAGTTTAAATTGTTGTTTAATTTATTTTAGCTTATTTTTGGATTTAAAATTAAGTAGTTAGTTTTTATTAGTTATTTATTATAATTTAGCATTATGTTGTGTTTAAATTATTTTATTTGATTTATAGCTTTTAAGTTGTTTTCGTTGGATCAGTTTTTGGACTTCAGATGTGAGGATTGGACCTCATTCTTTTCCCCATCTTTTCTTTTTTTCTTTTTCTTTTTCTCATTTCTCTTTCTTTTCTCTTTTTCTTTCTTTTTCTCCTTTTTCCTCCGGTTTCTTTCTCCCCGTGCGCGCATCTCTCTCTCCTCCATTTTTGCCGTTTTCTCTCTCCGCCCAGAACCGCCGCTCGCCGGCGACGTGTAGTACACCACCCACCCAGATTTCTTCCCCTCCGGCCGGTGATCATCCCCACCAAATTTCACCTCTATTTGAGCCACCGTTAACCGCCACGAGCTCCTCCAAGCCGCGACCTATTTTTTCTCCAGCGCCGCCGTCGCTCCACCTCCGGCCACCATCTCTTCACCACTTCATCACCGACCTCTTGCCGTCCTAAACCACCCATTTCTTGCTCCGATCCGTCACTAGAGCAGCCCCTACGAGCTCAATGCCGTTTTACCCATTTTGGCCTTCTACCTCCGTTTTCGCTGCCACCCACGACCAACTCTCACTTCCACTAGCTTCATAAATACCTCTAAGTCATTCCCTATCAATTTCAAGTCTTGGTTCATTCCCATTCAAAAGTGGGTATTTTACAACCCACGGCCACAATGTTTTTACACTGTTACGTTGCTTGTTCTTCGCCGTTTGCAGCTCGTTGATCCTTAAAAAATTATCATATAGCGCTGTAAGTATTTTCAAAACTTCATTTTAGATTAAAATATATTATTGCTTTTACAATAAATATTTGTGACTGGTTGGTTATTCCGGACTGAGTCCGAGGAGTCGGGGGTTGGATGGATTTGAGGATGGAGTTGTTTGTTTGTTATTGATGTTGAGAATTGTTAGATATTATGTGTCATATCATTTGCATTGCATTGTGCATGCATATACATGTGTTGGATATTGGAAATTGAGTTTTCATGTGTAAATGGATTTTCGGGTATGTGTGTATCACGACCTCAAGCCAGGATGTGGTATTATCCCAGTGGAGCTCATCTGGTCACTCGGGAGTGGATAATACTGAGTGACATCCCCTGGGTTGTCGCTGGGCGATGACCGGATTGCATGATACGGTAACGCTGTCATGTCGACTCCGTGGTCTCTCGACTCGCAAGGACTAGAGGATGCCTGGTCCAGGTATGCATGAGGTGCGAGACTGGGATCACTCGTTTAGATGTCACATGCGTAGTTGTTACCTGCGGTGTGGCATAGTAGCCAAAGTGTGCGGATGATCCCTAGGGGAGATCATGGTGCATGCATTAATTGGAACTGATTTTGGATATTGGATATGGGCCATTTTCTGGGAAAATATCAAGGTTTTGTGAGAGGATATTGAGATCTATTTTCTGGGAAAAATGGTGGTTTCTTGGTTTGGGTCATTATCTGGGATAATGACAAGGACTGGTTCTAAAGGTTATATTTGGGCCATTATCTGGGATAATGGCGAGGAAAGGTTTTAAAGGAAATATTTTAGGCCAAAATGAGATTTTGGCGTGCGTGGAAAAATGTAGATTTTCGGGACATGCGCATTTGGCGTCTTTTCATACATATTGTTGAGTGTAATATATTTTTTTATCTTGTGGCGTTTGGATTATTACTTACCTGCGGCACCATTTTTAGTACCGTAGATTTTGATGGAGAGGTTGAGGAGGAGGAGGCTGAGCCCGAAGAGGCGGCTCCGCCAGAGTATTTGATTTGGAGTAGTTTTACGTTGGAAAATTATCTTTACTTGTTTTTATGTTATGTAATTGATATTTGAAACAATGTTGAACTTGTAATATTTTATTACGTATGTTTTAAGCTTGTTTGTATTTAAACAAAATTCTGGTACTTAGTTGTAAGACTTTTATTATCCGCTGCATGATTTATTTGTACACATGTTGCATGTACACATACTTGCACTTGGCGATGAGATGTGTGACCTGTGTTGTCATCATCCCGACGCCTTGATTTCCACATGTCTGTACGCGGGAGTTGGGGGCATCACAGAGGCAGTCATGTGCGATGGAGGGGTTGGAATCCGTGGCAAGGAGAGATGATTCTGAGTATAAAAGGAAGAGAAATCTGCTGGTGAAGGATCAATTTTTTCAGTTTTCAGTGTTTATTCTTGATTTTTCTGCTGTTTGGTTCAGACTACATTTTTGGGATTTTCTTCTTAGGGTTTTCATTTTAGTACTTTACTAGCTTTTGATGAAGATGATTGGCTAATTTTTGTAGCTTGGGTTGCGGTAAAACTTTCGATTGACTTCTAACATTTGATGGATTTTCGGTGACTTTAATTTTCATGCCTTGCTTTGTCTGAAACTGAATTCATAAGAGGGAAAGTTGAAGAAATCTCTTGCACTTATTCTTGTTTTGTTGTTGACACAAGGTACAACAGAACCTTGAATTTAATCAAGAATTTTTCTCTACCGAGTGTCACATAAATTTTGGTTGATGTTTAGATAGGGCTTCTTGTTTTACGAACTGGCATGTTACTTGAAATTAAATTCCGACATTTTGTTTCATTAATTTCAGCCTCTTCTGCATAATTTAATCCTTAGAACGTAAATAGCTCATGATTTAGTTAATCTTTCAAAACAAAAGTTACGTCTCTAAGACCCTAAAAAATTCAACCATACATTTCAATTTTCATACTCCATCTATTGTGAATATACCACTCCCCATTTGCGCTTACTATTTTCATAATCATAAAAATCCAAAAAGAATTTATATAGTATTTGTTTTACATCACCATATTTTACCAATAAGACTTCACAAAGCTCTTTGCTGAAAATACATTTGTCCCTGTGGAAATGACCTTGGTATTTCTCTATTATTACAATTGATCCCCTTCTACACTTGGGAGTGATAATTTGGAGACCATCAATGCCTTTGCTGAAATTGGTAACACCGTGTGAGAAAAGGAGACTCTTCATCATGTATATTATTATTAATATTGTTTCTTCTCATTTTTTTAACCGGTAAAATATATATATTTATATATATGATCATTTTTTAACTCTAATCATACAGAATCAATTCAAGATCCCACCATCCACGTCATTTTGTTGTATTCTTTGTGGTCCTTTCCAATAAGCAGTAATATAGACAAAAGATTGGTCAAGAATAATTGAAATGTTCAAATGTCACCATCAAAGTATACTCTTATGAGATTAATATTTTATCTTCCTTCTTTTCAGTAATATGTTTCAACAATACTACTACTGCCATGGTTGGATTTTTCTGAAATGGAGTTTACTCTGATCAAAATCCAACAGTTCAAGTACTGTTAGCAGATTCCAAATAAATGTAGGAGAAATATTTAGATCAAGAGAATGCAGTAGAAGTATATTGTTCTGTTTCTATCTCTCCCTCTTTTTCCTCTTCTCACGTTTCTATTTTTTTTATTGTTCTTACCAATTGACTTAACCTATGATCTACGTGGCATTGTGATGCATTTATCCCCTACGAAACAACTTTTGCACCTCTACTTATTTCTGGATGGACAAGAGTTGGATGCAAATCACTGATAGATTTGGATCTAGGGAATATGCTAAATAAGCTAAGGAATTCCTTACCTTGGCCTGAACTTATGCTACAAGTGAGGAAATTCGTTGCCCATGTGTCTGATGTTCAAATAATTACTTCTTACCTATAAGCAAGGTAGAGAGACACTTGTTCATTAAATGTATTGACAAGCATTACATGTCGTGGATTTTTCATGGTGAGGAAGAAGATTTAATCATAAGTGATGATGATGTACATGATTTCGAACAAGATGATAACTTCATTGATGACGTTGATGTTATGTTACGAGATATTCGGGCTGGGGATTTCCTAATGTTCTCATAACTGATTCATTCCATGTTGAGGGTTCCCCATTGGTCGATATTGATTCATCTCGCACTTTTGACCAGTTGTTGGTTGATTCCCGACATCCTCTTTATGAAGATTGTACAAAGTATTCTAAACTATCATTCACTGTCAAGATATTGCACATTAAAAATTTGAAGCCCTTGACCCCCACGTACGGAAACTCGGGAATTAAGGCATTTGGGATGATGACAACATAGGTTACACATCCCATTGCTAAATGCCAAGTGTGTGCACAAGGAAAAGTGTACAATAAAAACAATGCAGCGGAATGAGTTAAGTCAATCACTAAGTACCATAATTGTTTAAATAAAAGTTCACTTAAACATCAGCATACCAAAAATATTACAAGTTTCCAGCATCAAAGTCATAAACCAAAATACGTAATTTAAAAGAGGAAAATAATTTCCATCATATAAAAGCAAGAGGCACCCAATTAATCCTTCGGCAGAGCCACATCCTCAGGCCCTCCCTCCTCATCATCTGCATCAAAGTTTACGGTACAAAGAAAAGGTACCGCGAGTAAGTAATAATCCAAACAGCCCACAAGATAAAAATACATTAAAGCAACAACAATATGCATGAACGTGATGCCATATGCAGGAGACCCAACAATCATCATTTTCCAAAATAACCAATTTTTCACGCATACAAAATCTCATTTTGTCCCAAAACATTTCCAGTCCATTAAACAACTGCCATTTTCCCAAAAAATGGCCTAACATCAAATCTCACCATTTTTCTAAACAATGGCCCAATAACCAACTATCAGAGCATTGTAGGCGGGAATCGCAGGTGGAGCTCTACCACCATCCCTACAGCGTGCACCGTAGATGGGAATCACAGGCGGGACTCTACCACCATCTTTGGTTACTACCGTCCCTACAATACCTCTGACTCAAGCCGTTCAATCTATTCATTTCAAACACATCCAAAATCCTTTCTCGCATAAAAACCCAGTTTTCAAATATACACATGAACATGCATGCCATTATGTAAAAACCCAGTTTTCATTTTGCAAACATGAACATGCATGCACTATGCAATGCATAATACAAGATTCATAAATATCCAACAACAACAACAATTTCCAACATCAATCAACAACATCAATCAATCATATACACAACTCCGTCCTCCAATCCAACCGACCCCCGACTCCTCAGGCTCAGTCCAGCACAACCAACCAAATCACAATTATTGTTAATGCAAAAACATATTTAAATCTTAAAGGTCATTTGGAAAGTACTTACAGCACTATAAAATAACTTCCGAATGATTAATGAGCTGCAAAAGGTGGTAGAAAGGCAACATCATAGTGTAAAATGCACTATGGCCGTGGGTCACAAAATATCCAAATTTGAATGGGGACAAATGAAGACTAGGGAAAGCTAGGGTAGGGCTTAGAGGTGTTAGTGAAGCTAATGGAAGTGGTGGTTGGCCGTGAGTGGCAGCATAAACGGTTTAAGGACAAAAAGGCCAAAATGGAAAGTGGGTCGGCTGAGCTTCACCGGTGATGGATCGGAGCTGGGGATGGATGGGTTAGGTAGCTGGGAGGTTGGTGATGATGTGGTGAAGAAATGGCGGCCAACGGTGGAGGCATGGCGGCGTGGGAGCACAAAAATTGTGCGGCTTGAAGCCGTGTATGAAGGAGCTAGGCGGCGTTTGGAGGGCTGAAAATAGAAGGGTGAGGTCATCAACTAGTGGGGAAGAGAATGGAAGCAACGGCGAGGGTAATGGATGGTGCACGACAGAGCTGAAAGTAAGAAAGGCCGCAACTTCAAACCGTGCGTGGCAGCTAACGGCCGCACGGTTGGGGCTGAAAACGAGTGGGGGAGCTCGTAGGCCGGAGGGGAAGAGAAAGGGCTGGGTAGTGTTGATCACGCCGGTGCGCGGCAGCGGGTTGGAGGAGAAGAAGGGAACGACAGAGAAGAGAGGAGAGAAGGGAGGGGCTGGGTCACGCGGGAGAGAAGTAGGGGAAGAAAGAAGAAAAAAAGAAAGATGAAAAAGGATAAGGAAAAAGAAAAGGGAAAAAGAAAAAGAAAAAGAAAAAGAAAGGAAAATAAATGAGGTCCAACCCTCACAACTTGGATCATTAAACTGATCCAACGAAAATTATTTTGCAAAACAGTAAGTTAAATAAAATAATTCAAACCCAGTGATCAATTAAAATAAAATAATAAAACCAAGATCCATCGAGGTGTTGGAAACAATAGTTTATTTGTTGGTATTGAATGTGATTGAATTTGAGGCTTTATGATCTGGAGAGTTTCGGGAACGGATTATTAGCAGGTATAAGGTCATTTTCAGTACAAAACTTTAAGTGATAGCTGGTTGCTGTTTAAAGGATATACAAGTTAAGTAGATTCAGGAATGATTCTTGCTAATTTCGAGGATCTAGGTCTAGATGATGTAAATGATAGTGAGGGATCACTCGCATATTTGGAGGATTATTGGTTTTGGCTAATGGTGTATGAGGTTGATGCGTAATAGTGGTCTGTATGGATTTTGGAGAGTACTGGTCCTAGTTTCATCTTTGGCTTGGAAGAAGTGGCTTTGGTAGGTGTTGAAGAGGAGTCGATACGATAGTATTAAATTTAAGAGATCTTAATTTTGGGTTTTCGGCGAGTCGATCGGAGTGTTCAATCGAAGCATGTTACTTAAGGAAGTGATGGTTGGCGGTAATTGTTGTGTTTACCTTCAAGAATTACTTGTGAATTGAGGTTGTATAAGAATTTAAATTTTTGAGGCTATATTTTCCTTTGGAGATTGAGTGTCCAGTTGGAAGAATTAAATACATTGTTATTTAACTTGAAGAGATTGTTGGGTCACCAATGTGGGGTGTACGATTAAGGCCTAGAAGTTGAAGCATAGGCATTAATGGTGGGAAACATAAACTGATTTATAAGATAATAAAGTATTAGGATCCATGAGTGTTGTACAATAGTTTTTGGTGGATTGAAGATTTAAACAGTATGGCCTACTTTGAGATTTAATTGTAATGTATGGTTGATAGAGTTAGTGATGCTAAAATTAGAGCTTATGAGAGTAGAAGCAAGTGGACAAGTTACCAAGAAGGTTTTAGCAATGTTTTCGTGAAGTCAATGGTGGTTCGTAGTGAGTTTAGTCACTACCAGGTTAGATTATATTAAGAATTTAGGTGATAAGCTTTTGGGTTTAGGTTGTCGGGTGGAAGTTTATAAACGCTCTTGTTGGTTGGCCAGAAGGGACTTGAGCCTTTTTGGGTATGTTCCTTGTCTTTAGATGAGGCAGGTGTATTTTGGGATGATGTTACTTGGTTTTAATTTGGAATGCTGAGGTTGCTTGATACTGGTTTTCTGTCATGATCATAGAGATTTTGCAGAATATATTGATTATTATTAAGGCAGCGAGAGCCAAATGAGGAAAGAGTGATAATTCGTGGTTTTTGGAGGTGTATTGTATTCTATCGAATTGTGGTAAAGGATTTTCTTGTTTATAGGTGTTGAGCTAGCTTGTATTCAATGATGTTAATTTATGAGGATATAGTCTTTTTGCATTTTGGTGAGTTATTAGAGTGCGCACGAAAGCATGATTCTTGGAAATAATTAGGTGTTCAAATTTTGTGTTGATTTTGAGGAATTAGTGGTAACTCAAAATTTTGAGAAGGTACTTGTAATTGGAGAGTAATCTTTGGTTGTGAAAAGTATGCTTATTGATGGTTAACTTGAGAAGTGGTTATTAGGTTACCAAGGCATAGTATATAATGAAGGTTTGGAGGTTATAGCATAAGAGTTGATTGAGGTTAACACAGTTTATTGTGGGAAGATCGTAATAGTTGGAATTTACTTGGGCGTGGTATTGAGGTTCTTGTGAAAATGGTGATTTCGGATTACATGGCCACCCTAGGAGTATTAGACGTGATTTACAACTGGGGTACTAGTGCGAATATGATGGAATCACCTGTAGGAGTAGATTTGGGAGAGCTTTACTTGTGCTTGGATGGGTTTAGTTGATGGTATATTTTATCAAATGTGTCCTTAGTTGTATCTTATATCCTGCTTGGCACTGATGTTTGACCTCATAAATTTTGAGGATGAAATTTTATTATACGGGGGGAGGATGTGATACCTTGTATTTGCGTATATTTTTATTGAATGATTATTTAATTTACTTTAAATATTGACTCTCTATTTTTAAATTTAACGTGTTTCTTGTTGGATTTATTTTATGATTTTTTAAGTCGTGAGATTTAAATAATGTATTTTCTTGATATTAGTAATTATTTCGCATTTAAATTACTATCTAGCTTGAATTGTTTTATTATTGAGCTTTAACTATTTTATTTTATTAATATTGAGTTGTAGTGTTTTTATTTGGCTTTTATTTATTTTATTGTGCTCTTTATTTTAAATTAGTTTATTGTTGGATTTTATTATTTTATTCTACTAAGTCACTACGTTTAAATTATTTTATTTAACTTACTATTTTGAAAATAATCTTCGTTGGATCAGTTTCGTAACCCAAGTTGTGAGAATTGGACTTCACTTCTTTCATTCCATTTTTCTTTTTCTCTTCTTTTTCTTTTCTCTTTTTCTTCTTTCTTCTTTCTTCTCTTCTCCTCCGGGCGACCCAACCCCTTCCCCCTCCCTCCATCCATTTTTCGTCCACCCAGTGCGCTGCCGTGTGCCCCTCGTGTGCCTCACCGCCCCTCTTTCCAGTTCCCCACCGGCCGACGACTCTCCCCTTCCATTTTTAGGCCACCTGATGCCACCGTTAACCCCCACGCGCACCACGAAGCCGTAGGCTAAAATTCTTCCCAGGCCATCATCGCTCCATCATCAGCCACCATTTCTTCACCACTTCATCACCAACCTCTCCCCAACCTAACCCACCAATTTCCAATTCTGATCCGTCGTCGAAGCAACTACCACAAGCTAAAATCCGTTTGGGTTGTTTTTGTCTTCCACCGCCGTTTGTGCCGCCACCCACGGCCAACCACCACTTCCACTAGTTTCACTAACACGTCTAAGTCATTCCCTATCAAGTCTTAGCTTATTCCCATTCAAAAGTGGGTATTTTGTGACCCACGGTCATAGTGTATTTTGCACTGTTACGTTGCTTTTCTGCCATCTTTTGTAGCTCATTGATCCTTCGAAAATTATTTTATAGTTCTGTAAGTATTTTCCAAACTTCTTTTAAGATTTAAATATATTTTGACAATAATTTGTGATTTGTTGGTTATGCTGGACTGAGTCCAAGGAGTCGGGGGTGAGATGTATTTGAGGATGGAGTTATTTTATGTTTGGATGATGTTGGATATTTGTGTCTTGTCATTTGTATTGCATGGTGCATGCATGTACATGTGTTGGATATTGAAAACTGAGTTTTCACGTGTAAATGGATTTTTGGGTACGTGTGTATCACGACCTCAAGTTGAGATGGGGCATTATCTCGGTGGAGCTCTTTTGGTCATTCAGGAGCTTAATATACTGAGTGATGTCCCCTGGGTTGTCGTTGGGTGACTATGGGATCGGACGGGATGGTAACGCTCTCGTGCTGACTCTGTGGCCCCTCTTCTGGTGGGGGCTAGAGGATACTTAGCTACGTACGCGCTGGGTCCGGAATTGGGCATCGCTCATGTATATGTCACATGCGTCGTTGTTACCTGCGGAGTGGCATAAGAGCCAAGGTGTGCAGATGGTCCCTATGGGAGACCATGGTGCTTGCAGATTAAATTGGATATTGATTTGAAATTAGATTTTGGGCCATTTTCTGGGAAAATTAAAATGAAATGTTTTGGGCCATTTTCTGAGAAAATGGCGAGGAAATGTTTTAAAGGAAATATTTTGAGCCAAATGTGATTTTTGGCATGAGTTGGAAAATGAATTATGTTTTAAAAAGGTTTATTTTGGATCTCGTGCATATGATATCTTGTTCATGTATTTGGTTATTGCATGAATGTATTTTTATCTTGTGAGTTGTTTGGAGGAGTGATCAAGGATCACTCATGGATTGTGATATATTTTCTGCTTTTCTTTATTGTTTTGTTTTGTATTATATTTATGTTGGTTAATTGTAATATTTTTGATATGCTTGTTTTAAGCGAGTTTGTATTTAAACAAAATTCTGGTACTTAGTTGAATGACTTTTATTAACCGCTGCATTATTTTTGTTGTACACGTGTTGCATGTACATACACTTAGCACTTAGCGATGAGATACGTGACTTGCGATGAGATATGTGACCTGTGTTATCATCAACCCGATGACTCAATTTCCACGTGTTCGTACATGAGAGTTGGGAGCATCACAAAAAAGATAGTGATTCTTCAGGCCATATCATCTTAATTTTGAAGTATGGTCCAGCGTACATGAGAGACCTTTATTCATGGAGGGACCACAGATTAGATATAGGACAAGCTATAGAAACGTGTGTTCCTGTCCTATAATCAGTTTGTCACTATCATCATACAAAGGGACAACCAAGACTAAAGGACACCTTTTCAAGCATGGTTGGAGTCAGAAATACATTAGGACACCTGAGAGTCCCACCCTATAAAAGGGATTAAATAAGGGACAAAATCTCACTTTTGAGATTGTAAGCAGCTTCAAAGAGAGCAACAGACAGGGTAGTGTCAGCGCCATTGTAGTATTTTAAATATTGTTGAGATAAATTAGCTTCTAAGATAGTATTGAGAATGCAAGGTAAATGTCTTAGGTTTGTGTAAGATTTAACCATGCATATTCTTCATTATGTTTATGGATTATTTTTACATTGTGATTTTGAGATGTTGAGTTTGAATGGTTTGGATTGATGATGTTGTGATTCTAGGTGTGTGAGTTTTACCATGTGTCAATCATCATGAACGGGTAGAGGAGTCCATGTCCCATTCATACTATACATTGCCACGAGTTTCATATAGAGAGTAAGGGTCCTCGTGATGATCAGGGTGGAACGTTTCCGTATTGGCCTCACTTGATAGACGGGTTGATAGATTCCCTAGGTGTATCATGTATTATTCTTCGAGTCGGTTGACCAAGTAGAATGTGTCCCTGAGTTGATCAAATATTTCTCAGTTTGTGTTTGATGACTTGAAACAGGCGAGTTAGCTTGCACGTTTGCCCGACGGGAGTGAGTCCCTGAGTTGAACGGTAAAGTGGTTCCTTGTGGGATTTATATGATGAGATATGATGAATTTTATATGCTTGAGAATAGGGTGGTTTCTTTCCTTAGTGATAAATATGTATACTTGAGATTTTCAAAGAGGGTAATTCCTTGGAGGGTGATTTCTTGTTATGCTTATATATTTGTGTTTTATTCCAATGGCGGTTTCTTGCCATAACTATGAATGCATGTGTTTTTGCCTAAAGGGTGATTCATCAGACATAAATATGTGTTCATAGATCTTTTACATAAAACTATGCAATATATTTTCACATGCATTGCCTCTCATTAGTAGTTTTGTTTATCGAAATCGTAGACTTTGATGTAAAGGCAACCCTAGGAGAGGTTCCCGAGCAATATTGTGTCTACATTAATAGTTATTTGTATTTCTTGAGATGTACTATTTAGTGAGGCAAAAAATCATGTTTAAACTGTCGTACCTAGACGAAGGAAATGAACATATGGTACTGTGTAATATTATTTGGGAGATGACAATGACATATGAATATTTTTGCTTTAATGGATGACATGATTTCCGGTGTAGACCTATGTTACAAATAGTATTAAGTCTCTGACTAAACCTTTGATTATTCCGCTATGATATACTTACACATGTCTATTTGCTTACACGTGGACTTCTTTGAGAAAATTGAACGCATATTCTAGATTTAAAATCTAGGGTGTTGTTGACCGGTTGGCATCCTTGGCACCACGAATCCTCCCCCGGTCCTTTACTGAGGAATGAGGCACCACAACTTCAGTTTCAAATTGGCTAGCGGTGTACTTATCCATTCCGACATTGTGTACACCATATTTCTTATCAAGAGCATTCCAAATCTCTTTGTGAGATTGATTGTATAGATAAACATAAAAAGTGTTTTACTTAAATGATTTAAAACCATACATCTACACAAACTATTTTTCTCTGTATAGGTTTGCAAATCAACAGTATGTCTGGGTTCATGTAGATAATTAGAATGATGATCATTTTCAATAACAAAATATAATCCAATCATGGTAAAAAAGATTTTCATCTTTTCTTGCCAACACTTAAAAATGATTTCTCCAAATTTTTCTAATGCAATAGGCTCATTAGCAGTCATGATGAGAACCAATTAATTAACAACCTCGGTTAATTTGTTCCAAGACTCAACGACGTGGGTTCTTGATAATCTCATTTTCGGTGCACAAAAAAAAGATCATCGAACCTAATATAAAACAGCTAGAATCCAAAGAAAGAAAGACTTGAAATAAAGGAAGAAGTGTTTCTATAATTTTCTAGAGAATTTGAAGTGTTTAAATTGGTGGGTGAGGTTCCCTATTTATACTCAGAATTAAATTCTTGAGTTAGGTTCTTTTGTATAATCAGAAATGGCACTTGTGAAAAGTTAGAATTAATAAAAGAACACTTGTGAAAATCTAAACTTTTTAGTTCGTAGTGGACACATTTAAAAGGTTTATAATTCACCCAATAATAATAGTTCATATTATTTTTTATTTAATAGTCATAACCTTTCAAACTTCTCTATGGATTACTGTAAACTGAAAAACAGAAAATGTTAGATGCAATACTTTAATATTGTATGGTATCTAATATTACTAGGCCATGCCAGAGGCAGGCTATTGATATTAATTGTAATTAAAATCTTGTAAAAATGATAAGATAGTTATATTCATGCCATTTCCCCGTAATTTTAGAGCAATTGGAATTCATCTGCATTTGCCTGCCACAAGTTTTTCCTCCAGCCAATCATTCCCAGAGGCAGAAAAAAATGTAGGGACCCCACAGCCGACAGATGTACGAAATGTAATCGAATCGGTTCGGTGAGCCGGCATCGGCATCCGATACATTATGGGGTTCCCAAATCTATATAAGCATGACCCCATCATACACCAACCACCATCATAAGGCGACATCAGGTAGAGTTGTTGGGAAATCTGGGCCCCACGTTAGATTGATTTTGATCAATTGGAGACGCATTCAATCAATTCAGCGCGTGGGGCCTACTCCAATAAATTAGAGGAACATTACATAAAAATCAAATCAATGTAATTTGGAAATTAAGAAAAGAACACAAGTGAATATTATTACTTCAATACAAATATTTATACAAATCTTAGATAAATTCTACCTAAATTTTTATTTTAAAAAAATTTTATTACTTATCATCTTCACACGCTATACATCATATTTATTTTTATTATTTCTATTATCGGCTTGATTTCTGTAAAAGAAATTCTCTCTCTAATGCAAAAGCGCCAAAAATACACCGGCTCTTTGCAATAATGATGATTTCTTCACCTATTTATTGATCAGCATCCTTATATATATACCCAGTTTTTTCACAAAGGCGCTCTAAAAGATTAGTTATTGTTGCAACCAAAGATTATTACCCCTTTTATTTGTAGAAGTGCAAGAACAAATTGTGTCGACTATAAAAGATGCTTCAAAGAAAATATTACTGATGAAGCCTTTCATGATCATATGGCACTCATAGCTTTCGTCGGAATTACATGGGGACAAGAATATCCTTGTTGTCATCGTGACCCTTACTGTTTTGATGCTCATGGAACTCCGAAATATTAAGCGTACTTTTAGTCATTATATATCCTCCACAATGTGTGCTTCTAATAAGATCATATGAAATGCATGATGGAAATATTGATTAATAAGATATAAATATTAATCATTAATAGCAAGAAGCTAGACTTGAGAAAATATACTAAAGAGGATGTGAAAAAAAAAAAAAAACATTCCATCATGCATTTGATATCTTATTAGGAGCACACAATGTTATGGAGGATCACTAAAAGTTAGTACGCTTAATATTTCGGAGTTCCAAAACGGGGAGGATGGCGACCATGAGCATCACGACAGTACGGGTCACGACGAAAGCTATGAGTTCCATCAATGCAATGATCATGGAAAGCTTCATCAGGAATATTTTCTTTGAAGCATCTTCCATTGTCGACAGAGTTTGTTCTTGCACTTCTACAAATAAAATGGCTAATAATCTTTGGTAGCAACAATAACTAAACCTTTTAGAGCGCCTTTGTGAAAAAACTGGGTATAGGAATGCTGAATAAATAGGTGAAGAAATCATCATTATTGGGATAAAGATTTTTGGGGCCCCTTTTGTTGCTGGGATAAAGATTCCGTTGCAAGAACTCGTTGTGGTGTTTAATCAATACTTCTTTCTCAATGACTAAGTCAATCGCAATCAAAGATTAGTATTTGCGACAATTAATAATCGCCGCAAAAGACAAGTGTAGTAAAATATCCTCACAAATGGTAGTTTATGTAACCGTTGAAGTGGTTACATTTAGCAGCAAGCGAAATTCCCCACAATAAGTTAACAATGATACCAATGTTGGCGGTGAATAAAATAGTGGTAAAGGATTATTATTTGGAGGCAATATTTAACTGCCGCTAATAGAACCGTTTCTAACAATGAACATGCACTGTTGATTCATTTAGTCCCTGAGAACCGTCTCAAATATTATTGCTACAATATAAAGATTAGTTATGGCAACTACAATTCGCCACAAATAATTCTCCCAAATTAAAATTGAAAGGAAAATCTAGGGCTCGCTCTACTTTGTTCTTCCCTCCCCTCTGCTCGATATCTCCCTCTCATTTCTCCTGTACCGCGTGAAACCTCTCCACCCCCTTGACGGCTCTCTTCCACTGTCTGTCTTCCTTTCTGGTCTTTCTATCTCTCTCTCACTCACAATGCCCATGTCTTTTCTCTGTGGCAACCATCTCTTTGCTTTCTCAGATGAGTTGATATGAGTTAGGATTAATATGGTTAGAATATATTTTTTAATATTTTTTTTGCTTTAAAATTTGAAAATGTTAAATTGTTTATTTTATTTTGTATAAGAATTTGAAAAAATTGTAATGAACATATAAAATAAGATGAGTTGAAATAATTTGTGAAAATAAACCAGGCCTTATAGATCAATGATAGCAACATGAAACTCAGCCTCTTGCATACATGATATGTAATTGTGGTCTCCTCTACAAGATATATATATGTATATATATATAGTTATTCTATACACAGTAACTTTTTCTTACGCTTTTGTCACTCCATTGATATAATTGGTCAAATTAATTATTTTATATTAAAAAAAGTGACACAACTAATCATATTACTAAAGTGTATAAATAATATATAAAAATGACTGTATATAAAAATTTTAATATATTTATATATATTCACGTGCAATGTATACCCGTTTTGCCCTACAGATAATTTTATATATATACACACACGTACGTCCCTGTGGTCCTATCAAGTACTGTAACAAGATTAAGATAATTACAGTTTATCGATTACCCAAACGAAGTCTACTGAGTGACAGTGAGTGTGACAATCGTGTTAGACCCTCTAGGAAAATGGCCACAGACCAAGCCTCGACACGCTCACTGACATGCCTAGTCGGCACCACTGATGAGCCATCAGCATGCCATGGCCCATACCATGACAAGCCCAGCCCAGCCCAGCCAACCAATACCCATGACTCATGCCACGGGCCATTTTCAGCACGGGCTAGCACCAAGCAAGCCGTGGGCCCCCCATGGGCCGCACGACCAGAATTATATTATTATTTTATGTTATTTCTTTATTTCTTTATTCTAGTATTTATTTCCTTATTCTAGTATTTATTTCCTTATTTCCTTGTTTTAGTACTACTATGAATTATTTCCTTATTCAAGTGTCATTAGGAGTCTCTACATTGTAAGCCTATATAAAGGCCACCCTAACTCCATTTTTAATTATCTTTTGGCAAATTCCCTAGAGGAGGATTATTTTGTTTAGGAAATCATCAATCGGTGCTTGGCATTTGAGCTATTTAGGTGCAACCCGTGTGAATCCCAAATAGAGATTGAACACCTTGGCGTTTGTGGACGGGTGTTGTTTCAATTATCAATCTATGAGCAAGTTTGTTTCTCTTTTCCATTATTGAGTAGCATTCTTGTTATTTATTTATTATTTGCATTATTCTTATTGCAATTTCTATTATACAACATGCCCCATCTATTCCATTGATAGATCCACCATTCCAACACACTAGATCTACTTTTCCAAGAAGATCTAGCTTTGTTGGACTTTTCCCATCACTTTTCCTTCACTTTCCTACCATCCAAACACTATATTAGCCTCCATACTATCTTCCATTATCCTAGATCTAATTCCTTTCATCATAAAATCCCAGATCTAAACTAGATCTAGTGCCTCCATAATTCCCACACAAAGCCCTAGCCTCCATAAGGATTTCCTATATTTTAGGAAACCTTAAACCCTAGCCTCACTTCCATATTTACCAAAATACCACCCAAGGGGGCACCTACCATAAACCCTAGATCTCACCATTCGACCATCATCATTCCATAAATCATATTCGTTCCATCAAGATCCCAACTCACAACCATAACACAAATCATCCATATTCACCAAATCTCATCACTCAAGTCAAGAACTCAAGTAAAGGGCGAGCAAGAAGGATAGACTCTTCGGTCATAGTTGGGTGAAGCGGATCTACAGAGCCATAGTGTTTAGGGACTAGACCGAGGTTCCTAACATTAATTGGTGCTTTCATTGAGAGCATTGCTTTGCTCAAGAGACCAAGAGAAGTCCTTACCATGCAAGAGGGCACATCAGGGCCCGAGAGGCCAAGTGGTTC
This sequence comes from Carya cathayensis, assembly GCA_011037825.1. Classification (NCBI taxonomy): domain Eukaryota; kingdom Viridiplantae; phylum Streptophyta; class Magnoliopsida; order Fagales; family Juglandaceae; genus Carya; species Carya cathayensis. Next base: position 91,651 of record QGSO01000276.1, read on the forward strand.
CCATAGGAACCGAATTGAGGTGCTTGAGGGACAAAGTACACAGATCCATAGTATCCTTGATGAGGTCATGACTACCTTGGCCGAATTAAGGATGGCCATGAATGTGAGCAACCGAAACAATGAGGAAAATAGAAGGGCCATTGAAAGTTTGAGGAGAGAAAGGCATGAAGACATGGAAAGATTTGAAAGGAGATTCACCGAAGGGCGTGGCCAAGGGCCACAACCTATTCTCAATGAACCAAGGCACGATGTCTTTGTTGATGGGGTTGAGACAAGTGTTACCGAGTCTATGCATGAGCCACAAGGGGGTGAGTTTAGAAGAGGCAGTCGTGTTGAGAATGACCGTGTAGCGGTTGAGAGATGGATCTGGAATCCGGATCAATGCACTAGATCCCCTAGTGTAAGAGAAGAACCACAAGATGTAAGATTTCAAGGGCCACAAAGAGAAGAAGACCATGAGGCCGAATATGCTCATGAAAGACAGAGGCCTTACGACCGTGGAGATCACTATGAGAGAAGACGTCATCATCATGATAGAGATAGAAGACATTATGGGAGACAATTTGATGTTGACCACCATGAAGATAGAAGGAGAAACCAGGCTTATGACCGGGGACCTAAGAGGCCAAAGGTGGATTTTCCCAAGTTTAATAGAGGGGATCCATATGAATGACTTGACAAGGTTGACCACTACTTCCTTGTGCATCAGGTGCCTAGACATGAGAGGGTGTCGGACGACGTGTTTTTATTTGGAAGGGAAAGCAAATAAGTGGTGGAGGTGGATCCGGGATCAATATGAGAAGGAGAGGAGAAGAATAGGTTGGACGGCTTTTGAAAAAGAGTTCCTCATGCAATTTGGCCCATCCCCTACCATTAACCTCCATGGCCAACTTGCCAAGTTGAGGCAAGAAGGCAAAGTGCATAGTTACATTGAAGAGTTTAGGCAACTACAAACTCTTGTGAGAGGGTGGTCCAAGGAGGCCCTTGTGGGCACGTTTATGGATGGGTTAAAGCCTTGGATAGCCGAGGAACTTAAGTTGAAGCAACCCTCTAAGATCCAAGAAGCTATGAGGATGGCGGAGATCCTAGAAGAGAGCACTAATATGAAGAGACGTCAATCTAAGGAAATGGAGAGTAAGGTTACTATAACCTTGCAAACCAATGTTCCTTGGAAAGGCAAGGATGAAATGGGGAGTGCTTCTAAATCTAAGCCACTTGAAGTGAAGAAACTTTCAAGAGAAGAGGTCCAAGATAGAATAAAAAAGGGCCTTTGTTTCAAGTGTGGAGAAAAATGGGGCATAGGGCACAAATGTAGGTCGGGGCATGTTGATTGATGAGAGAAGCGAGGAAGAGAATGAAGGCCATTTTGTGGAATCCTCTAGCCAAGAGTACAACCAAGAGGAGGCCAAAGTGAATAAAAATTATGATGAGGCCGAGTTGTCCCTTAATACCTTGATGGGGACCCAAAAACATACATCCATGAGGGTAATGGCATGGATAGGAACAATTGAAGTCCATTTGTTGGTAGATAGTGGCTCTACACACAACTTTATCAACTCCACCCTTGTTGCCAAGGTTGGGTTGAATCCGATTGCTATAGAGCCATTTGAGGTAAAGATGGCTAGTCGGGACAAGATGAAATGTAAAGGACTAGTGCAAGAAGTAAAAATGAATGTGCAAGGAGTGAGAGTAGTGGCGGATTTACATATACTTCCTTTAGTAGAGCTTGATGTTATATTGGGCAATCCATGGCTCAAGGGCCTTGAAAGGGTAGTGCTTGACTACAACTAAAGGACCATGGAATTCAAGCTAGGGTCCAAGAAGAATGTATGGGTAACTTTAGCATGAAAAGAGGCCAAGTCAAGTGAGGTCTCAATGTTAGAAAACTTGGGCAAAGGAGGGGCACATTGTTTTGCCATGGAGATGGCTAAGGAAGAGAATGAGGAAAGTACATGGACATTTTCAAATTTAATCTTTGAGGGCAAGGATGTTCTTGAAGGGAGAGGGAATGTTAGACCCTTTAGGAAAGTGGCCCCGGGCCAAGCCTCGACACGCTCACTGACATGCCTAGTCGGCACCACTGATGAGCCATCAGCATGCCATGGCCCATACCATGGCAAGCCCAGCCCAGCCAGCCAATGCCCATGAGTCATGCCACGGGCCATTTTCAACATGGGCCAGCACCAAGCAAGTCCCCCATGGGCCCCACGATCAGAATTATATTATTATTTTATTATTTTATGTTATTTCCTTATTTTAGTATTTATTTCCTTATTTCCTTGTTTTAGTACTACTAGGAATTATTTCCTTATTCAAGTGTCATTAGGAGTCTCCACATTATAAGCCTATATAAAGGCCACCTTAGCTCCATTTTTTATTATCTTTTGGCAAATTCCCTAGAGAAGGATTATTTTGTTTAGGAAATCATCAATCGGTGCTTGGCATTTGAGCTATTTGGGTGCAACCCGTGTGAATCCCAAACAGAGATTCAATACCTTGACGTTTATGGACGGGTGTTGTTTCAATTATCAATCTATGAGCAAGTTTGTTTCTCTTTTCCATTATTGAGTTGCATTCTTGTTATTTATTTATTATTTGCATTATTCTTATTGCAATTTGACTATGTTTAGAATGTGCTTCCAAGTGCAGAAGTGTCAAGTTGTATCAAGGATAAGTCCAGGATCGTATTCCACAGGGACAATGGGTTATCAAAGCGTATAAAGGATTTGTGAGGAACAAATGAATCGAGTATGTGAGATGAAATTAAAATGCTATGCCAAAAAAATAATTGAAATTGAATTTAGAGTTTCTAAAGAAAGGCAAATTAACAAACACTTGGGTTGGGTTTAAGATTCTTTTTATCTCGGATTCTAGATAATTTCTCGATTAACAATCCAGTCAAGGAATTGATATTCGGAACATAAAAATTAAGCTCAAGTATTTGCAATATTTTTTTCAAGAAATTCTCTAATTTACTAGCCAAATTTATATTCATAAACAATCGAAAGAGACCTTGATAAATTCAAGCTTTTGTTGTGCCTTACGTCAACAACAAAACAAGAGCAAGAGCCGCAATCTATTTTCCTTTTGAATCCGACTAGTAATTTAGTGAAATCAACATTAAACAATAATATATTGCATCAAACTAGAATCTAAAATAAATTAAATCTCATTCCACAACCCAAGCTTTAGTAATTAGTTACACATGATATTTTTAGTAACAAAAATAAATCTAAGTGGA